>JAPEIP010000007.1:185595507-185616872 GCA_026120095.1 Capsicum chinense
TGTTCGTCCTAAGTAGAGTGATCAATTGACATATTTTATTTGAAATGATTCAAACTAAGACATACATAGAAATAACCATATTGATTTAACTAGAATCAATGATGAATTGGTAAGTTTAATTACAATTTCAACTAATCGCATTGTAATTACATGATCAACTAAGTGTTTTGCCATGAATAGAATGATTAACTTACCAATTTATATTTGAAATGATTCAAATTAAGACTATTAGTAATAATTATATTGATTTAACAAAAATTAAAGATGAATTGATAAGTTCACTTGCAGTTTCAATTAATCTCATTGTAATTACTTGATTAACTAAGTGTATAAGTCCTGAGTAGAGTGATCAATTGACTAATATTATTTGAAATGATTCATATTAACTCATTATTAGTAATAACTAAATTAATTTAACTAAAATTAAAGCCAAATTTACAATTTCAATTAATCTCATAGTAATTACACAATCAACTATGTGTTTCGTCATGAATAGAGTGATCAATTGACCAATTTTATGTGAAATGGATACAATTAAGCCATTATTAGTAATAACCAAATTGATATGTAATGACCTAATTCGATGAACCAGAATGCTACACGGTGCTCATGACCCCGAAGGACCACATGCTAACCTATAACTAATAGTTGTACCTGTATACTGCGTAAGATAACATAATAAGGCAAAAACATGCACTGAAAGGCCATAAGGTTCGATCATGAACATAAATGAATAACGTAACACCTGTGTGGGGTAATAGAATAGCCAAAACAAAACTAAAGTCTAAAACATGATAGTCTGTATTCAGTCTGCATCTAGTCTGAAAGCCTCTACTGTCTGAAGAATATGAATAAGGAGTCGATGGGACATGTCCCCAACTAACTCCAACTAATAAGCTAATAAATTAGATAATAGAAAATCATTATGTCCTCAAAGGATGAGGACTCACTTATACTCTGACTGCTGAATCTGGCATCTAATGCTGATCTGGAACTCGTGTCTCTGAACCTATGGTGTAACATAAAAAGAAAGAACCATAGCGCAAATATGTCAGTACATATGTACCGAGTATACATGTGAGGTAGGCTATATGCAAGGGTTTTCATGCTTGATCAATACTAACTGATTGTCTAACATGAACGTGAGAATACATACATAAATACACAACTGTAATTGACAATGTGATAACATGATACTAATACCGTGGTAGCATGACTACTGAGTCTGGATAATGATAACATGACATAACTGATAACATGAATGACTGTATCTGAATATAACTGATAACATGGGTGATTGTGTCTGACAATCCTGAATCTGATGAAACTATCTGAGTTTTGTACTATATCTGAGTTGACTATATATGACAGTCCTGAAATCTGAAGAACTATCTGAGTTCTATTACTAAGAATAATTGACTATATCTAAAAGACCTGATTCTGTAACATAAAATTGTGGGAAGTAGTATCTAACCGACATGCCCCAAAGGTGCTATGATAGTTGAGATGGAGTCCAATCTATGCCCTGATTGGAACGGTGTCAATACCACGCCACTAGTGAGGACAACATATGAGTAACCCTCATATAATAGGTAACTCTAGAGAGAACAATGGGAACCCTCACATAAATAGGTTAAGCCACCTTATCTACCATCATATAGTAGGCTACGATGTCTCAACCTATGCTTCCTACATAGTTCTGGAACGTAAGGATTATTTATGGGAATCACACCCTCGTATAATAGGTTAATCCTCATCCTTGGGTTCACTCGGTACTAATTCCTACTCCCATCTGAATGGACATTGAACATGATTTACTGAACTGAACTAACCATGGACTGAGTTACTGACTTTTCGTGGCTGACGAAATACTACTAATAGCTGATAACTGACTGAGTCATGAGATCATGGAAATTTTTCCTGAGTCATAAGGCTATCTGAAGTCTAAGAGTTCATATCTTGACTGAGAGTATCGTGAAAACATGACATGGATCTAGTCACACAGCTAATATTTCGGGTATAAGTACCCCCAAGACTAGATGGAAAGAAACTGACATGACTTGATATTCTTGAATACATGATAATCACCACAATACGTTTATTGAAGCATTTCATCAAACGTGTAATAGGTATAAGCTTGTACATTTATGGGGATTTGTATGATACCATGCTAGTTAGGCAAATTTCCTTCATCTAGGCAATTTATCAAACATATGGTAGGCATAGTATATGTAAATATCATGGTATAGCAATTAAACATCATGGTTCACTTCTAATTTCATCATACAAGGTTTTAGTCATGACATTTCATAAATCTTAATGTATACTAATCAACCCACATGGAATTTATCACCAAATCATGGAATAGAAATCAATTCCTCATTTATCAATATGAAGGAGAATGTACAAAGTATGAACACTTGAAGAAAATCCATAACTTGTAGGTGAAAAGAGATTATTGGACTTCATGGATGAAAGGAGCCCATGAATGAACACTATGCAGACCTTCGATCGGGATTTCGTGAAGATTGATGGTGAAACCTTCTTGAAATAGGACCTTTTATGAAAACCCTTGCTTGCGTTCTTGAGAGTATTTGAGAAAAACATCAATATTTTGGATGAATAAGGGCTAAATCCCATGTTTGGAAGCTTATATAGGGGGGAAAATTGACCCTTTTAACCCTGGACACATAATTTAGTTTTTAGTAAAATTTCCCAAATTGGGCCCTTAGGGCGACGCGGGTTATCGCGTCATGTCACTGGAAATTAACAATTGGGAAACTGCACAGTGGCTCGACGCAAAGCTATTGCGTTGCCACCTTGTCTAATAGCTAGAAGTTTAGCGCGATACACTAGTATCGTGGAGAAACACTGGAAATTTCCATTCGAGCTATCTCCGTGACACGCTGAAGGCTCAGGTCAAACATTGTCTCACTAAAAATGACCTAACTCTTCACCCGGGTGTCGTATTTGGGAGAATTATATATCTATGGAAAGTTTATTCAATTTACCAGGTGATGGGAAGTGAAAATTATAGAAATACCACGTTTATAAGAATGAATTCTTATTTCAAAGCAAGTTCTGACATCCTTGAGAGGATTTTCAAGTTAATAAAAAGCACGGGTATTACATGATATAACTAAAATTAAAGATGAATTGATAAGTTCACTTACAATTTTAATTAATCTCATAGTAATTACATGTTCAACTTACAATTTCAATTAATCTCATAGTAATTACATATTCAACTAAGTGTATTAGTCAAGAGGACACTAATCAATTGACTAATTTTATTTGAAATGATTCCAACTAAGTCATTATTAGTAATAACTAAATTTATTTTAACTAAATTAAAGATGAATTGATAAGTCCACTTACAATTTCAATTAATTTCATAGTAATTATATGATCAACTAAGTATATTCGTCTTGAATAGAATGATCAATTGACCAATTTTATTTGAAATGATTCAAATTAAGAAATTAGTAGTAATAACTAAATTCATTTAACTAAAATTAAATACAAAACCTTAGACAAGGGGACAAACATTTGAGTTCTCCTAAAAATATCTGAGCTTTAGTATTTTAAAATGTTTTCCAACATATATGCTATCTGTTTGATAATTTTCAATAGATAAGTCATCTACTGTAACAACTTTGTCATCTGTTGCAATAGATGTCTATATTTGTTTGATTATTTTTAATGGATGAGTCATTTATTACTATAGGTTAGTCATCTGTTGCAACAAATGTCTATATTTGTTTGGTCATTTCAAACATATGTTTGTAATTATTTGTTCATTTTCAATAGAGTACTCATCTGTTGCAACATGTTAGTCATCTATTAATTTATATTAAGTCATTTTTAGTAATAACTAAATTGGTTTAACTAGAATTAAACATGAATCAATAAGTTCTATTATAGTTTCAATTAATCTCATGGTAATTACACGATCAACTAAATGTGTTCGTCCTGAGTAGAGTGATCAATTGACTAATTTTATTTGAAATGATTCAAACTAAGTCATAATTAGGAATAACTATTTTTATTTAACTAAAATTAAAGATCAATTAGCAAGTTCAATTGCAATTTTGATTAATCTCATAGTAATTATTAGTTCAACTAAGTATTTCATCTTGAGTAGAATGATTAACTTACCAATTTTATGTGAAATGATTCAAATTAAGCCATTATTAGTAATAATTATATTGATTTAACTAAAATTAAAGATTAATTAAAAGTTCACTTACAATTTCAATTAATCTCATTTAAATTACATGATTAACTAAGTGTATTCATCCTGAGTAGAGTGATCAATTGTCTAATTTTGTTTGAAATGATTCAAATTAAGTCATCATTAGTAATAACTAAATAGATTTAACTAAAATTAAAGGGTAAGTTCTAATTTCAATTAATCTCATAGTAATTACACGATCAACTAAGTATATTCGTCATGAATAGAGTGATCAATTGATCAATTTTATTTGAAATGGATAAAATTAAGCCATTATTCGTAATAAATAAATTGATATAAATAAAATTAAAGATTAATTGATAAGTTCAATTATAATTTCAATTAATCTCATAGTAATTACATGATCAACTAAGGGCATTTGTCTAGAGGAGAGTGATCAATTAACTAATTTTATTTGAAATGATTCAATTTAAGTCATTATTTGTAATAAATAAATTAATTTTAACTAAATTAAATATGAATTGATAAGTTCACTTACAATTTTAATTAATTTTATAGTAAATACATGATTAACTAAGTATATTCATCGTGAGTAGAATGATCAACTGACCCATTTTATATGAAATAATTAAAAATAAGCAATTATTAGTAATAACTAAATAGATTTAACTAAAATTAAAGATGAATCGATAAGTTTAATTACAATTTCAATTAATCTCATAGTAACTACATGATCATCTAAGGGTATTCGTCTTGAGTAGAGGGATAATTGACCAATTTTATTTGAAATAATTTAAATTAAGACATTATTAGTAATAATTGCATTGATTTAACTAAAATTTAAGATGAATTGATAAGTTTTATTACACTTTCAATTATTCTCAGATTAATTACATTATCATCTTAGTATGTTCGTCCTAAGTAGAGTGATCAATTGACCAATTTTATTTGAAATGATTCAAATTAAGCCATTATTAGTAATAACTAAATTGATTTAATAATTATAATTTCAATTAGTCCCATAGTAATTACATGATCATTTAAGTGTATAACCTATTGCAACATATTTAACCTGTTGCAAAAGATGAGTCATCTATTGAAAATTATCAAATAGATATATACATATGTTGCAAAATATTGTTCATCTATTGTAACAAATGTCTTTATCTATTTGGTCATTTCCAACAGATGACCAATCTAGTACAGCAGATGACCAATCGGATGTCTTTATCAGTTTGGTAATTTTCAATATTTTACTAATTCGTTGCGACAGACGATCAATCTGTTGCAATAGATGTCTTTATCTACTTGGTCATTTCGAATAGATTACCCTTCTGTTGTAACAGATGGACCATCTGTTATCAATCTATCTTTAACTTTGTTGTAATAGTAAATAATCTTGTGTTGTTATTTGATTTTAGTCTATGATTTTTTTCTCAATCAAACACTTTCTTTCTTGTAATTGGTTATTTCCACTCCCGAACTCTCAAAAACCTACACCTCTCAACATCTTAAGAAAAAAGAAATAGGAAGAATGAAAAAAATAAGAATAAACTCAGTCGATCAAATATAGATCTTCTTATTCATTACATATAAAATATTTACAACATTAGGTAGATCTGATAAAATAAATTACATATTATAAAAAATACATAATCTTATTATTATTATTATTGTCAATAAAAAATTTATTAGGCAGAAAACCCCTCAGCCTTTGAATCTCACAAAGCACCCTTACTCTCGTAGCGCCCAACTCTCACAAAAGTTTATAAACCACCCTTTCAAGTTCCTGAACGATGTCAAGCAGAATCGTCATGTACCTAATCGGATCAATCATATCTAGAACATGCATGAACAAATAATGTAAAATGCTAAACCACATATACTACCAACTAGTAGCTTAACCAAAAAAGTGTGAAACTTAACTAGAAAATAGATGCATGTTAAAAAATTTCAAGTTAGAACAATAAAATAAAACATACCCCAACAAACAAATAAGAAATTTATTTTTGAAAGAGAAGTGGTTTCATACGTAATGAGATAGAGCTAAGGAGACCTATCTATAAAAGATTGAATGATTGAGTAGTGTAGTGTGTTAGGCAAAATAATCATGGTCATTCACCTCTTTTTTAGAAATTATATCTCTTAATTAAATCAAACTTGGTGACTTTTTGATTATTTAGATTTAAAAAATAGATTTAAATACAAAAAGGGTGAAAATTCATAACTTTTCACCTTTTTATTATTTTATTTATTTAAATTAAATAGCTACAAAATTATGTTTATCATATTTTTTCATATTATTTATTTACGAATCATTTTTTAATTAAATGATCGAAAAGTCATGACCCTTGAGTTCTTCCAACAAATGATTTATCTGTTGCAACATATGGTCCATCTATTGCTACAAATGATCCTTCTATTGCAACTTATGTAATTCCCCGAGTCTACACCCTGGGCATCACATGGTGCTTACGACTCTGAAGGATCATAAGTTAACCCATGACTGATACCTGTTGTGAGCACTGAATAATAATACTGAAAATCATATGCGAAAGTATAACTAAAAATGCCATAAGGTTCTCGCAATACTGAAATATTAACTGAATGTACTGATAATAACATCTGAAAAACTAAATACTGACTATGCTAGCATGAAAGCCTCTAACTGTCTAATAATAGAGATGATGGGGCAAGACACTAACTAACTCTGACTACTGAACTAACTAGAATACTGAGATAAATGAACTCTGTCCTTAAAGTATGAGGACTCACCACTGTATCTGCTACTATTAGTCTGAACTGCTAAGTACGGTCAGGACCTAGAGCGTCCGAACCTATGATATGAGACATCATAGCGCAAAGAAAGAGTATGCGTTAATACGGGAAATGTACTAGTATGCTGAGTGAGGTAGGATGGTATACATGGGTTCATATGCATAAGATAATAACTGACTGAATGAACATCATGAAATAACTAAATAAGAGTATATGCAAAACTATAACTACTGATCATGTTGATTATGCAATACTATACATATAACCTCTATCTGAATTAGACTGAAACTAAAGTACTAGGTTCTAATGGCTGTGTAACTGATAACTGATAGCCATGGTTATGTAGAACTATCTGAGTTCTTTACTAAATGTTGATTACTGAGTACTAAATTCTGATGGCTATATAACTGAAAACTAATGGACATTGTTCTGTAGAATTGTCTGAGTTCTTTACTGAATATTGAGACTAAGACTAACTGTGGGAGTGTTTATCTAACTGACATATCCCGTTTCTAAGCAGAGTTGGGGTCCAACCTGTGACCCCAGTTAGAAAGGTATTAGCATCTTATTAAGTGATACTAACAATATTGTGTCAACCCTAATCTGATAGAAAGACTCATGAACAATATATATAGTTGCATAACCATAATCTGGAAGGAGAAAGACTTACCCTACGCTAGCTACGTAGTTCTATAATATTAGGACAACTACTAAGGGTCAAACCCTCTGCTGGCAGGAATTCCCCTATCCCTGGGTTCACTCAGTGTTGAATCCTACTTTCAACTGAATTGACACTGAACTGATCACTAGAATGTACTAGACTTGACTAAACTATTAATGATCTTGTTGACTGATTGAATTAGACTGAGTTTACTGAGTTCTGTAATTGACTGAGTACTACTGTTTGTGGTGTAACTAAAAATGTTCTGTAGCTACTATAATTCTAGGTAAACTGCTAGATTTTCAGGTATTGAATACCCCCAGGACTCAATAACATCAATAGTAAAGCATGGAAAAATCTTGAAAGCATTACATAAGGTACTTGTCCTCCATGCATTCATTTAGACATTTTGTCAAACGTTGAGATGCATGAATTTGTACAAGAATGGGACCACATGATAACCTTTGATAAATTCACTGCTCAATTTATATAGTCATTCTATCAAACACTTAGGGAGCACAAGTAATGCGCATAGAAAACATCAAGATATAAACATCATGGCTCCAACATTCAATTTGCAAATTCAAGGGTTTAATATGAGGATCACATGATTCTACATACTTGCTAATTAATTCACTTAAAACTTGTATGAATCTTGATTTGAAAACCATACAACACTACATACATGAACACAATCCAACTCAAACATATAAATCATGAAATCAATAAACTTATAGTTTTAAAAGGGGGTTCTTAAACTCCAAGGGTGAAAGGAAACCAAAGGTTGAACACCTAACATACCTTGGTTTTTGAATTTGTGAGAATTGATGGTAAACTCTTGAGTCTTAGACTTGATTTTGATGAACCTAGGGCTTGCTCTTGAGAGAATTTTGTGAAATAATGATTGAGTTTGCCCTTTAGGAGGCTTGATTTCGTGTTAAGGCTGAATAATGTAAAGGTAAAATAACCCATTTTCCCCTAATAGCCCTAGAGGTGCGGCCCTATTAGAACCACTTGCTATTTTGGACATCCAAACTAACCCTTACACTTGTCCGAAAAATTTGAAACTCGCTTGAGATTATGTAATACCTCATACTTTTCCTAGCTTGAAAAGATTCCTAAGAATGTTAGAAGCTTTCTTTGAAAGATGAATCCACTTTTGAACATATGTTATTTCAAGATTTTCACTTATTTTCACGTGGGAAATTTAATAAAATTTCCATCAATATCAAATTAGCCCAAATCTGACCCCCGGGTGAAGAGTTAAAGCCTTTTTAGTGAGACAGTGTATCCCCAGAGCCCTCAGCACATCGCGGAGATAGCTCAAATAGAAATTTTCAATTTCCAGTGTTGCTCTATCACCAGAGCCCTCAGCATGTCACAGAGATAGCTCAAATAGAAATTGTGAATTTCCATTGTTGCTCTATGATAGTGGGACGTCGCGCCAAACTTCCAGGTCTCAAATAAGGTGGCAATATGATTGCTCCGCATCGTGCCACCATACAGATTCCCAATTTTCCAGTTCTAGTGACTTGGCGCGATAGTGGCGCGTCGCTCCAAGGATAAAAATCAGGAAATTTTCACAAGAATTAAAATACGTGTCCTAGGATTAAAAGTGTCAATTTTCCTACCCTGTATAAGCTCAAAAACACGGATTTGAGCCTCCATTACACCAAAATATACTCTATTCTCTCAAAATCTTCTCAAGAACACATTAGGGTTTTTCATAGAAGATTCAAGTTCAAGAATTTCCTCCGTCAATCTTCGTGTATTTACAAACCAAGGTATGCATAGTGTTCATTCATGGACTCTTTCCATCCATGAAGCCTAAGAATCTCTTTTCCAACTTCAAGTTTATGGATTTCTTTATGAGTTTCATGTTGGGTTTGTTTTGTTCATGTTGAGAATGATTAATTGAATTCTAATCATGTGAACTTATGATTAAACCCTATAATGATGAAATTAGGATTGAACCATGATGTCTAATTATTGTACAATGTTTTTTACATGTACTAGGCCTACCATGTATTTGATTGAATGCCTATATGAAGGAAAAGTGCCCAACTAGCATAATATTATGAAATCAAGGATAGGGACTCACCTATTATTCAGTGGAGGGTGTGATCCTTAGAAACAATCCTTGTGTTCCAGAACTATATAGCCACCATAGGTTGAGATGCACCCTACATGTTTAGGGATATATATATATATCTCATTTGGGTTACCTACTAGGAGGGGTTGACGGAAGAGCTCCCTTTCAGCAAGGGTATACTCACAGCAGGTCTTTACCCGTAGCACGGTATTGACACCCTTCTAGTTGGGGTTATAGGTTGGACCCCACCAGTTCAGTTCCGGGGTATGTCGATTAGATAATTACCTTTCACAGTCTTAGTCGCATTCTCAGTAAGAGAACTCAGATAGTTCTTCAGATTTTAGGACTATCGATACAGTCAAATTCAAATACGGTACGGAACTCAGCTAGTTCCATCAAATTCAGGACTGTAGATACAGTCACTCATGTTATCAGTTTTATCTGTTGTCAGAACTCATGTTATCAATATTCAGCTTTAGGACTATTAAACACAGTCAACCAGACCAGTTCTTCATAATCAGAACTGTCAAAAATAGTTATTCATGTATCAGTAACATAGTATCAGTCCCTCAGATATCAGTAGTTCCATGTTATTAGTAAACTCAATAGTCAGAACATAGCATTCAGTCCTATTAAGATGTCAGTTACAGTTACGTATGTATGTATGTATTCTCACATTCATGTTAGTCAGTTAGTTAGTATTTTTCATGCATATGAACCTATTGCATTCAGTCTACCTCACCTGCATACCAGTAAATTCAAAGTACTGATGTATTTGCGCTATGATGTCTTATACTATAGGTTTAGAAGTATGAGCTTCAGAGAGCCAGTAGCATCCCAGTTCAGCGATCAGAGTTAGCAGTGAGTCCTCATCCTTTGAGGACATGATGATCACATTACTATTTCAGTTTTTAATTTATTTTTGTAGTTGGAGTTAGTTGGGGACATGTCCCATCAACTCCTTATTTAGACAGTTTAAAGTCTTTCAAACTATAGCATGTGAGGCAGTTATTTTAGATTTGTTTTGGTATTGTTATACCGCTTTCAGACATTGTGTTATTAGATGTTTGTTCAGTATTGAACCCTATGGCCTTTTAGTTCATGTTTCCGCATTATAATGTTATATTATATAGTGTATAGGTACAGATACCAGTCATGGGTTAGCTTGTGGTCCTTCAGGGTCATGAGCACCATGTAGTATTCTGGTTCAAAAAAATTAGGGCGTTATAGATTACTTACACGTGACCCTGATCATGAATCAACTTGAAAATTGGCATACTAAGGTTGGAAAGGTCAAAAATAAGATCCTCCAATTTTGAAGGCTAAAATGATTCTAAGTCTTTACACTTAGCTGAATTTTTTTCTAAGTCTAGGACCTCTTTTGGAATGCAATATAGGACTGACATGACTAGGATTTTGTAGGGTCTTACAATATCCCCCTTGGGATCATTCATCCTCAAATGAGAATGACTAAACTAAAAGTAACTAAGGAACTGTACGTACTTAAACTGACATGCATAACTAAAGCATGACTGAATTCTAGAGACATGACATATGACTGAACTATTTCATGAATGCATGAATGATATAAGAATGCTATGCAGCTATAACTGAACATGGAATAGAGTAAATATAAGGAAGATGTTACCTTAGGCTGAGTCTGAGTTTGTGGAGAAGAGGTAAGGATACTTGGTTAGCATATCTGCTTCTGCTTCCCAAGTAGCTCTTTTAACTAACTGATTCCGCCAAAGAACTTTGAGTAAAGGGACTTCTTTGTTCCTTAGTTAGCGAATCTGACGATCAAGGATTTCAACTGGGACTTCCTCATAAGTGATATTGTTCTGAACATCTACACTCTCTATAGGGACTACAAATTCTGGGTCACCTATGCACTTCTTTAGCAAGGAGACATAAAACATTGGGTGCACTGATGCTAAGTCTACAGGCAACTCAAGCTCATAAGCTACCTTTCCAAAATGACTGAGAATCCTATAAGGACTAATATATGGGGGGCTATGCTTCCCCTTCTTGCCAAATCTCTTCACTTCTTTTATGGGAGAGATTTTCAAATACACAAAGTCGTCAATCTCAAACTCAAGATCTTTTCTTCTCATATCTGCATATGATTTTTGTCAGATCTGAGCTGTCTTAAGCCTCTCTCGGATCAACTGCACCTTCTCTAAGGCATCAAACACCAAGTTAGGACCTACTACTATTTCCTCACCTATTTTATACCAACCAATAAGAGATCCACATCTCCTCCCATAAAATGCCTCAAATAGATCCATCTGAATACTGGAATGGTAGCTGTTATTATATGCGAACTCAATCAAGGGTAAGTGGTCATCCCAACTACCCTTAAAGTCAACAACACACGCTCTCAACATATTTTCTATAGTCTGAATGGTCCTTTCTGCTAGAACATCTGTCTGAGGGTGAAAGGTTGTACTGAGATGAACTTAGGTACCAACACCCTTTTGGAAGGCTTTCTAAAAATAAGAGGTGAGCTGCATACCTCTATCTAAAATGATGGACAAAGGGACACTGTGTAATCTGACCAACTCTATAACATAGAGCCTAGCATAGTCCTCGACTGAGTAAGAGGTATGAACTGGCAAGAAATAGGTTGATTTGGTCATCCTGTCCATAATGACCCAAAAAAATCATTATGATGATGAGTATGAGGCAAACCCATCACAAAGTCTATGTTTACTTCCTCCCACTTCTATATGGGGATACCGAATTCCTGCATAGACCCACTAGGCTTTTGGTGCTCAATTTCACCTGTTAATATGTAGAACACTTATCCACAAACTCTGCAAAGTCTCTCTTCATCCCACTCAACCAATAGACTTTCCAAAAGTCGCGGTACATCTTAGTGGCCCCTGGAAGAATCAAGTAATGTACACCATGCACTTTTACAAGAATTCGCTACCTTACGCCATCCATTTATGGCACGCATAATCTACTATGGCAACACAAAAACACTATCTCCCCCTTGGGAGAAAACCTCTACTTTCTGATCTCAGACTGACTCTTTCAGTTTAACTAAACTGGGATCTCTGTCCTTCTTCTTTTTTACCTCAAAAACTAAAAATGATTCTGAACTATTCTGCACCCAAACACTACCCTCAGCTGAATCAACCAAATGGACACCTAGTCTGGCAAGCTAATGAGCTTCCTGAACTAAATTTTTCTTACCATCATCAACATAACCAACACTACCCATGGTCAGTCTATTAAGAGCTTCTTCCACTACATTGTCTTTGCTCAAATGATATAGAACACTCATGTCATAATCTTTCAACAACTCTAACCACCTCCTCTGATGCAGGTTCAAGTATTTTTGATAAAATACATATTCCAAGATTTTGTGATTTGTGAACACATAAACATGCACCTCATACAAATAGTGCCTCTAAATCTTTATGGCAAACACAATAGCTGCTAACTCAAGATCATGCGTGGGATAATTTTTTTCATAGGGCTTAAGTTGTCTAGGGGTATAGGCTATGACCTAACCTCTCTACACCAAAACACATCCCAAACCAAGTCTAGAAGTATACAATACACAATAAATCTGTCTAAATCATTGGGCAAAGAAAGAACTAGGGCTCTAGTGTGTCGAGTCTTCAACTTCTAAAAACTCTTCTCACAAGAATCTGACCACAAGAATTTGACTTTATTCTAAGTCAGTTTGCACATGGGGATGCAATTTACGAAAATCCTTCAATAAACCACCAGTAATAGCCAACCAAACCTAAGAAACTCCTAATATCTAACAAAGAAATAGTTTTAGGCCAATTTCTCACTACTTCAGTATTTTGAGGATCAACTCTACTGCCATTACCAGAAACTATATAACAAAAAAAAGAAAATGATCTTAGCCAAAATTTGCATTTGCTGAATTTGGCGAACAACTGATGGGCTCTGAAGGTCTGTACTACTATTATGAGATAGTTTGCGTGATCAATTTCACTATAGGAGTAGACAAGAATGTCATCAATACAGACTATGATGAGCATGTCCAAGTACTTGTTAAACACGCGATTCGTCAAGTCCATAAAAGCTGTTGGGGCATTGGAAAGACCAGATGACATTACTAGGAATTTGAAGTGACTATACCTAGTTCTAAAAGCTTTTCAGAATATCGCATTCTCTGACTCTGAGCTGATGATAGCCTGATCTGAGGTCTATCTTAGAAAAGTAATTGGCACCCTAAAGTTGGTCAAACAAGTCATTGATTCTAGGAAGTGGATACTTGTTCTTGACTGTGATTTTTTTCAACTGCTAATAGTCGATACATATTCTGATAGAACAATCTTTCTTATGTATGATTAGAACTGGTACACTCCATGAGGAAATACTAGGTCTGATAAGTCCCTAATCTAAAAGGTCTTTCAACTAATCCTTTAGTTCTTTGAGTTTTGTTGGAGCTATTTTATAAGGCAGAATAGAGATGGGACAAGTATCTTGAAGAAGGTCTATTCTTAAGTCAATTTCCCTTTCAGGAATCTTTAGGAAATACATCTGGAAATTCATACGCTACTGAAACTAACTCAATTTAGGGGTCTCTGAACTAGAGTCTTTAACTTGAAAAAGATGATAGACACACCCCTTAGATATCATGTTCCTTACCCTTAGGTATGAAATAAGCTGACCCCTGAGTGGTGAGGTACTCCCCTCCATTCTAGGATAGGTTTATTTCAAAATTAAAAATAGAAAAATTTGTTTCTACAGTCATCGTAAGCATAGCATGAATGAAGCCAATCCATGCTGAGAATGACGTCAAAATTTGTCATCTCTAGCTCTACTAAGTCTGCTGAAGTGACTTTCTAAGATACGATAACCGAACAGTTCCTATATACCCGTCAGGCTAAGATAGACTTACCCACTGGGGTAGAGACTGAGAAGGGATCTTCTAGGATTTTTGTACTGACTCCGAAGTCAACAGCTATATAAGGAGTTACAAAGGACAAAGAAGCTCCTGGATTGAGCAAAAGCATAAACATGTAATGATAAACTTGTAATGTACCAGTGACCATATTAGGAGAACTTTCCAAATCCTGTTGGGACTGAAGTGTATAGAGTCTATTTGGGCTGCTAACTAGTGGCACTAAAAGTGACACCCTGCTGAGATAGTCGACCTGACTGAGTTAGGGGATGATTATGCTGACTCTGCAAACCCACCTGAGGATACTCTGTGTTTCTATGAACTGGTTTACCACAACTAAAACATACTTCACTGCCAGCCCTGCAGATATCCAGATGGTTTCTGCCATACTTCTGAAAAAGAGGATTTGTTTGGGCACTACTAACACTACCCTGGGATCTAGATCTTGGTGCCCTATCCTTGTTACCATCTCTGAATTTTGGCACTAGAGCATTGGCTGGGGATAGTGATGGAATTAAAGATTTTGGGCAAAATTGAGAATAGTTACCACCCCTTGATCTATGCTGAGTGTAGTTAAAGCTACCTATTCTAGCTCGTTTGTTTTCTCTCTCCTTTTCTTTAGTTTTCTGTTCCTCAATCTGTTGAGCATGGACTATCAATATGGATAAGTCCATCTCTTTAATCAGCATTGCAGTCCTATACTCCTAGACCATACTGTTAGATACACTCGATATGAACTTGATCATCCTAGACCTGCTATTTGCTACCACATGAGGAGCATACCTGGCCAACTGAGTAAGCTTGAGGGAATACTCCTTCACTGTCATGTTGTCCTGCATCAGATTGATGAACTCCAGAGTCTTAGCTTTCCTCAACTCTAACGTGAAGAACCTATGTAGAAAGGCTGTAGCAAAATTCTCCCATTTTATGGACCCTGCATCTGTGCCAAGATCTACCTTTCACTTCTTGAACTATATGTGACCCATATCCTATAACTGGTAGGTGTCTAACTCAGCACTCTCACTCGCAGTTACCCCCATAATATATGTTACCTTTTACACCATGTCAAGGAATTCATGTGGGTCTTCTTCAGACTTAGACCCTAAAAATAATGGAGGATTCATTCAGGTGAAGTACCAAATTTTATATGCAGCAGTATTGGCTACTGGGTTGGCCTGAACTGCAGCTGGGCATTCATTCTGGGTTTCCACAGAATGAGCTAGAGTGGTGAAAGCTACTCTAAATTCTACGTGAGAGATATGCTCGCCCAAGGGATCTACCTGAACAGGCGGAGATGCTGGATAGTTTCCGATTCTTTTTCTTTAGTCTTTTTGGAAGGCATATCTGTAAATGGAAAGGAAAATTGGACTACACAGAGAGTTTAACTTGAGCTCATGCTCACCCGCACAGCATGAATATTGAAATAAAGGAGACTTTTCCTAAA
Organism: Capsicum chinense; assembly: GCA_026120095.1. Lineage (NCBI taxonomy): Eukaryota > Viridiplantae > Streptophyta > Magnoliopsida > Solanales > Solanaceae > Capsicum > Capsicum chinense. The sequence continues at coordinate 185,611,572 of JAPEIP010000007.1, forward strand.
AATGCCTCAAAGCCTCTTGTCCATAAGTGTTGTGTGCTACACACCCATGAAAAAGACTCTACTTAACATGGCTTTCAGACTCCCTAGGACTCTGTTTAACCTTTGGCTTTGATACTAAGTTTGTAATGCCCCGAGTCTATACCTTGGCATCACACAGTGCTTATGACCCCAAAGAATCATAAGCTAACCCATGATTGGTACCTGTTGGGAACATTGAATAATAATACTGAAAATAATATGATGAAAGTATAACTAAAAATGCCATAAGGTTCTTGAAATACTAAAAAAATAACTAAATGTACTGATAATAATATCTAAAAAATTAAATACTGACTATGCTAGCCTGAAAGCCTCTAACTGTCTGAATATAGAGTTGATGGGACAAGTCCCCAACTAAATCTGACTACTAAACTAACTGGAATGCTGAGATAAATAAACTCTATCCTCGAAGCATGAGGACTAACCACTGTATCTACTACTGATAGACTAAACTGCTAAGTACGGTTAGGACACAGAGCATCTGAACCTATGATATAAGACATCATAGCACAAAGAAAGAGTATGCATCAGTACGTGGAATATTCTAGTATGCTAAGTGAGGTAGGCTAATATACATGGGTTCATATGAATGAGATGCAAAACTATAACTATTGATCATGCTGATTATCCAATACTATGCATATAACCTCTATTTAAATTAGACTAAAACTAAAGTACTGGGTTCTGATGTCTAAGTAACTAATAACTGATAGCCATGGTTTTGTAGAACTATCTGAGTTTTTTGCTGAATTTTAAGACTGAATGTTGATTATTAAGTACTAAATTTTGATGGTTATATAACTAATAACTGATAGCCATTATTTTATAGAACTGTCTAAGTTCTTTACCGAATACTAAGACTAAAACTAAAACTATGGGAGTGTTCATCTAACCGATATACCCTAATTATAATCTTAGTAAGGGTCCAACCTGTGAACCTAGTTAGAAGGGTGTTAAGACCTTGCCAAGGAATACTACCAATGTTGTGTCAACCCTAATCTGACAGGAAGACACATGAACTATATATATATAGTTGTGTCAACCCTAATCTGGCGGGAGAATGACTTACCCTGCACTGGCAACATAGTTCTGCAATGTCGGGACTGCTGCTAAGGATTAAACCCTTTGTTGGTAGAAATTCCCCCATCCATGGGTTTGCTCGATGATGAATCCAACTCCCAACTGATAGATATTGAACTGATAACTAGATGTACTAGACTTGATTAAACTTTTACTGATCGTATTGACTGACTAAACTGGACTGAGTTTACTGAGTTCTGTAACTAACTGAGTACTACTATTTATGGCGTTATTGAGACTATTCTGCAGCTACTGTAATTCTAGGTAAACAACTAGATTGTCGGGTATTGAATGCCCCCAAGACTCGATAGCATCAATAGTAAAGCATGCCAAATCTTAAAAGCATTACATAAGTTACTTGTCCACCATGCATTCATTTAGACATTTTGTCAAACATTTGAGAGGCATGAACTTGTACTTGAATGGGACCACATGATAACGTGTCATAAATTCACTACTCAATTTACATAGGCATTCTATCAAATACTTGGGGAGCACAAGTAATAAGCATAGAAATCATCAAGATATAAACATCATGGCTACAACATTCAACTTGCAAATTCAAGGGTTTAACATGAGGATCACATAATTCTACATACTTTCTAATTAATTCACTTGAAACTTGTATGAATTTTGATTTGAAAATCATACAACACTACATACATGAACAGAATACAACTCAAACATGTATATCATGAAATCAATAAACTTATAGTTTTAAAAAGGGGTTCTTGAACTCCAAGGTTAGAAGGAAACCTAAGGATGAACACCTAACATACCTTGGTTTCTGAATTCATGAGAATTGATGGTGAACTCATGATGTATAGACTTGAATTTGAAGAACCTAGGTCTTTCTCTTGAGAGAATTTTGTAAAATCACACCCTGTAGAAGGCTTGATTTCATGTTACGGCTAAATAATGTAGGGGGAAAATGACCCATTTTCCCTCACAAACCTGGATAAAATTTATTGGATAGGACCCCCATCGCGTCGCGACCCCTGCTTTGGTCAAGAGACTCTTGCGATGCGACCCCTGCTCAGGTCAAGAAGCCCTCGCGGCGTGACCCTAATCCTGGGTCAACTAGCCCTCGCAGGTGGCCCTATCACAACTCTTTGCAATTTTGGACATCTAAACTCTCCATTACTTTAGTCTAAAATATCTTAAACTCGCCTGAGATGACCTACATGTGACCCTGATCATGAATCAACTTGAAAATTGAGATACTATGGCCGAAAAGGTCGAAAATTAGATCCTCCAATTTCAAAGGCTAAAATGATTCTAAGTCTTAACACTTAGATAAATTATTTTCTAAGTCTGGGACCTCTTTTGGCATGCTATATAGGACTGACATGACTTAAATTTTGCGGGGTCTTAGAACATATAACTCATCTATTGGAATAATTGATTCATTTTCGCAATATATGGTTCATCCATTGTAACAGATGACCCATCTGTTGCAATAGATTGTTCATCTATTGCAATAGATGGTTTATTTGATGAAAAAATAAATCAGTAGAAAGATTTATTCAATAGAAACAATAGCAAATTATCATTTATCAATACACCATTTTTACCAAGACCAACAACTTATCAATGTAGTTGTTACTAATAATGGCTTAATTTGAATCATTTCAAATTAAATTGGTCAATTGTTAATTTATTTTTAATTTTAGTTAAATCAATTTACTTATTACTAATAATGACTTAATTTGAATTAATAGATGACTAATATATTGCAATAAATGAGTAATTTATTGGAAATGACCAAACAAAAAAAGATATCTATTAAAAATAACTTAACAGATATAGACATATGTTGCAACAGATGGCTAACCTATTGCAATAAATGACTCATCTATTGAAAATTATCAAATAGATATAGATATCTGCTGCAACAGATGACTAAGTTTTTGCAACATATGACTCATCTGTTGGAAATTATTAAATAGACAAGATATATGTTGAAAAATAATTTAAAATACTAAAGATCAAATGTTTTTAGAAGAACACAAATGTTTGTCCCCCTGTCTAAGGTCTTGTCTTAAAGAATTGTCTTCAATTTTAATTAATTCAATTTAGTTATTATTAATAATTGTTTAATTTGAATCAACAAATGACTAACCTATTATAAATATCTGTTGCAATAGATGAATAACTTGTTGCAACAAATAGGTCATATGTTGAAAAATAATTAAAATATTAGGAAACTCAAACATTTTTAGGAGAACTCAAATGTTTGTCCCATTGTCTTAAAGGCATGTCTTTAATTTTAGTTAAATCAATTTCATTATTAATAATAATTGCTTAATTTCAATCAATAGATGACTAACATGTTGCAACAGATGATTCATCTGTTAGAAATTATAAAATAGATAGAAAACTTATTGTTAGACATGGGTCATCTATTAGAAAGCAATTAAAATACTAGGGGACATAAACATTTTTAGGAGAACTCAAACGTTTGTCCCCTTGACCCTTTTGCATTTGACATATAGTATACTATTTTTGTTTTCTTTACATGTTTCATGAAAATTTTTATATGTTTCACTTATTCGTTGTGCCCCTGTTGAATTTTTTTGAATATTTTAGGTCAAATTTTGTTCATATATTATTTGGACATTACTTCATAGGTGATTTTGTAAGTAAAATTATGATTTTTATTGAATTTCTTATTTGGTGTATCAGCTATTGCTACAATGGATAGAACCCACAACATGAATCAAACATATGAGTCATCTGTTGCAACAAGTGAGTAATCTGCTCCAACAGATGATTCACCTATTGCAATAGATGACACATATGCTGGATTCATGTTACAACACTATAATACGATTCCAATAGATGAGTAATTTGTTACAACATATGACTCATCTATTGCAATAGATTACCCATATGTTGTTGCAAAATATGATTCAACTGTTGTAATAGATGAGTCATATGTTGCAACAGATTACTCATCTGTTGGATTCACATTACATGTTTTTCTATTGTTGAAAAATAGTAGTAGCAGATACACCCAAATGAGAAATTCACCAATAATTACAATTTTACGTACTAAAATCACCTAAGTCACACACACTAAGAACATTAATATTTACCAATAACATCAATATTGTACAAACACAAATAACAAAAAACATCAAAAAATAACAAACACCAACAAATCAACAGTTATTTGTTAGATTTGGTCACAAAGATGTCTATAAAAAAACTTAAAATTCAACTCTCGCTATTTTTACAATAATGTTCGGCAACAAAAACCACAGTAACAATAAAAAATCATATTTCACTTTGAAAAGAGAAGAAAAAAATATCACAAATTAGGGTATTCTTGAGTCCTCATTGCAAATTAAAGCAAAAAATATTAAAATTGTTAATTCATACTAGAAGAGACGTTAACTCAAGTTCCCCATTTTTTTCATAACTAAAAAGCCCTAATTTTTTACCTGTGAAAATTGAGAAGAAATGATGAAGAACTAAAATTTGTTGTCGCTAGAGAATGCTGTCACGTAGGCTGACAGTTAAAGTCAAAAAGGAACAGGTAAGAACTCAAAACTATTTATCGTCGAAGGTTGAAGTGCAGAAGATTAAAGGGAGAAATTTGGAAAGTTGTTGATTGGGAGAAGTTAGAGAGAAAAACTATCGAGAAAAAGAGAGGAGAGACCATTGATTTACAGAGAAAGGGAAGTTTTGTGGGTGTGGGTTGATTTATATTTTAAAAAAGATTAGAAAGTTTTAAAAATATTAATCAAGTTCATAATTAACTTCATTAACTTTCCTAATTATGTTTGACCCTTTAAGTTGGTCGATGTTACCAATCCTTCATTCAAAACTTAAATGACACATTTCCTTCAATTTTCTCATCGAAGTTTAAGTTCATAGAAAAAAAGAAATATGAGTAACTTCATAAAAAATATATTGAAATCTTTCATCATTCATAAATTCAATTCCAACCCTAGTTTGAAAATCATATAAAAACATACGGAAGAAGGAAAATATTAATTCATGATCTTTAGTTAAAGGGGGTTGTTCTATATACTATAGACACGTAATTTTTTACCCTCCCCTAACGTTTACCTATTTTTAGCATTAAAATTTTATTTTTGTCTAATGTTTATTTTAGTTTTTATTTTTCATTTTTAAGAGGTTTCATTAAAAAAATATATGAAAAAAATATTAAAA
>JAPEIP010000007.1:185616972-185631607 GCA_026120095.1 Capsicum chinense
GTCTAATGTTTATTTTAGTTTTTATTTTTCATTTTTAAGAGGTTTCATTAAAAAAATATATGAAAAAAATATTAAAAATAGAGCTATATTTTAGAATATGTTTTATTTTATTTTTCAAATAATAAGATTTTTTATTTAAAAAATATATTTTTCTTTTAATTTAGATTTTAACAAATAAGCTAGTAGTTTAGTATTCACTTAATTATATTTATTTTAGGCTATTTATGAATTTTTCTTAAGTATAAAAACTAACTACAACTATTTTTTTCATTATTATTCTTTTTATATTAGAAAAAAAGGAAATCTTATCCTAGTCTAACCACACACCCTAAAACCACCCCCATTAACCTAAACTACCCATTCCTATACCCTAAAACTGCCCCCACTTTCCCCTCACAATGGACCACATATGCACACTATATGTACAAAATACACACACACGGGAGAAGATGGGAGAGAGATGGAAAACAGAAAGAGGAGTGAAAACAAAGGAGATTAGAGAAAAAAGACACACAAAGAGATCGAGTTAGAGAAGTAAAATATTAAAAAAAAAAAAAAAGATGGACAAGAGCAAAAAAAGGAAAGAAAGAAAATAATAGAGACGACGAAAAAGAGAAAGAAAAAGAAACAAGCAAAAAACGACTGAAAAAAAAATAAAAAATGAAAAGTTGAGAGAAAATTTAGAGAAAACAAAAGTAAGAGAAAGGAGGAGAAAGTAGTAGTAACAAAAGGGAGAATACACGCACAAACTGGAAAAAAAATCTAAGAGAAGAAAACAAAGAAAAGAGAGAAAAAGAAGTGACGGATTGAGTTCAGGATCTTGTTCGAATTTCCGGTGACGACATTTATATTTTTGCATCTGTTTAATTCATCATACATGTTCTTATTAGCTCTTGCACTATTTATTTTAGGGAAAAATCTCAAATATGCCACTGAACTGTCAAAAATGGCTCTCTTATGCCATCTATTAAAAGTTGGGCTCATTCATGCCATTGCTGTTATAAAACCGGTTCTTCCATGCCATTACTTTTTAACTGTGGTTTTTAAAAAACAGCTTTGTCACGTGGTCTCTTATTAGAGGTCCAGATCATTTTTAAATTTTTTTTTGATCTATTAAAAATTTTTGATCCATTAAAAAGAATCCACCCACACCCAACCTATCACTTTAACCCACTTTAATATTACTCTTAATTTTGAACCTAAATTTGAACATATATATAATCATATAGTCTTCCAACATGAAATTTACATACTTGAATACTACGTTTAAAATAATATAGGTTAGAATAATTAATATTTTAAAATGGCAAATGAATAAATTGTGATTAAAAAATACTACGTAGACGTAGTATGTCTCCTCCACGTTAAAGAGTTTAAAGGCTACCAAATAGCCAAGTCCACAAAATAATTAAGACTTCCAATAATTCAATTATACAACTTATAATCCAAATTTAGAAGGGATTTTTAGGTATTCTTCCTAATTAAAAGTTGTGTTCCTTCATGTATGTGGTATTCTCTTCATTCTAAATTATGTGATGATGTTCGAAAGTCAAGAAAATTATTTTTTAATCACAATTTATTCATTTGTCATTTTAAATTATTAATTATTCTAACCTATATTATTTGAAATGTAGTATTCAAGTATATAAATTTCATGTAGGAAGACTAAATGATTATATATATGATCAAATCTAGGGTCAAAATTAAGAGTAATATTAAAGTGCGGATAACTCGGATAATTTGCATGGTTTGTTAATATTAAATTCTTTTCCATGACTATTTCTAATAATTTGATACTAATTGTAGGGGGGTGGGGATTACTTACTAGTTCTTTAATATTTACCTATTCTAGTTTTTGTGTAGTCAAGTAGGTTCTTTTTCATAAGTATTTCTATTAATCATATTTGCTTCATATCTTTTCTCTAATATTCTAAGCATTTGTAGTTTATCATTTTATCCTATGACAATTGTAATTTTACAAATTTTGGTGTAATAACTTATTCTAATCGTACTATATTTGATATGTAATTCTATGTTATCTATATGATCCATTTACATTTGTTGTTCATGTATAGTATTATACAAACTATCATTTGTATCTCCTTTTTCTAAGGTTAGTTTTATTCTAAGTAATCTTTCTTCTAATTGTCTTTTTTCTTTGCTAAGCTGATTCCTGTAATTAATTTCTTCATATAGCCAACTTTGTTTTTCTCTAACTCTTCTAATATATTCTAACATTTTTAATCTCTATAATATCCATCTGAATAATAATTATCTAGGTATGAATAGTAGTTATCGTCATTTAAGTGTATTCGTTCTAATTCATCTTCTATCCAATTTTCATCTTCAATATCAAATACCTTTTCTCATATAATTTTCTTTATATCTACTATTTCTATATCATTAAGTACATATAAAACAAGTATCTTAAATTCATCTATCATTTCATCAGGTAAATAATTATTCATTTTTCATATGACGCTATTTTTCAAAATATTCCCTCCAATCATATACATAACAAAATTGATCCTCTTTAGATCACTATATACTAGATTATTCTTAAATAACATATTCTTCGGTCACTATTAGCATGGTAATCTAGATATTTTTTCCATAAGCAGTACCTCTACTCTAGTTACTCCCCTATCACATCTTCTTTGCCTCATCGGTTTCACCTTTAGGATGGCATAGTTTTAGAAATTTTTCTCCTTTTCCACTTTGCTAATAAACTTCTTAACATGCTATTTTCCAAATAATTCTACTATAAAGTAACTAACATGAGTTTATTTTATTATACTTATGATTGTCAAAAATTTATGAATTTAGCTATTCATAATTATAAATGAAAATACCTGTTCTGGTAGATTTGATAAATTTGTGCTTTGCTCATCCATAGTTTCGTGTAAAAATGAGTATCTTTATTGATTATATGAGAGAAAATTTTATTTTGTACAAGAAGGCTTGCTTTCCGTGTAGAAAGTCTTGCCATAACTTAGCAAATGTTTTTCCTATTTATAACCTAGAAAGGAGAAAATGCGTATACTATTCTAAAATGTTCCTACTTTACATTTGTCATCTTTACAAAAGTAGAAAAGACTAAACTTGCAAAAAGTCCTAAAAAAACAAAACTAATAATGGTATTTTTGCCAAAAAAAGTCAATAAAGCTATTAAAAGCTAATAAATGTTACATAACAATTTACGTATCTAAAGTTAAGAGAAATTATCTAATTCTTCATATGTCATTTTCATAACTTTAATTCTTTGTCTCCTTGCTTTTATTATTTCTTTATCGGTCCATATTGTTTTATATATTTTGTCGTATATCTTCCAGTTGGCGTCCTTATCTTATTTTATTCTAGTGGAACTTCTGGAATAATGTTATTGTAACGCGCCGATTATCTGAACCAGAATGCTACACAGTGATCATGACCCTGAAGGACCACAAGCTAACCCATGACTGATATCTGTACCCATACACTGTATAATATGACATAAAAATGCGGAAACATGCACTGAGAGACCGTAAGGTTCAATACTGAACATAACTGAATAATAACAATAACGTCTAACATAGAGTGGTATCTCGATACCAAAACAAAACTGAACTACTGAAGTCTGAAAAAACATGAAAAATACTGTAGTCATCTGAAAGCCTCTAACTGTCTGACTAAGAATTTGATGGGACATGTCCCCAACTAACTTCGTTAACTAAAAACTGAACTAATATGATAAAATAAGATCACGTCCTTGGAGAATGAGGACTTACTGCTAAAACTTTGAACCCTGGAATGCTACTGCTGCTTCTGATCTAGGAGTCGTGTCTCTGAACCTATGGTGTAACATAAAAACAAAACACCATAGCACAAATGCATCAGTACAAAAGAATATACTGAGTATACGTGTGAGGTTGACTGAATATATAGGGCTTACATGCATGAATGATAATAACTGACTGACTAATATGAATGTGACAGTGCAAACAGGAATACATAGTAACTGAGAACATGATAACTGAATTTATATACTGATGACATGAATTTACTGATATCTAGCATGACTGATACTGGAGTTTCGATAACTGAAATAACTAATAACATGAGTGATTGTGTCTAACAGTCCTAAATATGATGGAACTATTTAAGTTTAGTACTGTGACTGAGTTGACTGTATCTGACAATCCTGAAATCTAAAGAACTATCTGAGTTCTTTTACTGAGACTGATACTAAAATTGTGGGACTAGTTATTTAATCGACATGCCCCAAATGCGCTAGAACAGCTGATCTGGGGTCCAATCTGTGCCCTAATTGGAATGGTGTCAATACCGTGCACTTGTAAGGACAACTGTGGGTACCCTCATCTGATAGTGTCCCCAAAAGAGAACGGTAGGGACCTCATCTGATAGTGCTTATCCACCTGACAGTGTTAATGTTTCAAACTATCCTGGCTAATAGTTCTGGAACACAAGAATGACCACTAAGAATCACACCCTCATCTGACAGTGTGTGTTCCCACCCTTGGGTTCACTCGGTGCTAATTTCTACTCCCATATGAAGAAACTGAACATGATTGACTGACTATACATGGACTAAGTTTACTGAATTCCATCGACTGATAGAATACTATTGATATCTAATAACTGACTGAGTTCATAAGATTACTAATCTTATTGAGTACTAAGTTCATGAGATTTCTGAGATTTCCTGAGTCACATGACTGACTGACTTCTACGAAACATGGCTTGAGTGAGAGTATTATGAAAACATGATATTGCTCTAGGCACACAGCTATATTTTTTGGGTACAAGTACCCCCAGTACTCGATAGAAGGAAACTGACAAGGCATGACATTCCTGAATATATGACCAACAGCAACAATCCATAATACTTCTTGATCATAGGAATAGAGTTCATAATTCATAATGCCATAAATAAGAGATTTCATGCTTCACATGGTTATCATAGTCTTGATCATGGAAGGGAATGCATATAACATGTACATACTAGCATGATTTCAATATCATGAACGTTGCATAACACAATAGTTAATACACAACAAGAGTATGGAAATTGTGTTACATCATAAGGGTTAGCATGGACTTGTCATTTAGATATTATTGAGTTATAAGAAACATGATTCTATCATTCTAGTCATTTTATCAAACACCTTAAAACTAGCCAAACTCAGAGGTTTTCAATCAACAAACTCACATACTTCATGGGAAGTCATCAAGACACCATCTTGAAACATAAACAACAACTATCAACATAAACCTGATCAAATCACAACAAGTAAATCACAATAGGTTATTTAAAATATGATTCTTGGACTCCATGAATAAAGGGATCCGTGGATGAACACTACGCATACCTTAGTTCGTGATTTTATGAAGATTGACAGAGAGATTCTTGAAATTTGATGATGAATTCCCTTAGAATTGAACCTTCTATGAAAATCCTAGGGCTTGTTCTTGAGAGTTTTTGAGAGTAATTGAGTATAAGTTGCTGAATTATGGCCAAATCTCGTGTTGTAAGGCTTATATAGGGTGGAGTAATTTACTCTTTTAACCCTAGGACACGTATTTAACATCTGAGAAAATTTCCAAAATTTTATCCTTGGTGCGGCGCGCCACTATTTCGCCAAGTCACTAGAAAGTGACAAATGAGAAATTGCACGGGGGCGCGACGCAGAGCTATCGCATTGCCTCCTTGTCTGCAACCTGGATGTTTGGCGCAATGCGCCACTATCATGGAGCAACACTGGAAATTGACAATTTCCATTTGAGCTATCTCTGCGATGCGCTAGAGTCTCAGGTGATACACCGTCTCACTAAAAAGGCTCTAACTCTTCGCTTGGGTGTCGGATTTGGGCGAATTTTATATCGATAGAAAGCTTATTGAATTTTAAACATGAAAAAAATGTGAAAATCTTAAAAATTCCTCATGGAATAATCATTATTCACTTTAGAATCTAATACTAGGCATTTTTGGGACGACATTTGCTAGGAAGAAAATTTGGGGTATTACAATATCTCCCCTTTGGGAACACTCATCCTCAAATGAGACTATCTAAGAGGGGGAAAAATAATCTGAACATTAACTAAACATGGATAACTGGAACATGATCTCATAACTGACAAGTTGAACATAACATACTGAACATGCATATCTGATGCATGTGTAACTAATTCATGAATGCATAACTGAGTTCTCTGAGGAACTAAATTTTCTCACAATGAGAATGCATGTCTAATGCATAATTATATAACTGAGCTGATACATGAATGCATGATCGAATATGCAATGACACTTGATGCCATATTTGTGATGACACATGAGCATGAAACTGAATACCAAGTTTTCACTGAATACTGAACATGAGGCTAAATAATCTTAAGGAGAACTGTTACCTTGAGCTTGATCTGGATTGGCGGGAAAGAGGTGAGGATACTTGGCACGCCTGTCTACTTCTGCTTCCCAAGTAGCTCCATCGATGGATTGATTTTGCCAAAGAACTTTGACTAGAGGGACTTATTTGTTCCTCAATCTACGAGTTTGATAGTCTAAGATTTTGACTGGAATATCTTCATAAGAGAGGTTATTCTGAACAGCAATGCTCTGAATAAGGACTACGACTGATGGGTCACCTACGTACTTCTTGAGCAAAAAGATATGAAAGACTGGATGAACTGGGGCTAGATCTAAAGGCAAATCGAGCTCATAAGCTACCTTGCCGAAGTGACTGAGAATCTTGAAGGGGACGACATATTGGGGACTAAGCTTTCCCTTCTTCCCGAACCTCTTCACTCCCTTCCTGGGATAGATCTTGAGGTAGATATGATCACCAATGTCAAACTCGAGATCTTTTCTACGCACATCTGCATAAGACTTTTATCGGCTCTGAGCAACTCGAAGTCTTTCTTTGATCAACTCGACTTTCTCTAAAGCACCAAACACTAAGTCAGGCCCTATGACTGAGGCCTTACTAACTTCAAACCAAACAATTAGAGATCTATATCTCCTACCATAGAGAGCTTCGAATGGAGCCATCTGAATACTGAAATTATAGCTATTATTATAAGCAAACTCAATCAAAAGCAAGTGCTCATCCCAACTACCCTTGAAATCAATTGCACACACCCTTAGAATATCTTGTAAAGTCTGAATGGTCCTTTCTGCTTAACCATCTGTCTGAGGATGAAAGGTTGTACTGAGATGAACTTGGGTACCAAGACCCTTTTGGAATGCTTTCCAGAAGTGAAAGGTGAACTGGGTACCTCTGTCTAAGATGATAGATAATAAAACACCGTGTAATCTGACCAACTCTCTGATATAGAGTTTGGCATTATCCTCGGCTAAGTAAGAGAGATGAACTGGAAGGAAATGAGATGACTTAGTCATTCAGTCTACTATGACCCAAATTGAATCATGCTGATGATGAGTTCAAGGCAAACCTATCACGAAGTCCATGTTCACTTCTTCCCACTTTCAAGTAGGAATTGTGAACTCCTGCATGGAATGACTAGGCTTCTGATGCTCTATCTTAACTTGCTGATGTGTAGAGCACTTAGCCACAAACTCTGCAATATTTCTCTTCATCCCACTCCACCAATAGATCTTCCGTAAGTCACGGTACATCTTAGTAGCCCCTAGATGAATAGAGTATCGCATACCATGCGATTCTGCAAGAATTTGCTACCTCAAGTCATCTACACCTGGAACACACAGACGACTCTAACAATGAAGAACACCATCTCCCCCTTAGGATAAAACCTCTACTTTCTGATTCTGAATTGACTCTTTTAGTTTGACAAAGCTAGGATCCCTGCTTTGCTTTTATTTTACCATGGAAACTAGAGATGATTCTAAACTACTCTGAACACATACATCTCCCTCTGAAGAATAGACTAAGCGAAAGCCTAGTCTGGCAAGATGATGACCTTCCTGAACTAACTCCTTCTTACTATCCTCAACATGAGAAACACTACCCATGGACGGTGTACTGAGAGCATCAGCTACTACATTGTCCTTACCTGGATGATAAAGGACTCTCATGTTATAATCTTTCAAGAGCTCTAACCACCTTCTTTGATGAAGATTGAGATCTTTTTGAGAAAAGATATACTGAAGACTTTTATGATCAGTAAAGACATCTACATAAACTCCGTAGAGATAATGCCTTCAAATCTTCAAGGCAAATACTATGGCTGCTAACTCAAGTTCATGAGTTGGATAATTCTTTTCATGGGGCTTTAACTGTGTAGAGGCGTAGGCTATAACCTTACCATGCTGCATGAGGAAACAACCCAAACCTACTCTAGATGCATCATAATACACTATAAACCCATCTGAACCATTTGGAAGAGCTAGAATTGGAGTTGAGGTGAGTTGAGTCTTCAACTCCTAAAAACTCTTTTCACAAGAATATGACCACTGAAACTTAACCTTCTTCTTAGTCAATCTAGACATAGGGGATGCAATAGAAAAAACTCCCTCAACAAATCATCTGTAATAGCCAACCAAGCCTAAAAACTCCTGATATCTGATGGAGAGATAGGGCGAGGCAAGTTTTGTACCTCTTTGATATTCTAAGGATCTACTCTAATGCCATCACCAGAAATGATATGACCAAGGAATGCTACTGACCTTAGCAAAAATTCACACTTACTAAATTTGACGAATAGCTGATGATCTTTGAGAGTCTGAGGTACTGTTCTGAGATGGTCTGCATAATCACACTCTGTGCAGGATTAGACCAGAATATCATCTATAAAGACTATGATGAATATGTCCAAGTACTGCTTGAACACATAGTTCATCAAGTCCATGAAAGCTACTGGGGCATTAGTAAGACCAAAGGACATGACTAGAAATTTGAAGTGACCATACCAAATATGAAAAGCTATCTTTGGAATGTCATATTCTCTAACTCTGAGCTAATCGTAGCCTTATCTGAGGTCTATCTTAGAGAAATAACTGGCACCCTAAAGTTTCTCAAATAAGTCATCAATTCTAAGAAGAGGATACTTGTTCTTGACCATAACTTTATTGAGTTAACGGTAATCAATACATATTCTGAGGGAACCATCTTTCTTTGACACGAATAAGACTGGTGTGCCCCACTGGAAAATGTTGGGTCTGATAAATCCCTTATATAAGAGATCCTTCAACTGTTCTTTCAGTTCCTGGAGTTCTGCTGGTGCCATTCTGTATGGTGGAATAGAGATATGTTGAGTACCTGGAAGAAGGTCTATGCTAAAGTGTATTTCCCTTTTAGGAGAAATGCCTAAAAGATCTTTGGGAAAGACATCTGAATACTTATTAACCACTGGGACTGATTTAAGACTGGGAGATTCAGAACTAGAGTCCTTAACATGCACGATATGATAAATACACCACTTAGATATCATTTTCCTTGCCGAAGGTAGGAAATAAGCTGATATCTGAATGCTGAAGTATTACCCTTCCACTCTAGGATGGGTTCATTTGGAAATTAAAACTAAACTATTCTATTTCTACAGTCGACAATGGCATAGCAGGAATGAAGCCAATCCATGCCGAGAATGACATCAACATCACTCATCTCTAACTCGACTAAATTTGTTGATGTGACTTTTTGAAATATCATAACCGAGCAGTTTCTATATACCCGCCGAGTTATAATGATTTTACCCACTGGGGTAGAGATTGAAAAAGGCTTTTCTAGAATTTCAGGACTGACTCCGAAATTGCCTACTATATAACGAGTAACAAAAGACAAGGATGCACCTAGATCTAGCAAAGCGTAAATGTGAACATAAAAGATTTGTAACATACCAGTAACAACATCAAGAGAATTTTCTTGATCCTGTCGGGTCTGAAGAGCATAGAGATAATTTTGGCATTGCCCACTAGTAGTACTAGAAGTGGCACCCTGCTGGTTCAGGCGACCAGACTAAGTTGCAGAACGGAAATGCTGACCCTAATAACCTAACTGGGGACAATCTCTGACTCTGTGGCCTGTCTTGCTATAACTAAAATAGATATCGCTACCAGCTCTGCAAGTACCCTTGTGGTTCTTACCACAAGTCTGACATAGGGGATTAGTTCGGGTATTGTTGGTACTGCCCTGAGACTTAGAGCCTGGCGCTCTATCTTTGTTACCCTATCTGAACTTAGGAACTAGAGCACTGACTGTAGGAGAATCTGGAACTGATGAATTAGGATAAAACTGCGAACCGTTTCCTCCTTCTTATTTAGGCTATCTAAAATTAAAGCTACCTTTTCTAGCTTTCTTATTCTGCTTTTCCCTTGGCTTAATTTTTTTCTCCTCTATCTGCTGAGCATGAGTCATGAGTCATTCTAAAGTCATGTCAATATTTAGTATGGCGTATCTGCACTCATTAACCACGCTATTATTTACCCCTAAAGCAAACTTACTCATCTTAGCTCTGTTGTTTGCAACCACATGAGGGGCATATCTGGCTAAACCAGAGAGAATACTCTTTCACCATCATATTTCCCTGCATGAGGTTGATGAACTCTAGAACCTTCACCTCTCTCAGCTCCTAAGGAAAGAATCTTTCTAAGAAAGTTGTGACAAACTCCTCCCACGCTATAGGACCTGCACCATCTACCCTTTCGAACTTCTACTTCTTATACCAAGTATGAGCCACATCTTACAACTAGTATGTTACTAACTCAACACTCTCAACAATAGTTACCCCCATAATATTAGTCACCTTCTGGACATGATCAATGAAATCCTGAGGGTCTTCATCTACCTTAGACCCGAGGAACATTGGAGGATTCATTTGGTTGAAGTCCCGAATTAGAGCTGCGGCTGAGTTGGCCACTGGGTTGGCTGGAATAACTGTTGGCCGCTTATTATAGGCAGTTACTGACTAAGTAAGAGTAGTAAATATGGTTCTGAATTCCACATGAGAAACATGCTCGCCCAAAGGATCTTCTGGCTGAGGAGCTGACTGGTTTCTTCTCTTTGGAGGCATATTCTGAAATCAAGAGGAGAAATGGATTAGACTAAGAAATTGACTTATGATTATGCTCATAGGCATAACATGAATACTGAAAGAAGGGAAACTGTTTCTTAAAACATCTCATATCCTTCTGCACATAAAAATAGCGCGCAATACATCCATGTACAAGACTCTACTAGATGCAACTTTCAGACTTCTTAGTACTCTATTGAACATATCTCAGATACCAAGTTTGTAATACCCCGATTATCTAAATTGGAATGCTACACGGTGCTCATGACCCCGAAGGACCACAAGCTAACCCATGACTGATATCTGTACCTGTACACTGCATAATATGACATAAAAATACTGAAACATGCACTGAGATGCCGTAAGGTTCAATACTAAACATAACTGAATAATAACAATAATGCCAGACATAGAGTAGTATCTCAATACAAAAATAAAACTGAAATACTGAAGTCTAAAAAACATAAAAAATATTATACTATCTGAAAGCCTCTAACTGTCTTACTAAGGAGTTGATGCAACATGTTCCCAACTAACTTTATCAACTGAAAACTAAACTGATATGATAAAATAAGATCATATCCTCAGAGAATGAGGACTTACTGCTAAAACTTTAAACCCTGGAATGCTACTGCTACTACTGATCTGAGATTCGTGTCTCTGAACCTATGGTGTAACATAAAAAGAAAATACCATACTACAAATGCGTCAGTACAAAAGAATGTACTGAGTATACGTGTGAGGTAGGTTCAATAAATAGGGCTTATATGTATGAATGATAATAAATGACTTACTAATATGAACGTGAGGGTGCACATATGAATACATAGTAACTGAGATCGTGAGAACATAATAACTGAATATATATACTGATGACATGAATTTACTGATATCTAGGATGACTGATATGGGAGTTCCAATAACTAAAATAACTGATAACATGAGTGACTGTGTCTGACAGTCCTAAATCTGATGGAACTATCTGAGTTCCGTACTGTGACTGAGTTGATTGTATCTGACAGTCCTAAAATCTAAAGAACTATCTGAGTTCTTTTAATAAAACTGATACTGAAATTGTGGGAATAGTTATTAAACTGACATGCCCCAAATGTGCTACAACAGCTGAGCTGGGGTCCAATCTATGCCCTGATTGGAAGGGTGTCAATACCACGCCACTGGTAAGGATAACTGTGGGTACCCTTATCTAATAGTATCCCTAAAAGAAAATGGTGGGGCCCTCATCTGACAGTGTTTATCCACCTTATCAACCCTCATATGACAGTGTTGATGTCTCAACCTATGCTGGCTATATAGTTCTAGAACACAAGGATGAGTACTAAGAATCACACCCTCATCTGGCAGTGTGTGTTCCCACCCATGGGTTCACTTGGTGATAATTTCTACTCCTATCCGAAGAGACTAAACATGATTGACTTACTATACATGGACCGAGTTTACTATCACGCCAAGTCACTAGAAAGTGACAAATGGGAAATTGCATGAGGGCACGATGTGGAGCTGTCACGTTGCCACCCTGTTTGCGACCTGGAAGTGTGGCGTGATGCACCACTATCGTGAAGCAACACTGGAAATTGACAATTTCCATTTGTGCTATCTCCAGGACGTGCTAGAGACTCAGGTGATACACTATCTCACTAAAAAGGCTCTAACTCTTCGTCCGGGTGTCGAATTTGGTCAAATTTTATATCGATGGAAAGCTTATTAAATTTTTCATATGACAAAAAATGAAAATCTTGAAAATTCCTCATGGAATAATCATAATTCACTTTAGAAGCTAATACTAGGTATTCTTGGGATAAAATTTGCTAGAAAGAAAATTTAGAGAATTACAGTTATCTTCTTTGTTATATATCGAACATAGATGGTCTGGATATTTATGTCCTATTAATTTATAGTATCTGGTTAATAACTCATCTGAAATAATTTTTTCCTTGATTACTCTGGTAGTTGGTCGTTTCTCTGGATTAAGTAGTGTCATAATCCATCTTGGAACTTCCTCCATATCTTCTTTCCTTAACTCTCTCGAATTTGAATAAATCATTAGTTGGTCTCTTGAATAATAACTTTATATTGGATTTCCGTTTATGTAGTTATTTGCTAATTCTTGGATAATTGTGGATATTTCAATAATTCTTTTGTTCGCATAAAAATCTGGTATATCTATTTTGGGTATTTCAATTTGCTGTTAAATATCTTCAGTTATGATCATATCTTGGGTCATTCCTATTTCATAATTTGTATTACTGGTTTAATTTCATCATACAATATCTCTGCTAGTGCAGTATAGAACTTTACAAAAAATAGGTTGCCCTTGGTTATCTTTATGTAAGTGGTAATTGCTTTATATATTTCTGGTATAGTAGATAATTCACTTCTTTCTTGGGTATATACAGTATTGAGTAGTCCATAACTGAAACAGGTTTTAACTAGATTTGGGTTAGTTTTTGGTAATGCAATTAACTTATTATATCCTTGTAGCTTTTGGGTTATATAGTTTGTATTTGGTTCTTGCATGCTTGTATCTCTGGGTTTAAGGTTTAAGTAGGTTTGTATCTGGTGGATGTTTTCAATATATACTCTGGTTATGTGGTTATAAGCTTTTTTATCTTGGTTTAGGCTATCTAAATATGTAATAGATTGTGGGGGTATAAACAAAGGGTCTTTTGGTGTTTTTGGTATAAATGGCTTGTTAAATATTTTGTTCAAGTTCATATTTGGATTCCTTCTAACTGCTTTGGTTGTACCTGCAGAAGTAGATTGATAAATGTTATGGGTTTTTTAGAGTGTCCCAACGTCTCCTTCTATCTCTAGAATTTTATTGTCTTCCAATCGACATTTCTCTGCACACTGCTGAGTTATCTGAGTCATAGCTTCAGATCTTAGTTCATTTCAGTTTAACTTCATTATTCTTTATCTTTTATATCTCATTTCCCATACTATCCACTTTCAGTGAAAGCGTAGTTAGGGTTTTGAGTATTTTTTCTAGAGTATCATCTTCTGTAATATCAGTTTGGGTAGCTTTGTCTTGATATGTAATCTGCAATAACATTCTTGTTAGTCGTGATTACTTTAATTGTAAATGTAAAATTTAATATATTCAATACTAATATCCGAATTTCCTTCGTTGTAACTGAATTTTGTACTTTTCTTGTTAACCACCATCGTACCTATATATTATCTGTTCGTATAATAAACTTGTTATATACAATATATGGCTTAAATGCTAATAAATATATATATAATGAGCATAATTCTTTTCTATTTATTTCCCATTTTATTTCTGTTTCATTAAACGTTCCTGAGTAGTATCTACAATGATGTTCTAATTTTTCTTCTTCATATCTAGATTTAAGTACTCCTCCGCAACTATATTTACTTGCAATTTTGGTAATTCTTTACAAAGTATTTTTATTTTCTGTACATGTTTTTTATCTTCTTCGTTGTAATTATACTCTACATCATTTCTTAATTTTTTTTATAATGGTTTTAGGTTTTCTGCTAATTTTGGTATATATTCTCTTACTTGGTTCACTAATCCTAAAAATGATTGTAATTTCTTTTTTGTATCTAATTCTTCTTTTGAATTTATTATTTTTTGTACTATATGTTGTTACATTTTTACTCCACT
>JAPEIP010000007.1:185634122-185652622 GCA_026120095.1 Capsicum chinense
ACACTTATTATAAATTTAAATTTTTGGTATATTAAATTTCCTCTTATAGCAGTTATTATACCTTTTTCTATAGGTTTTATAATTCTATCATCTGCTAATTATAATTCTATTGGTGTATCTATTCCTTCTCTAAAACATGCTTTTATTAATATTTCCATTCCTCCAAGGTGTACGTATTTTATTGGGTCTTTACTTTTTATATCGTTTATTTCTTTATTTATTATTTTTTTTGTTACTTGTGGTTTACTAGCTTTACCTTTTGCATATCTACAATCTAGCACATGTTCTTTTTGCCTTAATACATAGTATGCTTCTTTTCGTCTATTAAATATGTTTTTAATTGTTGGTATTTTAAATATTTTTCCTACACTTCAATCTAATTCTTTTCCTTTTCTCTCGTCAAATATATTATTAACAAATATTATTTTCTGATCTGTTCCTTCTTCATTTAAATATTCTTCCTTTGTTATTATTTTTATATCTTCTTCAGTCATTTGATTCATCTGATTCATTATCTATTTCATTATCTGTTTCATTTTTCGAAATTTCATATATACTATCTTCACTTTCTAACTCATAATCTATATAATCTATTTGCATATATTCTGCATTTTCTATCTTTCTTTCTGATATTTGTTTCTTTTTTAGGTCTTTAAGCATTTTACAATCTCTGGCTAAATGTCCTAGTTTTCCACAATTATAACAAGTACATTCTTTATTTATTTAAAATATAACTAGTTCTACTGTGTCTTCAGTATTTTTTATATTTTCTAATTTTTGTGTGATTTTTTCACTTTCTTTTATCCAATCAGTCTTTTTTCTTATTTTATTAATAACTCTTTTTGATCTTAATTTGTTTACATGGTGTTGTAAACCACCAGTGTGTTTTAGTTATTATATGTGGGTATAGTTTATCTAAAAATGACATTCATAAAAGCATATTTTTTTATGTTAGTTCATAATTATAGATCTCTTCGATTATTAATATCTTATCCCATACTTGTATTTTTGTATTTATATCTTTATAGGTAATTAAGCTTCCTTCATTATTAAATCCTTTGACTACTATTGGTGTTTTTAGCTTATTCCATTTGTCTTCTGGTAAACAATTATATCTACATAAGTTGGCTTCTGTCCCTGTATCTATCATTGGTGTATAATACCTATTATAATATCCTTCTACTATTATTTTCATAAGTACTTATATTTTCATGTTAAAGCTCTCTTTATTAATAATTTTTCCTTATTGTAGGTTATGGTTAATTGTGTATGTTCCATATTGTAAGGTTTTACTTGTTCTAAATATTTTATCCCTAATATTATATCTGCTTTTTGCATATCTTCCATTATTTCAAATTTTATTTTTATTTTTCTAGCTCCTATTATTATTTCTTTTTCAGTTGTATCTTTAATAGTTCTTAAACTTCTTGGTAGGTCAGGACATATATTACTATTAGATTTTATTTTTTCATTTTTCACTTGTTATTTTGCTATATGGTTTTCTTCTTGTCCTATATTTAGGAGTATTAAATATTCTTTTTTCATTTATTGTTCCCGTTATATAATAATTAAATATTCTATGTCTAAGAAGTTCTAATTTTTATTAATTATTTGTTTGGTGTTCTTTTGTTATATTCATCCTTTAGGTAATATTTTTTAAACTTATCTTTATAATAATATGTAGGTTTTCTTAATTCTTATGTACTAGGTATTTTTTTTCATCATTTTTATCAAAAGTGTTTATTTTCATGTTTGTATTTTCTAAGTTTTCTTTATTAATTACTTCTTGTTTTTCATTATTTTCAAGTTTTTCTATATTTGTTATGATTTCTATATATGTTTCACTATCTTCTTAATCATAATTATCTGTTTCTTCAGCATCCATTGTATTTATTTCTATTTCATTAGTTTCTAATTCTTTATTTTCTAATTTTTCTTTAAATTGATTTATCTCAATTAATAGTTTTTGTTCTTTATCCTTTTCTTCTTTTTCTTTCTGTCTTTTTTCATATAGATGTTTTAGCATTTGTAGTTCTTTTTCTAATTCGGCAATCCTATTATTTTTAGTTTCTTCTATTTTTCGTATTCCTTTTATAGTCTGTTGTTTTATTTTATCTATTTCTTTTTTCCTGTCTATTTCTTCATTTTTTCTTGCTATTCTTACCATAGCTGTTAATTTATCTTGAAATTTTTATTTCTAACATAAATATAAATGTTCACCTATTTTCTTATATCTTCTTCCTAAATTAGAAAATACTATTCTTATTTTTAATCCTTCTTGATTTTCATATGTTTTTTCATCTGTTATGAATTCTTTTCTATTCATTTTATCTATTTAATGGTATATAAATCATGTTGATATATGTATGCTAGACTATCTATTTGTGATTCTAACTATGATATTTCTTCCTTTTGTGCTTTTATTGATTTTTCACATACTACAATAATTATGTTATATTGTAGTCTTTCTTTTCTTATTTTTAATTCTCTTCTTTTCCCAGATAATATTTGTTTTAGTTCTTTATATTTTTGGGATTGGTCTTTATTATTCATTAATATTTACAATCTTTTGGTGGATCTCTAAATCTGATTTTATCATAGTTAGCTGGTATATACCCCATTCTTCTAGATTTTAATTGAGATAAATCAATTTAAAGAAAAATTAGAAAATAAAAAATTAGAAACTAATGAAATAGAAATAAATACAATAGATGCTGAAGAGACAGATAATTATGATTCAGAAGATAGTGAAACATATACAAAAATCTTAACAAATATAGAAAAACTAGAAATAAATGAAAAAACAAGAAGTAATTAATAAAGAAAACTTAGAAAATACAAACACGGAAATAAACACTCTTGATAAAAGGGACGATGAAAAGCTAATACCTATTACATCAAAAATAAGATTTTGAAAGCTCTTCTCACACTTATCAGACCAAATAAATGGTACATCCTTCTGAGTCAACCTCGTCACATGAGTAGCAATAGAAGCAAACCCTTTCACAAACCTACGGTAACAACTTGCTAAGCCAACAAAGCTATGAACCTCCATCACTGAAGTAGGCCTAGCCCAATTCTTAACTGCTTCAATCATCTGAGGGTCTACTATCACCCCATCCTTCAAAACCACATACCCCAAAAAGGATACAGAAGCCAACCCGAACTCACATTTAGAGAATTTTGCATAAAGTTTTTTCTCTTTTAACAAACCCAAAACAATCCTTAAGTGATTTTCATGCTCCTCTTTACTCTTAGAGTAAATAAGAATATCATCAATAAATACAATCACGAAAGAATCCAAATAGGATTTAAATATCCCATTCATCAAACTCATAAAAGCAGTTGGGGCATTAGTTAGCCCAAAAGACATAACAAGAAACTCATAGTGGCCATACCTAGTTCGAAAAGCAGTCTTAGGAATATCGTCAGGCCAAATTTTGAGTTGATGATACCAGACCCCAAATCAATCTTAGAAAATACGGATGCACCCTACAATTGGTCAAATAAATCATCTATACAGGGCAAAGGATACTTGTTATAGATCGTAACTTTGTTCAACTGCCTGTGGTTTATACACATACGAAGACTTCCATCCTTTTTCTTTACAAACAAGACAGGAGCACCCCATGGAGAGGCACTTGGACGGATAAAACCTTTACTCAACAAATACTGTAATTGAGCATTTAACTCTATCAACTCAGCCGGAGCCATCCTGTAGGGAGGAATAGAAATAGGAAGAGTACCTGGCTCTAGATCAATACAGAAGTCAATGTCATGGTCTGGTGGCATACCAGGCAAATTTGTAGGAAAAACCTCTTGGAACTCACACACCACAGGAACTGACTCAATAGAGGGGACATATCCGAAAGTGTCCCAAAGATGTGCTAGGAAGGCCAAACAACCTCTCCCAATTAACCTCCTTGCACACAGAAAGGAAATAAGTTTCATTGAAGTAGGACTATAATCACCTTCCCACACAAGTCTATCCATTCCCGGCATAGCCAGAGTTACTATTTTAGCATAACAATCTAATATCACATGATACGGGGACAACCAACTCATACCTAAAATTGTATCAAAATCTATAATGTCTAGAATCACTAAATCTGCCCAAGTTTGATACGCTATAAATACAACAGAACAAGAATGATAAACTCTATCAAAAACAGCAAAATCACCAACAGGAGTAAACACGTGAATCAGAAAGTTAAGCAAATCACACATCTTGTCCAATCCCATGGCAAAATTAGCAGACACGTATGAAAAAGTAGAGCTAGGATCAAATAATACGGTGGCTATCTGGTCACAGACTAGAATAGTACATGTAATAACAGCATTTGATGCCTTTGCCTTAGGCCTTCCTGGAAAGGCATAGATATGGGCCCTACCACCAGTGTGAATGTCGCCTTTGCCAAGCTGAAAACCACCTCGATGGGGCTGACTACCATCCCTACCTGCCTCATGACCCCTATGACCACCCTGTGGACGACCTTTACCATTACCACCACCCCCTACCTACAGGAATGAGAGCTCCAAGAGCCTGCTACTGGCTAAACTAACCAAACTGCCTTACGTTAGGACAAAATCTGCTAACATTACCCACTTTGCCATACTCATAACATGTACGGTCCAAGGTAGGCCGCTGAGCTGACAAAGATGAAGCGAGGTAACCACCGGGGTATGAAAATGGCTGGCTAGCGCCTGACAGACCACCTGCAGACACCAACATCGCTGAATGAATGGGGTGGGCAGGGTATCCCTGAGAATTCTGACCCCTAGAATAAGAACCACTAAAATTGCCTCCTTTGCGGGCTCTCTTTTCTGATGCCATAACATAACCCTCTTGTCTTACGCCCTCTACCTTCTTGACAAAATCAACCATCTCTTGAAAATACCTATCCGAAGATGTCATCTAAAGAGTAGAAATCTGGAGACCGGTGTTCAACCCCTTCACAAAAAAGTTGGATCCTCTCCTCCTCTGTTTTCAACAAGTGAGATGTATATTGAGATAGAGAATGAAATTTGGCCTCATAGGCCACAACAGACATGTTTCCCTGCTTAAGATTAGCAAACTTATCTCTCTTCTTATTTCTCAAAGTATGAGGCACGTACTTTTCTAGAAACATTGAGTAAAACTGTATCCAAGTCAAAGGAGGCAAAGCTGGATCCCTACACTTAACATAGGCCCTCCACCATATCTTCGCATCCTCCTCAAACTGAAAAGTAACCAGTTCTACACCATACCTCTCAACTACCCCCATCTTATGCAGCCTCTCATGACAGTCGATGATAAACTCCTAGGCATTCTCCTACTCAGTTTCATGAAAGACAGGGGTCTTCATCTTTATAAACTTACAGAACAACTAATGCTCGTCTCCAGTCATTACTGGACCCACTACCTACCTTGAAAAAATATCTGATCCTAACACTTCTTTCATCCGAGGGGCTACAGCAGCAGCATGCTGTATCCCCTACTGGACTGCAGGTGTGCGGGCATAGTCCCTAATCCTGCTAAACCACTTAAAAAACTTAAAACCTGCTGAATCATAGTGAGAGACATCTGAATCGGAGCTACACCTCCATGAGCTGGTACAACCCCATTATGAACCGACACTAGTTCATCCTGTACTGGCATAGCTCCATCCTCTATAACATCAGGCAAATCCTCATGTGGGGGAGGAGATACTGGCCTCTGTCTAGCTGGCCCCGCAGCTTGAGCACTGACTTTAGCAGGCGTTGCTCTCCTTTCTCTGCCACGTCCTCCTCTTGCCCCATTCTTTCGTGTTTTTACCATTTGTGAGAATAATAGTGAAAGAAGTCATATACCAATTGGAATCATCAGATACCAATTGAAATCAAGTAATAGCACCTAAGAAAGAAGAATTTGAATTTTTCTATTGTCCTGTAGCCTCTAAAAGAAGAGTACAGATATCTCCGTACCGTTCCGCAAGACTCTACTAGACATTTCTTGTATGACAAGATGGACGAACCTAGGCGCTTTAATACCAACTTTGTCACGACCCAAAAGGCCATGAGTGGCACCCACCCTAATCTTCCTGTGGGAGAACCATCTAAAATGAATCTTTACCCAATTACTTAGTCAATATTAAGCTTATGATATCATAAAATTAACATAATAATAATAGTCCAGAATTAATCGATATTAATACGGAAATCAAATAAAATACTTATTAAAATACCCAAGATCTAAAAGTTATCATACAAGAACTACTAACAAAAACATGTCTAAAGAGGTTTCCAAATAAAATAGATTAGGAGTGTTTCATTGCCCTAAAGATGAGCAATAACAACTAAGATGACCTGTGGTGGCCTAAAGATGGAGTGCTTACCCTTCAGATCAAGATATGTTATCAACTCTAGAGGTGAGGTCGTGTCTGAGCCTCTAAAACACTTTCTGCACTCAACAAAAGAAGAGTATAGGGTAGTATCAGTACAAAACACTATGTACTGGTAGGAATCATAGGCCAACTCAACTTAATAGGATGTACACAACATAATTAGAAAAACAAGAAGACAAGCATCATCAATAACAAATTCTCATTGGACCAACAATACAGCAATAACGGGTCAACCGTACTTACAAACAAATCACATAACTATCAAGAGTATCAATCATACGGTAAACATCCACAGAATCAACACAAGTATGTACACACATGCTATGGGACTTATTTTTGCCCAGATAGTCATGACCTGCAGGGAATAGTCTATGTTCAGGTACTGTATCGGCGTGGTACCCGATCCAACTTAAATATAAACGTACCGGCGTGGCACCCGATCCAACATAAATATAAATGTACCAGTGTGGTACCCGATCCAACAATAATATAAATGTACCAGTGTGGTACCCAATCTAACATAAATGTAAACGTA
This sequence comes from Capsicum chinense, assembly GCA_026120095.1. Classification (NCBI taxonomy): domain Eukaryota; kingdom Viridiplantae; phylum Streptophyta; class Magnoliopsida; order Solanales; family Solanaceae; genus Capsicum; species Capsicum chinense. The sequence continues at coordinate 185,641,020 of JAPEIP010000007.1, forward strand.
CAGGCGTGGTACCTGATCCAACATAAACATAAATAGGTATTATCAATATCAATTTACACAACCTCACTGCATACCACACAATGTATCAAGTTTACAAGTACACTTAAAGTCATAAGACAATCCCATCAAGTCAATTTTCAATAAACTTTTATACATGAATGAACAATCCAAACTTCAACAACTTCAATCATGTACACCAATTCACAAGTATCCAATTTAGGAGCATACATACAATTAGATCGAGTCTAAACTCCAATTAAACCATAACCTACCTCAATCGGAGAATCCAAATGTAAGCTAACTTGCGAGGGTTTTGCCCTTCCTTAAAGTCTCCGAATGATCAAAATCTGTTCAAAAATATAATTCTTATAAGAGTACGAATCTAATGAAAACCTACTATTATGATTATTTTTAATTAAATTAGGGTTCGCAAAAAAAAATAAGTGAACCGTTGAAACAGTGGCTGCCCAATGGCCTAATTAACGTCACTACCAACAAACTCTCATTCATAACATCTTTTCTTCCTTTTTGTTATTATTAAGTAAAACTTTCCTCACCATTAAAACCAAGAATATTCATTATAAGTTAACTAACTAGATCTAAGCATCAAAATAATTATAACTTAGGTGTAGTGTAGGCCATTCACTCACTCCATAATGTATATAATTAATACTAACCCTCTCTAATAGTGCCACTTGGGTATTGATGAAGAAAGAAAAAAAAACATAATAAAATAAGAAAACAGCCAACAGTGGCTTTGCCATTTTTGATATTCATGGAAAATTAGCAAAAGTCGACCAACAATGGTCATTGACTCCATGGGAAAGCGTGAAACCAAGCAACAGTGGCCTGCGCCACTCGATTTCATGAAAAAAAAAATAGTTTTAACTTGCCAATATTGCATACTTTTCCTTTATTCCAATTTTTCATCCACCAAAAGTATACATATTATATTCATACGTACCCATTAAATAAACGAACCTAAAATTTGAGTTATGCAGCAGCAGTACTTCCTTTACCTTTTCTTTTCTCTCTGCTCTACTAAATTGTACGTATAATACCTAGTCTGATAACATATTACCTTAATCTCATATAAAACAGAAAAGAAATAAGGGAGTAGTGGGTATGACCTAATTTTAATAAAATAATATTTTATTAACTATTATTTAAATTAATTATTTTAAATATTCAAGACTTTTAATAAATTATCAAAATTTATTCGGGATCCTATAGAATTAAATTAAACATGAAAATTGATTAAAAAGTAAATCCCATACCTATTAAATACTACGATACTAGCCCGAGGTCGTCTCGATCAAAGATTGAACATGATTGGGTTTAACTTTATTAAAACTCAATAATTCAACTAATCACTCCAATAACCTCCGAACACCTCAAGAATTGGTACTACTCATCCCGTGAGTCATAATCCACGTATACAAACTACAGAGAGTGCTAAAATGGAAAAGATGAGAAAATTCCACAAACGATCGAGAGGGTCGTTACAGATGATTCGAAATACATATAGATGAATTATTAGAAAAACAATACATACAAAAAAATAATAGTAAACATAATAGCCCTGCATTTATAGTAAAGAAACACAGTGAACAGAAAAGAAGAAAAAGTAGAATGATTATTGATTATAGAAACCTAAATGCAAAAGTATGACATATAATTTTCCAATACACAATAAGATATTAAAAATAAGACAGATACAAAGATATAATTATTTAGTAAGTTCGATTGTAAATCATGATTTTACCATTTAAAGCTAGAAGAAGAATCTATGAAATTAACTGCGTTTACAATTCCACAAGGATTTTATGAATGGAATGTGTTACCATTTGGATATAAAAATGCACCAGGTAGATATCAACATTTTATGGATAACCATTTCAAAGAATTACCTAATTGTATAGTATACATAGATGATATATTACTATATACAAAAACTAAAGAGGAACATTTAAAATTATTAGAACAATTTGCAGGTATAATAGAAAATTCAGGAATAAGTGTAAGTGAAAAGAAAGTAGAAATAATGGTAAACCAGATAGAATTTTTCTGAATACAAATAGATAAAAGTGGATTAAAAATGCAACAATATATAGTACAAAAAATAATAAATTCAAAAGAAGAATTAAGTACAAAAAAGAAATTACAATCATTTTTAGGATTAGTGAACCAAGTAAGAGAATATATACCAAAATTAGCAAAAAATCTTAAACCATTACAGAAAAAATTAAGAAAGGATGTAGAGTATAACTACAACGAAGAAGATAAAAAAACATGTAGAGAAAATAAAAATACTTTGTAAAAAATTACCAAAATTACAATTTTCAGACAAAAATAAAAAATTTACATATATAGTAGAAGCAGATGCAAGTGAATATAGTTATGGAGGAGTAATTAGATATAGATATAAAGAAGAAAAAATAGAACATCATTGTAGATACTACTTAGGAACGTTTAATAAAACAGAAATAAAATGGGAAATAAATAGAAAAGAATTATGCTCATTATATAATTTTTTATTAGCATTCGAGCCATATATTGTATATAACAAGTTTATTATATGAACAGATAATACACAGGTACGATGGTGGTTAACAAGAAAAATACAAAGTTCAGTTACCATGAAGGAAATTCGGATATTATTATTAAATATATTAAATTTTACATTTACAATTGAAGTAATCTAGACTAACAAGAATGTTATTGCAGATTACATATCAAGACAAAGCTACACAAACTGATATTACTGATATTACAGAAGACGATACTCTAAAAAAGATATTCAAAACAATAACTACATTTTCACTGAAAGTGGATAGTATGGGAAATGAGATAGAAAAGCTAAAGACTGATGAAGTTAAATTGAAGTCTGAGGCTATGATTCAGATAACTCAGCAGTGTGCAGAGAAATGTCGATCGGAAGACTATAAAATTCCAGAGATAGAAGTAGACGTTGGGACACTCTAAAAACCCATAACGTTTATCAATCTACTTCTGTAGGTACAAGCAAAGGAGTTGGAAGGAACCCGAATATGAACTTGAACAAAATATTTGACAAGCCATTTATACCAAAAACACCAAAAGACCTTTTGTTTATACCCCTATAAACTATTACTTATTTAGAAAGCCTAAACCAAGACAAAAAAGCTTATAACCACATAACCAGAGCATATATTACAAACATCCACCAGATATAAGCCTACTTAAACCTCAAACCCAGCTACAAGCATTCAAGAACCAAATACGAACTATATAACCCAAAAGTTACAAGGATATAATAAGTTAATTGCATCACCAAAAACAAACCCAAATCTAGTTAAATTTGGATAGAAGATGAATTAGAACGAATAGACTTAAATGATGCTAGCTACTATTCATACCTAGATAATTATTATTCAGACAGATATTATATAGATTAAAAATATTAGAATATATTAGAAGAGTTAGAGAAAAACAAAGTTGGCTATATGAAGAAATTAATTACAGGAATCAGCTTAAAAGAAAAAAAAGACAATTAGAATAAAAATTACTTAGAATAAAATTAACCTTAGATAAAGGAGATACAAACGAGAGTTTATATAATACTATACATAAACAATAAATGTTAATGGGTCACATAGATAACTTAGAATTACATATCAAATATAGCACGATTAGAATAAGTTATTACATAGAAATTTGTTAAATTACAACTACTATAAAATAAAATGATTAACTACGAATACTTAGAATATTGGAGAAAAGATATGGAGCAAATAAAATTAATAGAAATACTTTTGAAAAAGAATCTACTTGACGACATAAAAAACAGAAATATGGAGAATATAGTATATGTAAAATATAGTATACCTTAAAAATAATATAGAAGAATTAACAACATGAAAAAACTAGTAAGTTATCCGCACTATCCGTACCCCCCTACAATTGGTATCAGAGTTATGTGTTATTTAATTATTCACATGTAGATATGTGTTAATTATGAGAAATGTTAATGTAATTGTTAATTATGAGCTATTGTTATCTTGTTAACTATTTTGTCATTTATTTGTTAACTATGAGAAGACCATTTAAAAATACACAGGTTTTTAGAGAACTTAAAAAAATTCTAACTAGTAATTATTCCAAATATAAGAAACTAAATAAAACAAAAGAAGACCTCCATAGATTAGATTACCTAATTACTTTGATATCCAGTATTGAGGCAAAATTTATCATTTGATTAGAGAAACCTAAATGCAAAAACTATGACATATAATTATCCAATACCAAATAACATATTAAAAATAAGACAGATACAAGGATATAATTATTTTAGTAAGTTTGATTGTAAATCAGGATTTTACCATTTAAAGCTAGCAGAAGAATTTAAAAAATTAACTGCGTTTACAGTTCCATAAGGATTTTATGAATAAAATGTGTTACCATTTGGATAAAAAAATGCACCAGGTATATATCAACATTTTATGGATAAATATTTCAAATAATTACCTAATTGTATAGTATACATAGATGATATATTACTATATACAAAACACTAAAGAGGAACATTTAAAATTATTAGAATAATTTGTAGGTATAATAGAAAATTTAGGAATAACTCTAAGTGAAAAGAAAGTAGAAATAATGAAAAACCAGATAGAATTTTTCTGAATACAAATAGATAAAAGTGGAGTAAAAATGCAACAACATATAGTACAAAAATAATAAATTCAAAAGAAGAATTAGATACAAAAACAAAATTACAATAATTTTTAGGATTAGTGAACCAAGTAAGAGAATATATACCAAAATTAGCAGAAAACCTTAAACCATTATAGTAAAAATTAAGACAGGATGTAGAGTATAATTACAATGAAGAAGATAAAAAACAAGTATAGCAAATAAAAATAATTTTTAAAGAATTACCAAATTTACAATTTCCTGACGAAAATAAAAAATTTACATATATAGTAAAAGCAGATGCAAGTGAATATAGTTATGGAGGAGTATTTAAATATAGATATGAAGAAGAAAAATCAAAACATCATTGCAGATACTACTCAGGAATGTTTAATGAAATAGAAATAAAATGGGAAATAACTAGAAAAGAATTATGCTCATTATATAATTGTTTATCAGCATTTGAGCCATATATTTTATATAATAAGTTTATTATATGAACAGATAATACATAGGTACGATGGTGGTTAACAAGAAAAATACAAAATTCAGCTAGAACGAAGGAAATTCGGAGATTAGTATTGAATATATTAAATTTCACATTTACAATTAAAGTAATCACGACTAATAAGAATGTTATTACAGATTACATATCAAGACAAAGCTACTCAAACTGATATTACAGAAGACGATACTTTAGAAAAGATACTCAAAATCCTAACTAGGCTTTTACTGAAAGTGGATAGTATGGGAAATGAGATAGAAAAGATAAAGACTAATGAATTTAAACTGAAGTCTGAAGCTATGACTTAGATAACTCAGCAGTGTGCAGAGAAATATTGATCGGAAGACAATAAAATTCCAGAGATAGAAGGAGACGTTGGGACACTCCAAAAAACCCATAACATTTATTAATCTACTTCTGCAGGTACAAGCAAAGGAGTTAGAAAGAACCCAAATATGAACTTGAACAAAATATTTGACAAGCCATTTATACCAAAAACACCAAAAGACCCTTTGTTTATTCCCCCACAAACTATACATATTTAGATAGATGAAACCAAGACAAAAAGCTTATAACCACATAACCAGAGCATATATTGAAAACATCCACCAAATACAAATCTAGTTAAACCTTAAACCTAGAGCTGCAAGCATTCAAGAACCAAATACGAACTATATAACCCAAAAGATACAAGGATATAATAAGTTAATTGCATTACCAAAAACTAACCCAAATTTAGTTAAAACCTATTTCAGTTATGGACTACTTAATACTGTATATACCCAAGATGGAAGTGAATTATCTGCTATACCAGAAATATATAAAGCAATTACCACTTACAAAATGATAACCAAGAGCAACCTATTTTTTGTAAAGTTCTATACGGCACCAGTAGAGATATTGTATGATGAAATTAAACCAGTTATATGAGTTATGAAGATAGGATGACCCGTGATATGATAACACCCGAAGATATTCAACAAAAAGTTGAAATACCTAAAATAGATATACCAGATTTTTACGCAAACAAAAGAATTATTAGAATATCCACAATTATCCAAGAATTAGCAAATAACTACGTAAACGGAAATCCAATATGGAGTTATTATTCAAGAGACTAGCTAATGATTTATTCAAATTTGAGAGAGTTAAGACAAGCAGATATGAAGGAAGTTCAAAGATGGATTATGACACTACTTAATCCAGAGAAATGACCAACTACCAGAGCAATCAAGGAAAATTTTATTTCAGACAAGTTATTAACCAGATACTGTAAATTAATAGGACATAAGTATCCATATCATCTATGTTTGAGATGTAACAGAGAAGATTACATTATTCCAGAAGTTCAACTAGAATTAAAGAAGATAAAGACACCAGCTGGAACATATACGACAAAAGATATAAAGCAACACAGACCGATGAAGAAATAATAAAAGCAAGGAGACAAAGCATTAAAGTTCTGAAAATGACATATGAAGAGTTATATAATTTCTCTTAACTTTAGATACGTAAATTTTTATGTACCATTTATTAGTTTTTAATAGCTTTGTTGACTTTTTTAGCAAAAGTGCCATTATTAGTTTTGTTTTTTAGGATTTTTTGCAACTTTAGTGTTCCCTACTTTTGTAAAGATGACAGATGTAAAGTAGGAATAGTTTAGAATAGTATACCCATTTTCTCCTTTTTTGGTTATAAATAGGAAAGGCATTTGCTAAGTTAAGGCAAGGCTTTCTACACGGAAAGCAAGCCTTCGTGTACACAATAAAATTTTCTCTCATATAATCAATAAAGATATTCAGTTTTGCACTAAGATATGGATGAGCAAAGCACAAATTTATCAAATCTACCAGAACAAGTATTTTCATTTATAATTATGAATAGCTAAATTCATAAATTTCTGACAATCATAAGTATAATAATATAAGATCATATTAGTTACTTTATAGTAGAATTATTCAAAGAATAGAATGTTAAGAAGTTTATTAGCAAAGTTGAAAAGGATAAAAATTCCTAGAACTATGCCATCCTAAAGGTGAAACCGGTGAGGCAAAGAAGCCGTGATAGGGGAGTAACCAGAGTAGAGGCACTGTTTAGGAAAAAAGTATCCACATTACCATGCTAATAGTGACCAAAGAACCTATTATTTAAGAATAATCTAGTATATAGTGATCTAAGATGATCATATTTTGTTATTTATATGATTGGAGGGAATATTTTTAAAAATAGCATCATATGAAAAATGAATAATTTATTTCCTGATGAAATGATAGATATATTTAAGATACTTGTTTTATATGTACTTAAGGATATACAGATAGTAGAGATAAAGAAAATTATATGGGAAAATGTATTTGATATTGAAGATGAAAATTGGATAGAAGATGAATTAGAACGAATACACTTAAATGACGATAGCTACTATTCATACCTAGATAATTATTATTCAGATGAATATTATACAGATTAAAAATGTTAGAATATATTAGAAGAGTTAGAGAAAAACAAAGTTGGCTATATGAAGAAATTAATTACAGGAATCATCTTAAAAAAGAAAAAAAAAACAATTAGAAGAAAGATTACTTAGAATAAAACTAACCTTAGAAAAAGGAGATACAAATGATAGTTTATATAATACTATACATGAACGACAAATGTTAATGGATCACATAGATAACATAGAATTACATATCAAATATAGTACTATTAGAATAAGTTATTACACAAAAATTTGTAAAATTAGAATTGCCATAGGATAAAATGATAAACTACAAATGCTTAGAATATTGGAGAAAAGATATGAAGCAAATATGATTAATAGAAATACTTATGAAAAAGAATCTACTTGACTACATAAAAACAGAAATATGGAGAATATAGTATATGGAGAATATAGTATACCTTAAAAATAATATAGAAGAACTAACAACATGAACAAACTAGTAAGTTATCCACACTATCTGCACCCCCCTACATTTTATAGAAGAATTAACAACATGAAAAAACTAGTAAGTTATCCGCACTATCCGCACCCCCTACAATATAAAGTATACCGTAAAAATAATATAGAAGAATTAACAACATGAAAAAACTAGTAAGTTATCCGCACCCCCTACAATTGGTATTAGAACTATGTTCTATAAAGTTAAAGAAATGATATCTGTATGTTAGTTATTAGATATGTTAATTTAATTGTTAATTATAAGTTAATTGTTAATTATAAGTTATCTTGTTAACTATGTTGTTATTTGTTAATTAAGAGAAGACCATTTTAAAATATACAGGCTTTTAGTGAAGTTAAAAGAATTCTAAATAGTAGTTATTCAGAATATAAGAAACTAAATAAAACAAAGGAAGACCTCCATTGATTAGATTACCTAATTACTTTGATATCCAGTATTGAGGCAAAATAAATCATCTATTTAAAATCTAGAAGAATGAGGTATATTCCACCTAACTATGATAAAATCAGATTTAGAGATACACCAAAATATTATAAATATTAATGAATAATATAGACCAATCCCAAAAATATAAAGAACTAAAAAAAATATTATCTGGGAAACGAAGAAAATTAAAAATAAGAAAAGAAAGACTACAATATAACATAATTGTTGGAGTATGTTAAAAATCAATAAAAGCGCAAAAGGAAGAAATATCATATTTAGAATCACAAATAGATAGTCTAGAATACATATATCAACATGATTTATATACCATTAAATAGATAAAATGAATAAAGAAGAATTCATAATAGATGAAAAAACATATGAAAATCACGAAGGATTAAAAATAAGAATAGTATTTTTTAATTTAGGAAGAAGATATAAGAAAATAGGTGAATATTTATATTTAATGTTAGAAAAAAGAAGAACTAAAATTAGAAGATAAATTAACGGCTATGGTAAGAATAGCAAGAGAAAATGAAGAAATAGACAGGAAAAAAGAAATAGATAAAATAAAACAGTAGACTATAGAAGAAATACGAAAATTAGAAGAAACTAAAAGTAATAGGATTGCTGAATTAGAAAAAGAACTACAAATGCTAAAAGATATGTATGAAAAATGACAGAAATCTGAACAAATATAGAAAAACTAGAAATTAATGAAAAACAAGAAGTAATTAATACAGAAAACTTAGAAAATACAAACACGGATATAAACACTTTTGATAAAAATGATGAAAATATAATACCTAGTACATCAGAAATAAGAAAACCTACATATTATTATAAAGATAAGTTTAAAAAATATAACCTAAAGGATGAATATAACAAATCGACACCAAAATAAATAATTAATAAAAATTATAACTTCTTAGACTTAGACAGTGTAATAGATGTAGATAAAATGATACAATTATGGATAGGATACATAACAAAACAATTATTAGACCATATAATAAATGCAACAGATACACAAGAATATATAGAAAGAACACTAATAGGAACAACAAAATTATGGTTTTTAAATTTAACTGAAGATAGTAAAAAGGTATTAAGGGCTGATAAAAAAATGGAAGGAACAACAGTAATTAAACTAACACCTATAGATATATTGAAAAAATATGAAATAGCTATAAGAGATGAATTTAGAAGTATGTCAACAGAAGAAGAAGAACAAAACAAATAAAAAGATACAAATAGGAATTTAATGTTAAAACTAGCAATATGTAATATGTGCTATATAAATGAATATATGTGTCCATTTAAAGAATACTACTATAAGGGAACATATAATACAAAAGAAAGTAAAGAATTAAGAAGATTATAGTTTAGTAAATTACCTGAACCATTTAGTTCAAAAATAATAAAGAGTTGGGATGAAGCAAAAATAGTAGATACCCTAGGAGCAAGAATAAAATTTCAACAATAATGGTATAGGAATATATGTGAAAAATACAGAGAAGAAACAAAAATGAAAAAAAAATTAATAAGAAATTTAGCATGTTGCAAGGATAAAATAACACCCCAATTTGGATGTGAAGAAAAATATTATAAGAAAAGAAAAAGACATAAGAAATATAAGAAGTACAGAAAGTCACAATATAAGTATAAGAAACCAAGCAAAAGATAATATGTAAAAAATTATAAATATAAAAGACCATATAGAAAAAAGATATCTATAAAAGAATGTACTTGTTATAATAGTGGAAAACTAGGACATTAAGCTAGATATTGTAAAATGCCTAAAAACTCAAAAAAGACACAAATATCAGAAATAAAGGTAGAAAAAGCAGAATATATACAAATAGATTATATAAACTACGAATTAGAAAGTGAAGATAGTATATATGAAATTTCGGAAAATGAGACAAATAATGAAATAGATAGTAAATAAGATGAATGAAATGACTGAAGAAGATATAAAAATAATAACAAAGGAAGAATATTTAAAAGAAGAAGGAACATATCAGAAAATAATATTTGATAATAATATATTTGATGAGATAAAAGGAAAAGAATTAGAATTATGTGTAGAAAAAATATTAAAAATACCAACAATAAAAAAATATTTAATTGAAGAAAAGAAGAATACTACGTAATACTACGTAGTAAGCCAAAAAAAACATGTAATAGACTGTAGATATGCAAAAGGTAGAGCTAGTATACCACTAGTAACAAAAAGAATAAATAATAAAGAAATAAACGATACAAAAAGTAAAGACCCAATAAAATATGTACACCTTGGAGGAACGAAATATTAATAAAAACATGTTTTAGAGAAGGAATAGATACACCAATAGAATTATATTTAGCAAATGATAGAATTATAAAACCTATAGAAAAAAGTATAATAACTACTATAAAAGAAAATTTAATATACCAAAAATTTAAATTTATAATAAGTGCAAATTATTCAGTAGCAATAATAGATAAAAACATAGCTAAATCATTAGTGCTATATTGGAAAATATCAGGAATAAAACTAACCCAGGAAGTAAAATATTTACTGCAAGATGTAAAAATCTATATGTATTAACAATAAAACATAAAATAACGAAAAAAAATAAAATTAATAAAATATAAATAGAAAGTCCTTTTGAACAATTTGTAAAAAAAATTGATAACAATGATTATAGTTACAAAGACATAGATATAGAAGAAGATTTACAAATAATAAATGATTGCATAAGCACAACAAAAAGAATAGCTTTTGAAAAACCAGAATCATCAGGATCATCAAAAAGAACAAATTATGAAATAACTTAAACAGTTAATTTAACTCAATATTATATAATAGGGACAGTAAATGAAAAAGAATATTTAATAATCCTAAATACAGGAAAAGATGAAAACCATATAGCAAAATACCTAGTGAAAAATGAAGAAATAAAATCTAATAGTAATATATGCCCTGACCTACCAAGAAGTTTAATAACTATTCAACATACAACTGAAAAAGAAATAATAATAGGAGT
>JAPEIP010000007.1:185665009-185675459 GCA_026120095.1 Capsicum chinense
GTTTCAATTAAGTCATTCCAATTGCATGATATTGGTAATGCATTCCTCCTGGCCTGAGTTGTCAATCGATCAATATGAGTTAAAATGATTCATATTAGCTTATTATTTGAAATTCCTAAATTGATCTAGCTAGAAGTAGGGACAAGTTCATAGGGTAAACTACAGTTTCAATTGAGTCATTGCAATTGCTTGATAGTGGCATTATATTTTACCTGGCCTAAGTCGTTAACTGATCAATCTAAGTTGAAATGATTCATATTATCTTATTATTTGAAATAACTTCAATTGATATAGATAGAACTAAATATGAGTTCATAGAGTCAACTACAGTTTCAATTGAGTCATTACAATTATATAATATTGGTATTGTGTTACTTTTGGCCTGAGTTGTCAACCGATCAATCTGATTTGAAATGATTTATATTATCTTATTATTTTAGATGACTTAAATTGATCTATCTAGAACTAGGGATGAGTTTACAGGGTCAACTAAAATTTTAATTGAGTTATTGCAACTGCATGATATTGGTATTACATTCCTCTTAGCCTGAGTCGTCAATCGATCAATATGAGTTAAAGTGATTCATATTAGATTATTATTTGAAATTTCTAAAATTATCTAGCTAGAACTAGGGGTGTGTTAACAGGGTCAATTATAATTTCAATAGAGTCATTGCAATTGCATGATATTGGTATTGCATTTCTCCTGGCCTGAGTCGTCAACTGATCAATCATAGTTAAAATTATTAACATTAGATTATTATTTGAAATTCCTAAATTGATCTATCTAGAAATTGGTATGAGTTTATAGGGTCAAATACAATTTCAATTGTGCCATTCTTGCATGATGTTAGTATTGTGTTCCTCTTGGTCTAAGTCATCAACCATTAATTTAAGTTGGAGCAATTCATATTAGCTTATTATTTGAAATGCCCAAAGTGATCTAGTTAGAACTATGAATGAGTTCATTGGGCCAACTATAGTTTTAATTGAGTCATTGTAATTACATGATGTTGGTATTGCATTCCTCCTTACCTGAGTCATCAGCCGATCAATTTGAGTTGAAATGAAATAAAATTTATTATAATGAAATGATTAAAATTTATCTTTTTTAAAATATTAATGAAGATCAATTAGGACCAAATTAACATTTTCAAAACTCTTCATTATTTTTTATAATACAAATCAACCCATACAAATCATCCAATTGTGGGAAAATGCTTCATCATTTTAAATCTCGAGTTTTTGCTATTTTCTTTCTCTCTCAATAATACAAACAACAACTATGCAACATATTCTCAACCCTTCTCAATAGATTAATTTTTTTTTCTATTTCTTACCACATAGTTGTTATTTTTGACTTTATTCCTTCTTTTATCCACTGTTTTCTCTATCTTCGCAGGTAATAGAGGTCAAGAAGAGTTCTAAATTTGTTTTTTCTAAAAATTAGGGGTTTTTAGTTCATGATTTGAAAGAAGACTTTAAGTTATATTATCATCAAGAATGGGTTAACAATTTTGAGTCTTAATGATAAAATCATAAAAGGAACTCGAGAAAACCCTAGTTCTTATCGCAGTGTTCCATTGAATATTATGGTATTTTTGGATGTTGTTTTTGGTGTTATTCGTGGTTGTTATTGGTGGTGGTTGTGTTGTTGGTATGGGTGGTGGTATTGGTGGTGGTGTTGGTGACTGTTAGCGTTAGTATTGGGTTTTGGTAGTGTTGGTGGTGGTTTTTGTGTTGGAGTATATGATTGTTGGTGTTGTTGTTGTTGTTGTTGTTTGTCTTCGTGATGGCATTAATTTCTTGGTGGTGGTATTGGTGGCATTAGTGATGGTGTTGGTGGTGGTATTAGCAGCATTAGTGGTGGTGTTGGTAGTAGTGCTGGTGGTATTGGTGGTATTGGTGGTGGTGTTGGTGGTCTTGGTAGACTTTGTGGCATTGGTGATTTCAATTGGTGTTGGTGTTGGTATTGATGGTTTGGTGGTAGTGTTGGTGGCATTGTCGACGGTGTTGGTGGTGGTGTTGGTGGTCTTGGTGTTTGTATTGGTAGCATTGATGGCACTGGTGGTGGTATTGGTATTGGTATTTTGGTGGTGGTGTTTGTGGTCTTGGTGATGGTGGTGGCATTGGTGTTGGTTTTGGTGTTGGTATTGGTATTGGTATTGGTGGCATTTGTGTTGGTGTTGGCGTTGGTATTGATATTGGTGGCATTGGTGATGGTGTTGGTATTAGTTATGTTTGTGGTTACTATTGGTGTTGGTGTTGGTCGTGGTGTTGGTGGTATTGGTGATATTTTTGGTTTTGGTATTGGTGGTGTTGGTGGTCCATCTGTTGCAACAGGTGGAACAATTGTTGGGAGATATTAAAATAGGTCTTCAAATAGATTCCCTATCTGTTGCAACAAATGTTTCAGTTGTTGGCATTAAACAAACCTGTAACAACACTGTTTTGATCTTCTCCAACAGACTGTTCATCTGTTACAATAAATGGTGCTTCAGTTGTAACAGATTATTCATCAGTTCCAACAAATGGGTTATCTGTTAGAATATTTTTGGTAATGTGAGTATAAAAATTTATTGAATTTTGTCTTACCTTTTTTTTAAAATTTATACAAACATCAATTGTAATGCATCTTTTGTTTTTCTTTTATTTGTAGGTAAAACATGCCTCCCAAAAGTAAAGAAAGTGAAAGTGGATCAACTTCTGACCACGTAACAAAAAAGTCTAGAGTACATATGGATTCGGAGGAGCTTCCTAAACAACCTTAGTCAGGAAAAAGTGAAGCTGATGAAAGATATAAAAACGCTGTTGAGGGAGATGGAGAAGGGTCTATAAAGGGTGATGAGGAAAATAAAAGTGAGGAGGAAGAAGAAGTAGATAAAGAAGAAGAGGAGGAAGTAGATAGTGAGAAACAGGATTGTAATACCCCATATGATTCTTATCCAATTCAGCTAATAAAGTGTCCCTGAGAGGCCTAAGACCTCAAAAATTTAGCTAAGTATTGAAGACTTAGTCTAATTTTTTACCTCTAAACTTTAATGATTTTATTCTCAATATTCCTGACCTCGAAAGGTTGGTCTCTATGTTAATTCAAGATTAGGGTTGTCTCTATGATGTCTCATATCATAGGTTCAGATGCTCAGGTTCCCAACCTTACCTAAGTACTCTAGAGCATCAGCAGCAGTAGCAGTGGTGAGTCCTCATGTTCCTTGGTGTGTTATGTTTATTTCAGTATGTTCATTTCAGTAGTCAGTCGGAGTTAATTGGGGAATTGTCCCATCAACTCCATAGTAGGTTTGTAGAGGCTTTCAGACACTTTTCATTCAGTTATTTAGTTATCAGTTCTTATTGACATTCTTATAATATTATTTTAGACACGCATTTTAGTATTTCGATTCTGTATTGCTTTTGTATTTAAAACCTTATGGCATAATCAGTTAAGTTCCACAAATATTCTCTATTATTATATTCAGTGCTCACAATAGGTACTATCATGGGGTAGCTTGTGGTCACTTGTGATCGTAAGCACCACGTGGCGCTCGGGGTGTACTCTCGGGGCATTAAAAACTTGGTATTATAGCCCAAGGTTTTAAAGTGTCCTAGGGAGTCTAAAAGTCGCGTTAAGTAAAGTCTTATGCATAGGTGTGAAGCATGCTTGACTTATGGATGAGAAGCTACAAAATATTTTAGGAAAAGTTTCCCGTCTTTTAGTGTTCATGTCACGCGAGTGAGCAAGAGCTCAATTTAAACTCTTGTTCTAATCCAATTTCCTTTCCATTAACAGAACATGCTACCCACAAAGACTAAGAAAAGGAGAAACGGGAACCAGACTGCGCCTCCACCTATTCAGGAAGATCCCCTAAAGGAGACTGTATCTCATGCTGAATTTAGAGCAGAATTTACTACCTTATCCCACGCAGTAGCAACCCAGAATAATCAACTGACTACTATTCCAGCTGTCCTAGCGGCTAATACTACCACAATTAGGATTTTGGACATCGCCTGGATGAACCCATCTTTATTTTTCGGATCTAAGTTTGATGAGGATCCGCAAGAGTTCCTTGAAATGGTTCAGAAAGTAACTGAGATTATGGGCGTGACTTCTAGTGAGAGTGCAAAATTAGGTGCTTATCAGTTACAATATGTTGATCACACTTGGTATAAGCAGTGGAAGGGAGATAGAGAGGGTGATGCAGGGCTTGTTGAATGGGAAGAGATTACGACAAATTTTCTAGATAGGTTCTTTCCCTTGGATTTAAGGGAAGCTAAGGTGTAGGAGTTTATAAATTTGAGACGGGGAAATATGAGTTTGAAGGATTATTCTCTTAAGTTTACTCAGTTATCCAGGTATGCTCTTAATGTTGCGTTAGAAAACATGTCTAGGATGATGAAGTTTGTCTCAGGTGTAGCCAATAGCGTGGTCAAGGAGTGTAGTACTGAGATGTTTGTTAAAGAGGTGAACTTATCCAAGTTAATGGTTCATGCTCAATAGATTTAAGAGCCCCTCTCCATCTTCATCTAGTACACCAGCACCAAAGTTTAGAAATAATAATCGGGATAGGGCAGCAGACCTTCATCCCCAGGAAAGTGTGAACAACAATGGCACAAATCCCCTTGGCCAGAAATGCGGTAACAACTATCATGATATATGTACGGCTGGTAGTGGGGGATCCTTTAGGTGTGTGAAGCCATGCCACAAGATCAGGGATTGTCCGCATAGTGGTGAGTAGGGTCAGCCTAGTCGTCCCCCAATTCCAACTGGTCGCTTAAATCAGTAGGTTGCCACTTCCAGTGCCACCAGTAGTCAGCGTCCAAATAGAATGTATGCATTTTAGTCTCGAAAGGATTAGGAAAATTCTCTTGATGTGTTCAATGGTACCTTTCAGGTCTTTCATTTACATATTTATGCTTTATTGGATCCCAGAGCTTCTCTTTCTTTTGTAACCCCTTATATTACTGTTAATTTTGGTGTCGGTCTAGAGACTTTAGTAGAACCCTTCTTAGTATCTAACCCAGTCGGTGTTTCTATTATATCTAAGTAGGTATACAGGAACTGTCCGGTCATGATATCCCAAAAATTTACCTCAGTTGATCTTGTAGAGTTAAAGATGATGGATTTTGGTGTCATTCTTGGCATGGATTGGCTCCATTTGTGCTATGCTTCAATTTATTGTAGGAACAAAGTTCTTCATTTTTAATTTCCAAATGAACCAGCCCATGAATGGAAGGGTAGTACATTAGTACTTAGGAGTCATCTTGTTTCGTTCTTCAGAGTGATAAAAATCATATCCAAGGGGTGTGTGTATCATCTTGTCTAAGTCAAAGACTCAAATTCTAAGACCACCAATCTTGAGTAAGTTTCAGTAGTGAGGGAATTTTCAGATGTGTTTCCCAAAGATCTTCTCAGAATTCCTATTGAGAGGGAAATTGAATTCGGAATAGACCTTACTTTGGATACCCAGCCTATCTCTATTCTGCCATATAGCATGGCTCCAACTGAACTCAAAGAGTTGAAAGAACAGTTAAAGGACATCCTAGATAAGGGATTCATTAGGCCCAGTGTTTCCCCATAGGATGCACCAGTCCTATTCGTACGAAATAAAGATGGTTCCCTTAGAATGTGTAGTGATTTCCATCATTTGAACAAAGACACAATCAAGAATTAGTATCCACTACCCAGAATTGATTACTTTTTCGACCAACTTCAGGGTGCCAGTTACCTCTCTAAGATAGATCTCAGTTCTGGCTATCATCAGCTCAGAGTCAAAGAACGTGACATTTCAAAGACAACTTTCAAAAATTGGTATGGTCACTTTGAATTTCTAGTCATGTCTTTCGGTCTTACAAATGCCCCAGTGGACTTTATGGACTTGATAAACCAAGTTTTCAAATAGTACTTGGACATATTCGTCATAGTCTTTATTGATGACATTTTAATCTACTATCATAGTGAAAATGATCATGCAGATCATCTCAGAATTGTGTTGCAGACTCTTTGAGACTATTAGTTGTTCGCCAAATTTAGTAAGGGTGAATTTTGGCTAAGATCAGTAGCTTTCATTGGCCATATTATTTCCGATAGAGGAATTAGAGGTCATCCTCAAACCAGCAAGTCGACATGATAAGGGCACGATGCGTCATACATTACATTGGCAGGATCAACACAACACATCGCCTATCGCGCTGGTGAGCGATGTAATGCATCGCCAATCGCGTCACTGGGCATTTTTCAGCTCATGAAATCCCAAATCCATGAGGGTATTTTAGTGTTTTCCCCTCACTTTATCACGGGATTTAAGTCCCAAAACAATATTATTTCCTCATTTTTCACAAATCCTCTCAAGATCAAAAACATTCCCTCTCAAGAAGAAACCCTAGCCCTTTATCATACAAGTTCAATTCTCAAGAAATTCAACAAGAACTTCAAAGAATTCTTCTATTAAGGTATGTTAAATGTTCATCCATGGTCCTTTTCCACCCATGGAGTCTAAGAATCCATTTTTCAAGTTGAAAAGTATGATCTTTATAGATTTTGTGAATTTTGCACATGAACTCTTATGAATCTTAAATTCCATATCATGACTACACAAAATTGTTGTTGTTATTAGACCCTATACGTTTGAATGGTGTTGTTCACTGATTTAAGAATTAGTTTGATGAGTTAATATCAAAATCATATTGCTATTGCATTCTTTAAAGACTATTCTCACGTTTAAGCCATGCATTGCAAGTGTTTGATAAAATGTCTCAAAGAATGAGTTTTAAATGTTGCTAACGTATCATTTTCCCAAAGTAAATACAATTTTCGTTAGTTTTAAAATTGAGTCCTAGGGTTTATGAATACCCAAAAAACTTAGTAGATTACTTAGTTTCAATGTTTTCAGAATGATATCATACATGTACATTAGAGTACATTCAGGTCAGTCAGTATATCATGTCAAAAAGTTCAACTCAGTTTAGTAATAAGAGTCAGCTGGGAGTAGGACTTCGCATCGATCGAACCAAAGGATGGAGGCTCACCTATCAGTTGAGGGTGTGACCTTTAGCAGCAATCCCTGTATTCCAAAACTATTTAGCTAGAGTAGGTTAGAGATGTTAGCATGCTGGTTGAGGGTTGACACATATCTCATTAGGGCCCTTCCCGTTGAGGGTGATCCTTAGTCCTTTAGGACAACACTTTAGTGGATCCACATAGCTATTGTTAGTACCCGAGACACTGTAGTGACACCCTTCTAATTGGGGTTACAGATTGGACCCCAACCTCTTATATTGGGGCATGTCAGTTTGATGATAGCTCCCACAGTCTCAGTCTAGTGTTCAGTTCAAAGTTCAGTTTTTAGGCTTTCTTGATCATAGTTTCCAGTTATCAGAATCTATGTATCTTAATTTATAACTTTATCTGTTTATTGTATTATGTTTTGTCATACATTCTCAGTCCTTACAGCATTCATGCATCTTTACTCAGTATTTTTTTCATATAGTCAGTTATTGTTCATATACATAAACCTATGCATGACATCCTAACCTCATTTAACATACCAATACATTCAAATTACTGACCGCATACTCATTTTTTGCTCTATGATGTCTCATATCATAGGTTCGGATGCTCAGGTTCACAATCGTACCTAAGTACTCTAGTGCATCAGCAACAGTAGAAGTGGTAAGTCCTTATGTTTTGAGGACTGTTATGTTTATTCCAATATGGCCAGTTTAGTAGTTAGTCAGAGTTAGTTAGGGACTTGTCCCATCAACTCCACAGTTAGTTAGTAGAGGTTTTCAGGTACTTTTTAGTCAGTTATTCAGTTATCAGTTGTTATTGATAGTCTTACTGTATTATTTTCAGACATGCATTTTCATTATTTCAATTCAGTATTGATTTTCATAGTTAAAACTTTATGGTGTTATCAGGTAAGTTCTGTACATGTTCTCTGTTATTGTTTTTTTAGTGCTCACAATAGGTACCAACATGGGTTAGCTTGTGGTCACTTATGACTGTAAGCACCGTGTAGCGCTCAGGGTGTACTCTTAGGGTGTTACAAGGATGATGATCAAACTAATGATAATGCATCATTAATGGGATGTGAATTAAGAACAAAATCCCATCATGAACCTGTCAAAACTATTAGTATTGACAGGTTTCAAGATAAGTTGCTGATAGATGACCCTGAAGGTTTAATTAGTGATTTTGTACATAAATCTTAGTTGGGGAAACCTTTTGATAGTTTAAGGAAAACAATAAAGGAAGAACAAATAGATGAACTTTTTAAGACGAGCTACTTTGGACACTTTCTTGAGAAGCCTGAGGACAACAATGCCTATTTCCAAATGAGCATGGTATATGGTCTTATCAACCTCAGGATAAAGTACATCGGGGATGATAAATATTCATAGGATGAGGGTAAAAGGTGGATGAAATTTGGATCAACTACTGTGGCATGCCGGTTTGTTTTGGCATGAATGAGATTGCCATAGTGATAGGCTTAAGATGTGGTCATCCAAAAGAACCTCTCATCAAGGAAACACCCCACAAAAAGTCAAAGGCAAGTAGGAAAGCTAAACTACCACCATCAAATAAACGAAAGGCATTGTCCAAGCGACCACCCACCAAAACCAACAAAGGTAAGGACAAAATAGATGGGTTGTTGGACATTGCTAGAGATGATACAGAGCCACAAAGTTGATAGAAAAACTCAAGGATAAAACCTCAGCTAAAAGGTACAAGGAAAAATTATGCTTAGTTTGGTTTCCCCATTCTGTTATATTGTCAAGAGACGTATACAAAGACATAGAAGATGATTTGTTGGAGCATTCCAAGGATTTTGAGAAATTCAACAATTATCCTTAGGGATATGAAAGCTGCAAGTTGACTTTTAAATTTATTAACAAAGCTATCCCCAAAGACGATCACATTGTACAACTTTCCTTGGGATTTCATGGTAAATTTAATCACTATTTGTTTACTCTTAAATAAATTTATATTGAATAATTATTATAATTCTTTTTGTCTTGCTTCCTATTTATATGTTTAGGATTGGGCATTAGAAGTCATTTCTCCCCTCCAAAAATAGGTGAACGATTACCTGAATGAGGTTTCTCATATAAGGATCCTTAGGTGGTTGGCTGCAAAGAGCATCACAAAAATTAACAAGGTTGATCTCTTTAACCCTCTGGATGATGCAATAGGTCTTCTTCCAAGTAGAATAATTTTAATCAAATAAAGATATTGAAACATATAGGCTATCTATTGCGACAAATGGTTTATCTGTTGCAACATATTACATGTCTACTACAATTGGTGTAATTGATGGGTAATCTATTGCGACAGATGATTCATGTTTCACAACAGATTACCCATCTACTGCTTTGGTTATCTAAACCCAACTCAATAGATAACCCATATTCTCCAAATTATGCAATAGATGGATAATTTGATGCAACCAATGGTTAATCTGTTGCCACATATGAATCATCTATTGCAACAAAAAGATCATCTATTGCATATGTTATCTGTGTTAACATGTAACCAATTAGCTGTAAATTCTTATATGAATTAAATGTATTTGTGTTTTTTTATAGGTTGTGCATCCATGTACAGTGCCTACTGAGCAGGAGTTGGGGATGACTTTTTTTATTACTCTAGGATTTGTTGATATAATAGCAGACCCAAGGTGGATTTAATAAAGAAAGAATTGGATGGAGAAATAGATATAAGAAGAGCAGTTCAGAAACGTCAGCCTAATGTTGAGGCTCTTCATGAACAACCAACTGCAATAGATCCAGTTGCTGCTTCTAGAGGTGTTGCTGGTGGAGTTGTTGATGTTGATGGAAACCATGCTAATTCTACTGCAGCTTCTTCCAGTCGTGATGATGAGAATATTGATGCTCAAGAAAAAATAAATTTGCTTGAAAACACCCTTTACACAAGTCCCTCTCACCCTTACACCGATCCTTCTCACCCTTATAGTGGTTTCTCTCACCCCTCTTCACCCTCATATTCTCATTACAAATATAAAGAGTTCATGGACACACAGGATAAATTCTTTAAAAAAGCAGAGACTATTGCTAAAGCTGTCGAGGAATTAAAATACAAAAGAAGTGTCATACAATCCAAGAAGGTGAGGGATCCATACACTCTTATTATGGTAGTTAGAAAGAAGAAAAGAGCAAGTAGACATATACTCTCTAATTTGAAACTAAAAAAAATTACAACTCCTCCCTCTCTAAAGGTTGTTGAAGTTCAGGGGCTATTAAAGAAGGTGGACATATACGCAAAACTTGTTTCCAAATAAAAGACTTCTCTGCGAAAGACCTTGAATTCCAAATAATGCATAAAAGAATACACCATGTAAACCTTTTCCCCCAAGACTTCAAGAATATGAAATATATGTAGTAGTGGTACGTGGACACGGTAAATTTACTTTTCCTAACCTAGCCTACTAATCTA
>JAPEIP010000007.1:185686724-185713456 GCA_026120095.1 Capsicum chinense
ATGGAGTATAGTCATAACCAAGACAACAACTTTGGGCTATCTCACTAATAAGGTCACAAGTTCCTTACCACAACTCATGACATTACATTACGAATTGTACGATCCCAGTCGTGACCATGACAGAAATTTAGGGAAACTTACTAGTTAGACCATGTTAGCTCTATACAGCTCGTGATGAGTCTTCACGACTCATCTCCTGAGTCATGCCCTAAGCAGTAAGCACAGTTACTAAAATAAATTCAGAGTTCAAAACCTAGGTATTACATTCCCCCCCAGGATTAGTCATCACCGAATGAGGAGTTAAGGTACCCTTTCGCACGAATACAAGACAGAAAGAAACCACAAAGCCATGAACAACACCCGAAAAGCAATTAGAATAAGAAAAAAGCATACCGTATGCATAAATATCCAACTTGGAGAACAAAAATGGATACTTGGCCTTCATATCCTCTTCAGCATCCCAAGTAGCTTCCTCCACCATTTGATTTCTCCAAATAACCTTTATGAAAGCAAAATCCTTACTCCTTAATCGGCAAACTTGCCTATCCAATATCTTGACCGGAAACTTTCTCATAAGACAAGGAATCAAAAATATTGACATTCTCCATATTAACAACCAAAGAAGGATTACCTACACACTTTTTCAACATCGATACATGGAAAACCAGATGAATGGAACCCAAACTCAGAGGCAAATCAAACTCATAAAAAACATTTCCAACTTTACTCAAAATCTTATACGAACCAACATAAATGGAACTGAGCTTCCCTTTCTTCCCAAACCTTGTCACTCCCTTTATAGAAGAAACCTTTAAAAACACCCAATAACCTACATCAAACTTTGACTCCCTCTACTTCACATCTGCATAAGACTTTTGGAAACTTTGAGCATTATAAAGTCTCTCCCGAATCACCTTCGCCTTTTCTATAGATTGGTGAACCAAGTTAGGACCAAAAATCCTAGTTTCACTAACCTTAAACCACATAATAGGAGACCAACACCTCCTACCATAAAGAGCTTTGAAAAAAGCCATCCCAACAGACATACCACGGGGCCTCAAGTGCTCAACCTTTACTTACTAACAGACTATACACTTAGCCATAAAATTAGCCATATCTCTCTTCATATTGTTCCACTAATAGATCTTCTTTAAATCATAATACATCTTTGTGAAACTTGGGTGAATTATATGCCTCGACTTATGAGCCTCAGTCAAAATACTCTCTAGCAACCTATCAATATCAGGAACACATAACTTACCTTAATGACTCAGAATAACATCACCACCGATCTCAAAGGCCATAACCTTTTGCAGACCCATATCATCCTTGATCTGCATAATAATGGGATCCAAAGCTTGCTTTTCCATCACCTTATCATCAAGAGATAATTGAACCACTTCTTGAACAATTACCTCTCCACCCTCAGAGTCCAAAAACAAACTCCCAAATTAGCCAGCTAGTGAATATTATTGCTAATCCTCTTTTTTTCTTGTCTATATGAGATAATCTCCCTATAGAAATACTGCTAAGAGCATCAGCAACCGCATTGGCTTTACCTGGATAGTAGTAATGACATGATCTGCATTGGGACCTTGTCATAATGGATATCCCAAGTCCAACCAGGATCAAAGACCACCCTTATTACCCAAACCAACCTCCAACAGCCTTCTCTAAGTTGGCTAAATTCAGATCATGAAACATAATATTATAATAGCTCACACAAAGACCTTGGGAATAGATCACCACCATGACAAACCCAATTGAGTCCAACCATCCCATAACCATAATTCATCCATACCAAACCACACCAAACAAGGCCGTAAACCAGGCCATAACCAAATATTTTCCAAAACAAAATATAATTAAACCCAAAATGAAATAGGATAGAATAACTAACAATATCATCCAATCGTCTTAGCCTCCTAGCCTATTCTAATGCTAAGGCTAACACCTATACCGATCCTGTCCATTCAAACCCATAAAAGTACCATTAATCCTATACCAGAAAGAGTAATGAAATTCGATTACGACATGCCCCCAACCATAGCCAAAACCAATATCCAAAATAAAAAAAAACTATTTAGAAATATCCATAACATGAAATGAGTCTTTCGAAAGGATGGAAGCTCACTAATTCATTCCAAATGTTGATCTCGAATTAATCGTTATGTAGGAGGCATAGAATGAATAGTTCCTTCATAGTAAGGGTATATAACTGCCAGTAGACAGGGTTAGCAAGTGACTGCTAGCGTGATCTCAGGGTAAAGATAAAATAATGACATTTATAAAACTAAGTAAAATCCTCCATATGCACAGAACTATATATATATGTATAATCAAACCCGAAAAAAGAGACTCGGTTTAGCATGCCTTTAAAACCTTTACTTGGGCTATGTAGCTTTGCCGTCCTAAATCACCCATGGGATATATGGGTTTAGCTCCCCTGCTGAAAGGGCCTCAATTCGTATAGCTATAAGACCAAGGAAATATCCTATGAGATTATTAGTGTATCCCCAAAATAAAGTGTGGAATCATGCACTCAATCATCAAGACCAACTTCATATCAACAAATATGAGTTTCCAGTTTTGGTCCCCCTAGACCTCCATTAACTTTGGCTTAGCTACACCTCCCGCCATTATTGCCCAATTAAAACCAATTTCCAAATAACCAAACCTTTATACATTTATAAGACAAGGCCATTGATATTGGTATAAGCATACCAACCCTTACTTGCAATTATCATCCATAAACAACCATTTATAGGTTTAAAGGGACTTTTAAGTGCCCTTTCATTTACCATATTAAACCACTTGAGAGACTTCCATGTTCCCCAAAAGTATAACCAATTAGAATTTAGAGTTTCCAAACCATTTAAATTATGCATAATTTCTTTACCATGTTTAAAACATGTAAGAGTTCCATTAAAAGAAGTTAATGCAATGAACATATCTTTATAAGTATTTTGTCAAACACATTGGGGGCATAATATGACCAAAACCAATTCCAATTACCATTAAACCATTCCCATTCAATAAAATGATCAAAAACCACCATTAATGTATATAAAAGCATTATTAAAACCATGGGAAACCATAACCAACCATTTAACATCAAAACCACTAAATCATATTTGAAAGCCAAAACCATGTAATAGTAAAACCATAAAAACATTCATATAAACCATGCCTTTAAGTAAAATTAACAAAGTATTAAGAGAAATATGACTTAAACCAAGACGATGACAGAAAGAAATCCCCAAGACAATCCCCAAAATGATCCCTTAGATAAAACCCTAGCTTCTCTTGCTCAATAGCTCTTGATAGAATTATGGAGCATTTAGGAAGAGTTTCTAAGTGTTAATGAATAGAAAAATAGTGTAAATATCCTCCCAAGTAGGTTAGAAGTCATGGAACCTTATTAGGATAAGTAGAGAAATGTCTAGAATAACCCCACTTTAGTTGCACCAAAATCCCGTCACAGGGATACGATTGACCCTCACAAGTAGTACCCACCCAATATGATCGATATCCACCACTCGTATGTTGAACCTCCATCCTTGAACCAAACATTGTCTAGTATACGACTCATCCAACCAAGTCGGAACTAAAACATACGATCCGCATCCATGACCCGTATCTCTAGCAGAAAAAATACTAGGAGGATTTAGACATTGTCCACCATACGAGTCCTGGGTACAATTCATACCTTGGCTTATGGCTTATGGTGAGCCACTCGTACTCAGACCCAACCTTAATAATCAAGTCTAAGATTAAGTTAAGGAACCAAATGACCCATAACAACCAATACGACTCGTACCCTTAAGTCGTATCCATTCCAGTAACAAAAATCCATCCCACCAACCAATACTGGTCAGCATGCGACTAGACCATACGATCCATACCCCAATATATGGATTGTACCCATGATTTGTTTTGGGTCCAGATATTAGTATTCCAAGAAATTTTCTAAGGTCCAAAAACCAGGGTGTTTCGGTCTCCTCCACTAGGAACTTTCATCCCCAAATGACGGACAAGGTAGGGGTAACCACACGCTAGAGTCATTTACATTATCTAACATATTCCCAATATTTAACAAAGTTTGAAAACAAAAAGGCAAGGATATAAATCTTTCCTTTAAGAAACTATGGAAAAAGATGTGTTGAAGACACATACCTTTCGCATGAATCCCAAGAGTAGAAAATAGATGCATATACTTGAACTTTATGTCCTCTTCCACTCCTTAAGTAGCTTCTTCCACCTTATGGTTTTGCCAAAGAACCTTTACCAAAGCCACATTCTTGGTCTGTAACCAACGAACTTGCCTATCTAAGATCTCAACTGGGACTTCTTCATAATATAGAGAGTCTGAGATACAAAACTCTTCCAAAGGAGCAATCGAAGAAGGATCACCATAACATTTCATCAACATAGAGACATGAAAGTCCAGATGAACCAAACTCAAGATAGAAGGTAACTGTAACTCATTAGAATCACTACCAACTTTTTGCAAAATCTTATAAGGACCAATATATCGGGGACTGAGCTTCCCCTTCTTACCAAATAGCACTACTCCCTTCATAGGATATACCTTTAGTAAAACCTTATCCCTAACCTCAAACTCCAAGTCTCTATGCCTAACATCCATATAGGACTTAAGGCAACTTTGGGTGGCCTTAATCCTATCTCAAATCACCTTCACCATCATCATAGCCTGGTAGACCAAATCGAGACCAAATATGGCTGCATCACCAAGCTCAAACCAGCCAATAGGAGATATACACCTCCACCATACAATACCTCAAAAGAGGATACACCAATACTAGTATAATAGCTATTGTTGTAAAGAAAGTCCACCAAAGAAAGATGCTAAACCTAATTACCACCATAATCAATCACACAGGCCCAGAGTATATCCTTCAATGTCTGAATAGTTCTCTCTGCTTGTCCATCCATTTGTAGATAAAAAGCAATACTTATACTCACCTTGGTGCCTAACCCTCTCTTAAAAGATCGCCAGAATAGAGACATAAACTACGTGCCATAATAAGATATAATCAAAACAGGCACCCTGTGTAGCTTTACAATATCTTGAAGAGATAGCTTCACATAATCTGTCATCGAGAAGGTAGTCCATACTAGGAAAAAGTGCACAGACTTAGTCATCCTATCCACGATGACCCAAATAAAATCATATTGTCTCTGAGTTCAAGGAAGACCGGTAAGAAAGTCCATATTGATTTCTTACCACTTCTACTCAGGTAAATCAATTTCTTAATACAAACCACCTAGCCTTATATACTCAACCTTAACCTGTTGACACACCATGCACCTAGCCATAAAATCAACCACATCTCTCATGTCATTTAACCAATAGATCTCTTTAAGATCATGATACATCTTAGTTAATCCAAGATGAACAACATAGCATGACTCATGTGCCTCAGCCAAAATCCTTTGTAACAAACCATCGACATTAGAAATACACAACCTCTCTTGGTACCATAAAGTACCATCACCACTGATCTCAAGCACCACTAATTTTTTCCCACCAGTGTCACTCTTGATCTTCATCAAGATAGGATCCAATACTTGCTTCTACTTAATCTCCGTACTAAGAGATGATTGAACCACTTCTTTCACCAACACACTACCATCCTTGGACTTCAAGAGGAGAAATCCAAGATTATCTAAGTGGTGAATATCCTTTACTAATTTCCACTTTCCTTCCTCTACATGAGCAAAACTCCCTAAGGATAACCTACTAAGAGCATCAACAATCATATTAACCTTACTTGGGTGATAGTGAAGACTCATATCATATTCTTTAAATAGCTTAAGCCATCTCCTCTGCCTGAGATTAAGATCTTTTTGGGTGAACACATATTGTAAACTCTTATAATAAAAAAGATGTCCACATGAACACCATACAAATAATGCCGCCATATTTTCAAAGAAAACTAAAATACGAAAAACTTTAAATCATGAGTAGGATAACTCCTTTTATGTACCTTCAATTACTTGGAATCATAGACAATCACCTTTCTATGCTACATCAACACACAACTAAGTCCTACTCGAGATGCATCACAATAAACCACGAATCTGGCATTTCCTTCTGACAAGGTCAAAATTAGAGCCAAAGTTAACTTATTCTTTAACTTCACAAAACTCCCTTCACAAGCATCTAACCAAAGAAACTTAACCTTCTTCTGAGTTAACTTAGTTAAAAGAGAACCAATTGATGAAAAGATTTCCATAAACTGCCTGTAATACCTGGCTAAATGCAAGAAGCTCAAAATATTGGATGGCATCATGGGCCTAGTCTACCTTTTCACCATAACAACTTTTTGTGAATCCATAATGATCCCTTCACTAGAAATAATAAGACCCAATAAAGTTACAGCGTTCAACCAAGACTCACACTTAGAGAACTTAGCATATAACTACAGTTTCTTTAAGGTCTGGAACACCACACGGAGGTGATTAACATAATCCACCTCACTCTTTGAATAAACCAAAATGTCATCAATGAAAACAATGATGAAGAGATCAAAATACTAATGGAAAACTCTGTTCACTAGATCCATAAACATCATCGAAGCATTAGTCAATATAAATGACATCATAAAAAACTCAAAGTGCCCATACCGAGTACAAAAAGCCCTCTTAGGGATATCTACCTACCTAATATTTAGCTTAGGGTACCCATACCAAATATCTATCAAAGAAAAGAATTTGGAACCTTGCAACTTGTCAAACAAATCATCTATCCTTTGAAAAGGATACTTGTTCTTGACAGTCACCTTGTTCATCTGCCTATAGTCAATGCAAATCTGAAGGTAACCATCCTTCTTGCGCATAAACAACACTGGTGCATCCTAAGAAGCTACACTAGGTATAATAAACCCCTTATCTAGAAGATTTCTTAAGTTACTCCTTAAGTTCCTTCAACTCAGGCGAAGCTATTCTAAATGGAGGAATAGAAATTGGATAAGTTTTCGAAATTAGATCAATACCGAACTCTATTTCCTTTTCTGGAGGAACACCAAAAAGATTATTCGAAAAGACCTCTGGAAATTCATTAACCATAGGAACTGACTAAAAAGAAGGACTTTTTGGGTTAGAATCTTTAACCTAGGTCAAGTGATAAAGACAACCCTTAGAGATCAACATTCGAGCTCTAAGATAAGAAATAAACCTCCCCTAAGAGCTAATGAAACACCCTCCCATTCTATAATTGACTCGCTAGGGGACCTAAAGATAACCCTATGGGTCCGACAATCCAAAGATGCATAACAAGAGTATAATAGTCTATACCAAGAATAATATCAAAATCTTCCATATCTAGCTCAAATAAATCCATTAAGGTTTGCTTGCCACCAACAGATACCACACACCCTCTATAGAATCTCTTACCAATAATCGAGTCACCTACTTGGGTAGAAATAGAAAAAGGATCTGAAATAGGTTTTGAATCAAAAAAAAAATACAACCACATAAGGAGTAAAATAGGAAAGAGTAAACCCTAAATCAATCAAATAATATACATCATGAGAAAAGAGGTTTAACATACCAATAACGACATCAGGTAATGCCATGGATTCTTGTTGAGATGCCAAATCATACAACTTGTTTTGGCCAATAATAGAACCAGGAAAAGTAACAGAAGTAGATGCCATACCACCAGGTGTAGGAGCAGAAAATGAAGCCATAGGAATCTTATTCGCCCCCTTAGCAACATTATTAATATGACCATTCTTGAGATGATAGCCTTACTAGACACACTTGAAGCATTTGCCCTTTCCTTCATCATGATAACCCCTATGAGGGCGACTACATTACCGATAAAAAGGGCATAAAACAACTGATTGGCCTCCTATTCCCTTAGATTGGGCACCCTGCACTCAAAAATTGTCACCACCATGATGATGTTTATCACCCGATTGATAAGGAGCACTAGCAAAAGAGTAGGAACCAAAACTCCCCCACTTCTTTTTCTGCTACTTTCCACCATCTCAACTACCCTGAGACTGAGCACCTCCTTGATTAGGAAACCTGCTCCTCTTACCCTACCTATCCCCAAACTCCACCTGCTTCCACTTCTTATCCTGTGTGTTCAATATATAAATAGTTAACCTAGAGATATCCATATTTTTAATGAGCAAAGTAGTCCTGCTCTGCAAAATTAGATCTTAATTCAACCCAAAAATGAACTTTCTTATTCTAGCCAGTATGTTAGCAACTAAATTAAGAGCATACCCTAACAATTGGTGAAACATCAAGGCATATTACTTGATAGACATTCTCCCCTGCTTGAGGTTCACAAACTCCTCCATCTTTGCTTTTCTCAACTCTTGGGGAAAGAAACGATCTAAAAAAACACCAGAGAAGGCATACTATAAAATGACTCCTCCACATCTCCTCTATCCCTATCCTACTCTTCATATCACTAATATGCAACATCTTTGAGCTTATAAGATACAAAGTTTACCCCCTCCACATTAGTGTCCTGCATCACCCAAAATATCTTTTCTGTCTCATCCAAGAAGCCATGTGGATCCTTCTCTACCTTCACTCTAGAGAAAATGGGAGGACTTATCTTTGTAAATTAGAAAAACCTTATGGCCTCAATAGATAGAACACTAGATATATCTTGCTCAGCTTGAGCAGTAACTAGCTTTGCAATAGCATAAATAGAATGATAAAATTCTTGATTAGTCACCTCGCCTTGAGGTGGACTGTAGAAACCGG
Source organism: Capsicum chinense (assembly GCA_026120095.1). Taxonomy (NCBI): domain Eukaryota; kingdom Viridiplantae; phylum Streptophyta; class Magnoliopsida; order Solanales; family Solanaceae; genus Capsicum; species Capsicum chinense. The sequence continues at coordinate 185,695,479 of JAPEIP010000007.1, forward strand.
TCGAACTCCAAAATTATTAGGGATAGGACTGTGAGATCAAAAATGAACCCTAGAAGTAGGATGCACCCCTTCAGCATTACTCTTAGCTTGGATAAAAGAATTTCCTTATGGTCTAGATCTATGAGGCATAATCTGAAAGACGAACAAACAAGGATCAAAGAAGGTTCTAGGACTGAGAATTCAAGCTTAGAGATAGAATACCAAGAAAGTAAAACATTGCTAAAGGCCTTATAGCCTTTCCCTTGTGAGTATAGCGTGCTACACACCCCTAAAAGAGACTCTACTCGACACGACTTTGTGAACTCCTAATTGAACATGAACCTAGGATACCAACTTAACACAACTCGTCCTGGGGCCTTATCATAATGGGCATTCTAAGTCCAACCAGGACCGGAGACTACCCCCATTACCCTACCCAACCTCTAGCTGCCTACCCTAAGTTAGCTGAATTTTGAGCATAAAACATAATAGCATAATAGCTTGCAAAAAGACCCTAGAATAGATCACAATTGTGACCAACCAAACCAACTACAACTATAACACCCCAAAATAGGTCCCGAGACATCACATGGTGCTAAAACCTATGAGTAGCCATAAGCTAATCCTATAATCTTTCTACTAAATTTGAAGCTCATAATAATGAAATGTAATAATAAAATCAATGCGGAAGTCTATCTGATCTAAGATGAAATTATCTTCACATAATGTTTGAAAGTATTTATTTCATAAGTTTGGAGAGTCAATACTAAAAATTTGAATTATATCTAGTAGTCTGACAAGCCTCTACTACTAATAATTAGAGAGCCACTGGTACAAGTCCCCAGCTGAATCAAACTGACTGAATATACTTAATCAACTACTCTAATAAGCTTAAAAACTTCATAACTAGGTCCCCAAACTATGAGGACTCACCAACTGTCGTGATGTAGATGGAAATGCTCAAAATCCCTCACGCCACTAAAATTGAGCACCTGAATCTACATTATTAGACAATGTTGCACATAGACATATATATGGATCAGTACTTCTTGAATGTATTGAGAATATGGGAGTGAATGCATAAGTAAAAACATGAGGAACAATATATATTTTTCTTATAAAAAATACATTCTAAGTAATAATGTCTCACTTAGGCTGGAGTAATTGAAAACTATAATTATAAATCATGAATGATAAAACATACTATATGAAAGCTGTGAGCCACCATACTTAATTCTAAATCTATTCTTGAAATCTATTTTTAAATCATATATGCTAAGTGTAAAAGGACTCATTTATGTATCTGTAAACTAAAAGCTGAAGTCTAGTAGTTAATGTCTTATGTAAAGCAATGTCTGAATAAAGCTGTGAGCCTTTAAACTTGGTTTCTAAAAGATTTTCTATTATTCTTTACTCTTTTCTGTAGGGAGGTTCTTGTAATCGACATAAAACATGCGAGCTAACATGGAGTCCAACGTCTAGTTCACTTATGGGAAAACGTCATATTAGGGAGAGGTGTCATACTTTTAAAAAGGAGTATAACCTAATCTAAGTGATCACATCTGTAACTGTCATCCATATAGAAATGGTAATAATCTAAACCTATGCTGTCTTGTAGTTCTAAGGCATGTGAACATACCCAACTTGGTGCTAAATAGTACTACCTTTTTTCTGTATGCTCATTCTATAGGAAATCCACTTTTAAAATTAGTATAAGGGTTAATAATGAAAACCTCTTGTGAATCTGTTTACTGTAAAATGTAATGAAACTGTAAAGTGGATTCCAAATCTAAGCTGAGATCAAAAGACCAAATCTTTGTTCAAAATCTGAAATTAGCTAATCATGGGATGCTTAAAAGCATAATCTTCTTGAAATATCAACATTCAAATAGGGATAGTAACCCATGAATCAATTTCATGTCAAATCATAATAAAGTTCATGCTAAATAATGAAAATCATGATAATTCGATGCTAAATCTGGGAAATAATGTCACATGCATAAAAATATGAAAGTAGACATGCAATTCAACATCTAAATCACTTGAAATCTCATAATCTTCAAATAGTAATGAGTGGGTATAAACCCTAGACTGAAATTCATATAATTTCATATAAAATTCAACTTGAAAACTAATTTTGGGCACAAGGATGAAGGATTATCCTTGTTGAAAACCCCACATACCTTAATTAATGAATAATTGAAGAATCTTGTACTTTGAGTTCTTATTTTTGCTCTTGAAGATTGATTCTTTAAGTTCTTGAATTGAGAATTTTGAATTTGGGTTACCTTGGAAAAAGAAGTATGGAATTTTGATTTCTTGAGGATTTGAAATCAAAGTTCTAGGGTTTCTTGGATAGAAATATTGTGAATAATGAGCATATTAAGCTTAGAATACATTTAATCTTGTGTTTTAAATGATTTGGGGTTGGGAATTGACTAGATTGCCCTTAGGAAAATTTAATTTGGAATTGGAAATCCTAATTTTACACTGCACCGCGATGCGGCGCAATCGCAGTGGCTTACTAGAAAAAGGACAATTGACAGTTTGGGCACTGACACAACGCGGCGTAATCGTGTTGCATCATTGGAAAAGGATGAGTGCTATTTTGTACTCCACCGTGATTCGATTCGATGCTCTATTGCAATTTCTGACGTGATACTGGCCAATTATTGTGGGCTACTGGAAAGGGATGGATGATATTTTGGTGTTTACTGTGATGGGGTATAATCGCGCTGCTTCATTGGAAAATAGACCATTGTGAATCTACACTTCACCATGACACAGTGCTATTGTATTAGCCTACTATTATTTACAAAAAGTGCCATAACTTCTCAACCGAGTATCGAATTTAAGCAAAGTTGGTATTATTGGAAAACTGGTTATATTATCCAACATTTGGTGTGTCTAGATCTAGAAATTATACACGTATCAAGAGTTATACATTTTAAAGTTTACCCTTGACACACTAGGAGCTAAACAATACTAATAAAAGTACGGGGTATTACACCAACCATCCCATAGGCATAATCCAACCATAACAAACCACACAAAACAAGGCCGTAAACTAGGTCATAACCAAAGACGTTCCATAACATAATATGATTAATCCTAAAATTAAATAGGATGGAACAACAAATAATATCATCCAATAATATCAGCCTCTCATCCTATTCCAATGCCAAGGATGACACCTATACCAATTCCACCCATTCCAATCCTTAAAAGTACCAACAAGCTTCTAACCAAAAGAGTAATGAAATCTGGTTGGGACATGCCCCAAACCATAGCAAAAACCAATACCCAAAATAAAACAAAAATATCTAAAAATATCCTTAACATGAAATGATATCTTTCCAAAGGATGAAATCTCACCACTTCAGTCCAAATGCTAATACTGAATCAATCACTATGTAGGAGGAGTAAAATGGTCGATTCCTATATAACGTGGGTATACAACTACAAGTAGATGGGGTTAGCAAGTAACTGCTAGCATGATCTCAAGGTAAGGATAAAATAATACCATTTATAAAACCAAGTAAAATCATCCATATGCACATAACCAAACACACACACACACATATATATATAAATCCATCCCAGGAAAAAAGGATTGGGTTTAGCATGCCTTTAAAACCTTTACCTTGGTTGTGTAGATTTGCCATCCTAAACTACCCACGGGCTATATGGGTTCAGCTCCCCCCGATGAAGGGGCTCTAATGCGTGTAGCCGCAAGATCCAGGAAATATCTCATGGGATGAATAGTACATCCCTAAAATAAAGTGTGGCATCTTGCACACGGTTACCAAGACCAACCTCATATCTGCAAATATAAGTTTCCAATTTTGATTACCCCTCCCCCTCGGGACTTCCACTTTCCATGGCTTAGCTACACGTCCCACAATTATTGCCTACCTAAAACCAATTTCCAAATAAACAAAACATTATCAATTTATTAACCAAGGCCATTGATATTGGTATTATCATACCAACCCTTATTTGTAAGTATCATCCATAGCCAACTATTTAAAGGTTTAAGGGGACTTTCAAGTGCCTTTCCATTTACCATATTAAACCACTTGGGAGTCTTCTTATTACCCATAAGCATAATCAATTAGACTTTTGCCTTTCGAAACCATTTAAACTATGCATAATTCCTATACCAAGTTAAAAACATGCAAGAGTTCCATTAAAAAAAGTCAATGCAATAAACATATCATTATAAGCATTTTATCAAACATATTGGGGTATAATATGACCAAAATCAATTCTAATTAACATTAAAACATTCTCATTCAATCTAATTATCGAAAACCACAATTTATACATATAAAAGCATAATTAAAACCATTGGAAACCATAACCAACCATTTTACATCAAAACACCCCAAATCATATTTGTAAGCCAAAACTATGTAATAGTAAAACCATGAAAGCATGCATATAAACCATGAACTTAAGTAAATTTAATAATGCAGAAAGGGAAACATGCCTTAAACCAAGATTATGATGGAAATAAATCACCAATACAAGTCCCAAAATAATCCTTTAGTTAAAACCCTAGCTTCCCTTGCCCAATAGCTCTTGAGAGAATTATGGAGTGTTTAGGAAGAGTTTCTAAGTGTTAATGAATAGTAAAATAAGGTAAATATCCTCCCAAATAGGTTAGAAGTCATGCAGAATTATTAGTATAAGTAAGGAAATGTCTAGAATACCCCTACTTAAGTTGCACCAAAATCCCATCATAGTGACACGACTGTCACGAGTCTTACCCTCCCAATATGATTGGTATTCACCACTTGTATCTTGAAACTCCACCCTTGGACCAAACACTATCCAGTATATGACTGACAAACCAATTCATAACTATAGCATACGATCCATATCCATGACCCGTATCCCTGGAAGAATAAAATACTAAATGGATTGAGACACTGTCTACTATTCGAGTCCTGGGTACGATTCATACCCTGGCTTACGGCTCATGGTAAGACAAGCGTACTCAGATCCAACCTAAGTAACCAAGTCTAAGATTAATTTAAGGAACCAAATGACCTATAACCACCAATACTACTCATACCCCTAAGTCATTCCGATTCCAGTAACAAAAATTCATTCCACCAACTAATATTGGTCAGCATATGAATGGACCATACCATCTGTACCCCAACATATGGCTCATACCCATGAGTCGTATTGAGTCTAGAGATCAAAATTCTAGGAAATTTTCCAAGTTCCAAAAACTAGGGTCTTTCAAGTGAAGACTCATATTATAGTCATTTATAAACTCAAGCCACTACTTATGTCAAAGATTAAACTCCCTTTGAGTAAACATATACTTCTATAAGATCTTATGATTTGAATAGATATGTACATACACCCTAGACAAGTAATGGCACCAAATCATCAAATAAAAAATCACAGCCAACAACTCTAAATCAATAAATGCCAACTCTAAATCATGAGTCGGATAATTTCTTTCATGAACCTTAAGCTTCCTAGAAGCATAGGCCACAACCTTACCATGTCATATGAGGTCACAACCTAGTCCCATATGGGATGCATCATAATACACCATATGTATCTGTTCCCTTAGGCTAGGTCAGAACTAGCATGGAAGTCATCCTATCCTTTAACTTATAAAAGATACTATCATAGGCATTGGACCACAAGAACTTTAACTTTTTTTGAGTTAATATTGTCAATGGAGAAGCAAAAGAAGAGAAAATTTCCACAAACCTCCTATAATACCAAGTAAAGCCTAAGAATCTCAGAATGTCGATTCGATTCATGGGTCTAGGACACCTCTTAACTACCTCAAATTTTTATGGATCCATATTGATCCTCTCACTAGAAAAAACATGCATAGGGAACATCACAATATTCAGTGAAAATTCATAGTAAAAGAATTTAGCATGCAACTTCTAATCCTTAAGAGTTCGTAACACAATTCAGAGGTGATTGACATAATCCTCCTCACTCTTAAAGTACACTAAAATATCATCAATGATGACAATAATAAACAACTCCAAAAACTGTCTAAACACTTAATTGCTGAGATCTATGAAAGTATCCAAAGCACTAGTAAAACTAAAAGACATAACACATAACTCATAGTGACCGTACTGAATTTTAAAAGATGTCTTGGGAATATTACCCTCCCTAAATTTCAACTGATGATAACTTGAATGAAGATCCATCTTAGAAAAATACCTATCACCCTGAAGTTGGTAAAAAAGATTATTGATCCTAGGAAGAGAATACTTATTATTCACTATCACCTTATTCAACTAGTGATAATCCATACATATCCAAAGAGATTTATTTTTTCACATAAAAAGCACAAGGGTACCTATTAAAAAATATGAAGACAGATGAAACCCTTATCAAGAAAATGTCTTAACTACTCTTTTACCTTATTTAACATAGTTGGAGCCATTCTATACAGAGGAATAGAGATAGGATGGGTATCCAGTAAAAGATCGCTCCCAAAATATATTTCATCATCAGAATAAATACCAAGAAGAAAAAATACTTCAGAAAATTAGTTAACCATAGGGATATATTGAAAAGAGAGAACCTTAGAATTATAATCCTTAACTCAAACAAGATGATATAAACATCCCTTGGAAATCAACTTACGAGATCTAAGATAATAAATAAATCTCCTCTAAGGAACTAAGGAACTTCCCTCCTATTCGATTACTAATTTATTAGGAAAATGGAAACTGACCTTTTGGGTCCTATAATACAAAGAAGCATGTCATGAATGAATACGACCCATCCCTAAAATCACATCAAAATAAAACTCCCAAGTTTTTAGACCTAAGAAAATTTCTTGAATATCTAATCTCTAAACACATAATATAACTTATGGGTACGAGCTTAATGTTGGGGTAAGAATGGTATGGTCAGGTTGTATACTGACCATGGTTGGTTAGTGGGATGAATTTTGGTTACTGAAATGATATGAGTTAGGGGTATAAGTTGTATTGGTAGTTATAGATTGTTTTGTCCTTAACCTAATCTTAGAATTGGTTATTTACGTTGTATTTGAATACAAGTGGCTCACTATGAGCCATAAGATAGTGTACAAATAGTATCTAGGACTCGTATGGTAAATAGTGTTTGAATCGTCCTAGTATATTATTCTACAAGGGATATGGGTCATAGATATAGATCATATAATGTGGTTATTATTTGGTTAGATATGTTGTATAATGGACAGTGTTTGGCCCAAAGATAGAGGTTCAGGATACGAGTAGTAGATATTGATCATATAGGGAGGGTACGACTCGTGAGGGTCAGTTGTATCCCTGTGATAGAATTTTGGTGCAACTTAAGTGGAGGTATTCTGGACATTTTCCTACATATATTAATAAGGCCCCATGAATTCCAACCTACTTGGGATGATATTTACCCTATTATTCATTCATTAACACTTTGAAACTCTTCCGAAACACTCCATAATTCTCTCAATAGCTATTGGGCAAAGGGAGCAAGGGTTTCAACTAAGAGATCAATTTGGGGCTTGTCTTGTTGATTTTTTTGCATCATTATATTGGCTTAAGGTATGTTTCTCTTCTTTCATTGTTGATTTTACTTAGAGGCATGGTTTATAAGAATGTTTTCATGGTTTTACTATTACATGATTTTGGGTTTGAAATATGATTAGGGGCTTTTGATATTAAATCGTTAGTTATGGTTTCCTATAGTTTTAATTATTATTTTAAATAAATTATTATTTGTTTTTGATAATTGGATTGAATGGGAATAGTTTATTGGTAATTGGAAATCGTTTTGGTTATATTATACCCCCAATGTGTTTGACAAAATATTTATAAAGTTATGTTCATTGCATTGACTTTTTTTAATGGAACTGGTGCATGTTTTAAACTCAGTAAAGGAATTATGCATTGTTTAAATGGCTTGGAAATGCTAAAGGCTAATTGGTAATGCTTTTGGGGACATGGAAGTCTCCCAAGTGGTTTAATATGGTAAATAGAAGGGCACTTAAGAGTCCTCTTAAACCTATACATGATTGTCTATGGATGATACTTGCAAGTAAGGGTTGGTATAATGATACCAATATCAACGACCTTGATTAATAAATGGATATTGGTTTGGTTATTTGGAAAGTTGTTTTAATTAAGCAATAATGGTAGGAGGTGTAGCTAAGCCATGGAAAATGGAGGTCCCTGGGGGTCCAAAACTGGAAACTTATATTTGTCTATATAAGGTTAGTCTCGGTAACCGTGTACATAATGTCACACTTTATTTTAGTGATGTACTAGTCATTCTATGGGATATTTTCCTATTTGTGTGGCTACATGCACTAGGGCCCTTTCAGTCAGGAGAACTAAACCCATATAGCTCATGAGTGGTTTAGGACAACAAATCAACACAATCCGGGTAAAGGTTTTTGAGGTATGCTAAACCCAATCCCTTTTTTCCTGGCATGGTTATATATATATGTTTGGTTATGCGCATATGGATGATTTTACTTGGTTTTATTAATGGCATTATTTTATCCTTACCATAAGATCATGATAGCAGTCACTCACTAACCTTATCTACTAGCGGTTATATACCCACACTATTAAGGAACCAGATATTTAACTCCCACTATATAGTGACTATCTCGAGATCAGCATTTCGACTAAAGTGGTGAGCTTCCATTATTTTAAAAGGCTTTATTTCATATTAAGGATATTTCTAAATATTTTAGTTTGATATTTTATACTAGTTTTGGCTATTGTTGGGGGCATTTCCCAACTAGATTTCATTATTCTTTTCGATTGAGGCTTTATGGTACTTTTATGGGTTGGAATAGGTAGGATCGATATATGTGTCAGCCTTGACATTGGAATAAGTCAGAGATATGACATCATTGGATGATATTGTTGGTTGTTCCATCATATTTCATTTTGAGATTAATTATATCATGTTTTGGAATGCCTTTAGTTATAGCCTAGTTTATGGCCTTGTTTGGTATGGTTGGATTATGGTTTTGGGATGGGTGGACTCATTTGGGTTTGTCATGGTTCTAATCTATTCCTACAGTCTTTTTGTAAGATGTTACTCTATTTTGTTTTCTACTCTGAATTTAGCTAACTCAAGGCAGTCGATTGGAGGTTGGATTTGGAAACGAGGGTGGTCTTCATTCCTGGTTAGACTTGGGATGCCTATTATTACAAGGCCCCTGGGTAGGTCATGTCAATTTGATATCAGAGCCTATGTTCATGGTCAATTAGGAGTCCATAAAGATAAGTCAAGTAGAGTCTCTTTTAGGGGTATATAGCACGCAACACTCATAAAGGAGATGCTATAAGGGATTTAGGAATGTTTCACTTTCTTGGTATTCTATCTTCAAGCTTAAATTCTCAGTACTAGAATCTTCTCTAATCCTTATTTGTTTGTCTTTTAGATCATGCCTCTTAGATCTGGAACACAGAGAAATTCTTCTATCCCATTTGGGGGTAATGCTAAAGGGGTTATGCTTCTTATAGAGTCCACTAATTTCTATTAGTCCTTCTCAAGGTATAGTGACTAATACAAAATTTCATCTGTCTGTTCATGTTATTTTTAAGTTGGTTGTTGCTTGGGCTAAGTGGGATGTGTCTAGTGCTTTGCCTGCTGATGCCTCTAGTGTTGGCTAATTTATGAAGATGGGTCCTCCTACTTTTTTTGAAGTAAAGGTGAAGTATAGATCTTCTTAGATGAGTTGGAGAAGATATTTTAGGTAATGCATGCCACTAATGTAGAGGGGTTAAACTTTGCAGCTTATCAGCTCAAAAACATTGCATATTAGTGTTATAAAGAGTGAGAAAATGTGGATGAGTTATAATATGGAGGAGTCATATTTATGGGATACCTTCTTTGGTGCTTTTCTCTATTGTTTCTTTCCCCAATAGTTGAGGAAAACAAAGATGGAGGGGTTTATGAACCTCAAGCAAAGGAGGATGTCTGTCAAGGAATATGCCTTAAAGTTTTACCAATTGTAAAGGTATGCTCTTAATTTAGTGGCTGACATACCAGATAAAATAAGGAAGTTCACTTTTAAGTTGAATCAGGATCTAATTTTGGAGAGCAAGACTGTTTTACTAATTAAAGATATGGATATTTCTAGGTTGACTATTCATATACAGTAGGTAGAGAATAAGAAGAAGAAGTAGGAAAAGTTTAGGGATAGGCAGGGTAAGAGGGATAGGTTTTTAATTTGGGAGGTGCTCAATCTCAAGGTGGTAGGATGGTAGGAAATGGCCAAAAAATTAGTGGGGAGTTTTGGTTTCTACTCTACTGCTAGTACTCCTTAATAGTTGGGAGACAAGAGATATCATGGTGGTGATAATTTTTGGGTGCACGGTGCCCGATCTAAGGCTAGTAGAGGTCAGTTAATTAGTTTATGCCCTTCTTATTGGTTCTGTGGTCGTCCTTATCAGGGTTATTGTGCTAAAGGAAAGGAAAAATTCTTCAAGTATGGCCAGGCAGGTTATCAGCTTAGGGATTATTCAATTAATAAGGTTCCTACGAAGGTGAATAAGATTCCTATGGTTTCATCTTCTACACCTACACCTGGTGGTGTTGCATCTATTTATATTACCACCCCTAGTTCAAGTGTTGGTCGAAATAGGTTCTATGCTTTGGCATTCTGATAGTAATTCGAGGCATCACCTGATGTCATTACTGGTAGGTTACAACTTTTGTCTCATGACATATATTATTTTCTTGATCCGAGTCTACTCTCTCCTATGTGACTCCTATGTGGCTGTACCTTTTTCTTTTGATTCAAAAGTTATTTTGGATCTTTTTTCTATTTCTACCCTAGTAGGTGACTTAATTATTGCTAAGAGAGTTTATAGATGGTGTGGTTTCTGTTGGTGGCAATCAAACCTTGGTGGATTCATTGAGTTGGATATGGTGGATTTTATTGTCATTCTTGGTATGAACTGGTTACACTCTTATTATGCATCTTTGGATTGTTGGACCTGTAAGGTTATGTTTAGGTTCCCTATTAAGATGGTTACAGAATTGGAATGTATTTCTCTAGCTCCTACAAGGAGATTTATTTCTTATCTTAGAGGTCGGAGGTTGATCTCTAAAGGTTGTCTTTATCACTTAGTATGGGTTAAAGATTCTAACTTAGAAGGTCCTTATTTTCAGGTAGCTCCTACGGTTAATGATTTTTCTGAGGTCTTTCAAGATTATCTTCCTGGTGTTCGACCAGATAGAAAAATAGAGTTTGGTATTTATCTAATTCCAAAAACTCCTCCAATTTCTGTTCCTCCACATAGAATGGCTTTGGCTTAGTTAAGAAAACTCAATGAGAAACTTAAGGATCTTTAGGATAAGGGGTTTACTTGTCCTAGGGTATCTCCTTAGGGTACACCAATGTTGTTTGTGCGCAAGAAAAATAGTTCCCTTTGGATGTGCATTGACTATAGGTAGCTCAACAAGGTGACAGTCAAGAACAAGTATCCTCTTATAAGGATAGATGATCTGTTAAATCAGTTGCATGGTGACAAGTTATTTTCTAAGATAGATCTTCGGTCTTGGTACCATCAGATAAAGTTTAGGGAGGTGGATATCCCTAAAAAAGACTTTTCATACTTGGTATGGGTACTTTAAGTTTTTGGTGATGTCATTTGGGTTGACTAATGCTCAGGTGGTGTTTATGAATTTGATGAATAGAGGTTTTCGTCAGTATTTTGATCTCTTGTCATTGTGTTTATTAATGACATTCTAGTATATTCGAAGAGTAAGGTAGATTATGCTAATCACCTATGTATGGTGTTGTAGACCTTAAAGGAACAACAGTTGTATGCCAAGTTCTCCAAGTCTGAGTTTTGGTTGAACTCTATAACTTTATTGGGTCATATTATTTCTAGTAAAGTAATCATGGTGGATATGCAAAAGGTTGTTATGGTGAAGATATGTCCTAGACCCATGACTTTATTTTACATTCAAAGCTTCTTGGATTTAGCCAGGTATTATAGGCAGTTTATGGAAACCTTTTTATTGATAGCTGTTCCTTTGACTAAGTTAACTCAGAATCAGGTTAAGTTTTTCGGTTAGATGCTTGTGAATGATATCCCAAGAAGATAAAGGATAAGTTAAATTTGGCACTAATTTTAACTTTGTTGAAAGGCAATAAGGAGTTTGTGGTTTATTGTGATGCATCTCGGGTAGGGCTTGGTTGTGTGTTGATGCAGCATGGGAAAGTGATTGCGTATGCTTCCAGGAAATTAAAGGTACATGAGAGAAATTATCCTACTCATGATTTGGAGCTTTTGGTGGTTATGTTTGCTTTGAAAATATGGCGGCATTATTTGTATGGTGTTCATGTGGATATCTTTTTTGATCATAAGAGTCTACAATATATGTTCACCCAAAAAAGCTTGATCTCAGGCAGGGGAGATGGGTTGAGCTTCTCAAGGATTATGATATGAGTCTTCGCTACAACCCAAGTATGCATAATCATGTTGTTGATGCTCTTAGCAGGATATCCATGGGGAGTTTGGCTCATGGAGAGAAAGGAAAGCAGGAATTGGTGAAGGATATTCACTATTAGGCTAATCTTGGAGTTCACCTCTTAGACTTCAAGGATGGTGGTGCAGTGGTTCAAGGAGTGGTTTAATTATCTCTTGGTGCAGAGATTAGGAAAAGAAAGTACTAGATCAAGAGTGACGTTGGTGAGCAAAAGGTAGTGGTCTTTAATAGCTGTAGTGATGGTACTTTACGGTACCAAGGGTGGTTGTGTATTCCTGATGTCGATTGGTTGCAATAAAGGATTTTGGCTGAGGCGCATGAGTCATGCTAAGTTGTTTATCCCGACTCAACTAAGATGTACCATAATCTCAAGGATATTTATTGGTAGAATGGTATAAAGAGGGATGTGGCTGATTTTGTGGCCAAGTGCATGGTATGTCAATAGGTTAAGGTTGAGCACATAAGTCCAGGAGGGTTGTATCAAGAAATTGATTTTCCTTAATGAAAGTGGAAAGTAATCAGTATAAACTTTTTAACCGTATTTCCTTAGTCTCAGAGTCAATATAATTTGATCTGGGTCATCGTGGATAGGATGACTAAGTATGCATACTTTTTGCCAGTGCCGACTACCTTTTCGGCAGAGGATTATGCAATGATGTATCTTTAGGAGATTTTAAAGCTTCATGGGGTGCCTATTTGATTATTTCTGATCACAGCACACAGTTTACTTCTCACTTTTGGCGATCTTTTTAGAAAGGTTGGGGACTAAGGTGAGTTTGAGTACCTCTTTCCATTCGTAGATGGATTGGTAAGTAGAGAGAACTATTCAGACATTAGAGGATATGCTCTAGGCCTGTGTGATTGATTATGGTGGCAATTGGGTTTAACATTTACCTTTGGTTGAATTTGCTTACAATAATAGCTATCATTATAGTATTGGTGTGGCCCCTTTTGAGGCATTGTATGGTAGGAGGTGTAGATCTCCTATTGTTTGGTTTGAGCTTGGTGAGGCAGACATATTTGGTCCCGATTTGGTTTAACTGGCTATGGAGAAGGTGAAGGTGATTCGGGAGAGGCTTAAGTCTGCCCAAAGTCGGTTAAATTCCTATGCAAATGTTAGGCGTAGAGACTTGGAGTTTGAGGTTTGGGATAAGGTTTTCCTCAAGGTATCTCCTATGAAAGGAGTAGTATGGTTTAGAAAAAAAGGGAAGCTCAGTCCCCGGTATATGGGTCCTTATGAAATTTTGTGAAAAGTTTGTAATGTTGCTTTTGAGATGGAGGTCTAGCTTAGGCTTGGTTTATCTGGTCTTCCATGTTTCCATGTTGAGGAAATGGTTTGGTGATCCTTATTTGGTTGTTCCTTGGGAAGGACTGGGTATCACTAATACTTTGTCTTACAAAGAGGCTCCGATTAAGATCTTGGATAGAAAGGTTCGTGAGTTGCGTACCAAGGATGTGGGTTCGGTTAAGGTTCTTTGGAGGAAACATAAGGTGGAAGAATCTACTTGGGAAGCGGAAGAGGACATAAATTTCAAATATCTATATTTGTTTTCTTCTCCTGGGATTCGTGTAGAAGGTATGTGTCCTAAATACATTTTTTTTTTTAAAATTTTGTTAAAGGAAAGGTTTATATCTTTGCCTCTTGTTTACAAACTTTGTTAGAGATTAGGAATATGTTTTATAACATAATGGAAATGACTCTAGCATGTAGTTACCCCTACCTTATCCATCATTTGGGGATGAATGTTCCTAGTGGGGGAGACTAAAACACCCTGGTTTCTGGACCTTAGAAAATTTCTTAAAAATCTGATCTCCGAACCCAATACAAATCATGGGTACGAGCTGTATGTTGGGGTACGGATGGTATGGTTCGGTCGTATACTGACTAGGTTTTTTGGTGGGATGGATTTTGGTTACTGTAATCGATATGACTTAGGGGTATAAGTTGTATTTGTAGTTATGTATTGTTTGGTTTATTAACTTTATCTTAGACATGGTTACTTAGGTTGGATCTGAATACAAGTGGCTCAACCTGAGCCGTAAGCTAGGGTACGAATCGTAACCAAGAGTTGTATGGTGGACAATGTCTAAATTCTCCTGGTATTTTATTATTCCAGGGATACAGGTCATGGATATGAATTGTATTTTGTGGTTACGACTTGGTTGGATAAGTCGTATACTATACAGTTTTTGGTCCAAGGGTGGAGGTTCAGGATACGGGTGGTGGATACGATCGTATTGAGAGGGTATGACTCGTAAGGGTCAGTCATATCCCTGTGATGGGATTTAAGTGCAACTTAAGTGGGGGTAATTTGGACATTTCCCTACTTATTCGAATAAGGCCCCATGAATTCTAACCTACTTGAGAGAATATTTACCTTATTATTCTATTCATTAACACTTAAAAACCCTTTCTAAGGACTTCATAATTCTCACAAAAGCTATTGGGTAAGGGGAGCTAGGGTTTCTACTAAAGGATCAATTTGGGGGTGTCTTGGTAATTTCTTTCCATCATCATCTTCATTTAAGGCATGATTCTCTTCCCTCATTGTTAATTTTAGTTAAAGGCATGGTTTATATGAATGTTTTCATGGTTATACTATTGCATGGTTTTGGCTTTCAAATATGATTTGGGGCTTTTGATGTTAAAGGGTTGGTTATGGTCTCTCATGGTTTTAATCATGATTTTATATGCATTAAGGGTGGTTTTGGATAATTGGATTGAATGGTAATAGTTTATTGCTAATTGGAATTAGTTTTGGTTATATTATTCCCCCAATGTACTTGACAAAATGCTTATAAAGATATGTTCATTGATTGACTTCTTTTAATGGAACTCTTGCTTGTTCTAAACTCGGTGAAGGAATTATTCATGGTTTAAATAGATTGGAATGGTAAAATGATATTTGGTTATGCTTGTGGGGAATATGGAAGTCTCCCAAGTGGTTTAATATGGTAAATGGAAGGTCACTTAAAAGTCCTCTTAAACCTATAAATGGTTGGCTATGGATGATACTTCTAAGTAAGGTTTGGTATGACAATACCAATATCAATGGCTTTGGTTAATAAATGGATAATGGTTTGGTTATTTGGATATTGGCTTTAATTGGACAATAATGCCTGGAGGTGTAGCTAAGCCATGGAAAGTGGAGGTCCCGGGAGAACCAAAACTGGAAACTAATATTTACCGATAAGTGGTTGGTCTTGGTGACCATGTGCATGATATCACACTTTATTTAGGGGATGTACAAGTCATCCCATGGGATATTTCCCTAGTCGTGTGGCTACACATATTGAGGCCCTTTCATCAGAGGGAATTTAACCCATATAGCCTGTGGGTGCTTTAGAACGGCAAAGCTACACAGCCCGAGTAAAGGTTTTTGAGGTATGCTAAACCCGATCCCTTTTTTCCCGAAAACGTTTTATCTATATATATATTTGTGTATGTGTGTGTGTTTGGTTGTGTGCATATGGATGATTTTACTTGGTTTTATAAATGCCATTATTTTATCCTTACCCTGAGATCATGATAGGAGTGTGTAATACCCCGTACGTTCCTAGTTCAGTTCAAACCCTAATATTTGCCTATAACACTTAGAAACTAAAAATAAAGTTAAGTGTTGAGGGGTTCAGTCATTTTTGACTCCCTTTAAACTTCAAAGATTTTTAAGTTGACGTTCCGAGCTCTAAGATGAATAACTTTGAGTTGATTTATATTTAGGGGTGTAAGTAGCATGTCTCGGGTAAGTTTTGGATTTTTCAAACAAGGTTTGGATAAAAATTCAATTTTAAAAATAGCAACTCACCGTGATTAGGCCACATCGCAGTAAGTATAGTTTTGAAGGAGCCACTGCATCGTGGTGAGGGTCAAATTGGCATTGGTCCATTTCTAGTGAGTCACCGTAATTGCACTGTATTGCGGTGGGTATCGCAATGACCCAACCATCGCATCGGGGTGAAGCCGTAAACAATATTCCAATTATGAACTTTAATTTCTAAGGACAGTTTAGTCTTTTTCCAAGCCCCCAAGTCGTGAAAAAATAGAAGAAACCCCAAATTCTGCCATTCTTTTTCCAAGATAACCAAAAATTTAAGGTTTATAATTCAAGAACTTAAAGAAATAATCTTCAAGAACACCAATAGGAATTAAAAGTCAAGTGTCTTCATCAATTTAATACATTAAGGTATGTGGGGTTATGAACAAGAATAATTCGTTCGTCTTTGTGCCCAAAATTAATTTTAAAGTTTATTTTATATGAATTTACATGAATTCCAATGTAGGGTTCATACCCAATTATTTTTATTTGAAGATTATTATTTTGCAAGTGATTTAAATGATGAATTGCATGCCAATTTTTGCACATTTATGCATGTGCGGTAATTTTAGATATATTGAGAGTTGAATTTTAATATCTTGACTAGAGTTGTGCAAAAATTTCATGATTTAGAATATTGAGCATGATTTTGTGATAATATGAGATAAGTTTGAAACATGGGTTATTAAGCCCTAGCTTTAATATTGACATTCCAAGAAGAATATGCTTTTAAGCAACCTCTAATTTTTTTATGTGTAGTTTTTGAACAAGATTTGATCTTTTGATCGTTCGCTAAGACATGGAATCCACTTTATAGCTTGAATTTTAGTTTAAAGTAAACAGATGCACAACTAGCTTTCAGTATGAATCCTTATGCTATCTTAAAGTGGATTTCTTATAAAATGAGCAGACAAATTTAAAAAGAGTAGTATTTAGCATCGAGTTGGATATGTGACCAGGTCCAAATGCCCGAGAACTACGAACCAACATAGGTACAAATTCAGATTGTGTTCCATTTGTCTATGGAGACAGATATAGATTATGATCACTTAGCTCAGGTTATACTCCATGGTAAGAGTATCACACCTCTCCCCAACGTGAGGTTTTCCCCTTAGGGGAACTAGACATTAGACATTATGATAGCTAACATAGTGTATGTCGGTTAGAAGATCCTCCCTTATAGAAAAGATTTTAAAAGATACTCCCTAGAAACGTAATCCCAAACATAAAATAATAACAGAAGAGCTTTCAGAAACTAAGGAGAAAGGCTCATAGTTTTATTCTGATATTAGTGATAAGGTTTCATCTTTTAGTTTTTAAATATAAAGGTGAGTCCTTTCAACACTTAGCTTGTATGATTGGAAAATGGGATATAAGTACATCTTTTAGAACTAAGCGTCATGGATCATGAGATTTATACAATATGCTTCCTTATTTATGATTTATGATTTTCAGATTTTTATTATTCAAGCCAATGTGAGTCATTACACTTAGCATGCTTATTTCATGATTTTTTTTAATGAACATTGAGATATTGCTTCACTTATGCATTCTCCTCCAGCTGCTCAGTACATTCCAAAAGTACTAATACACATATAGGTCTATGTGCTACATTATTTAATAATATAGGTTCAGGTGCTCAGTTTCAATAGCGTGAGTGATCATGAGCATCTCTATCTACATCCCGAGAGTGGG
>JAPEIP010000007.1:185713556-185760879 GCA_026120095.1 Capsicum chinense
AATCATGGGTACGAGCTGTATGTTGGGGTACGGATGGTATGGTTCGGTCGTATACTGACTAGGTTTTTTGGTGGGATGGATTTTGGTTACTGTAATCGATATGACTTAGGGGTATAAGTTGTATTTGTAGTTATGTATTGTTTGGTTTATTAACTTTATCTTAGACATGGTTACTTAGGTTGGATCTGAATACAAGTGGCTCAACCTGAGCCGTAAGCTAGGGTACGAATCGTAACCAAGAGTTGTATGGTGGACAATGTCTAAATTCTCCTGGTATTTTATTATTCCAGGGATACAGGTCATGGATATGAATTGTATTTTGTGGTTACGACTTGGTTGGATAAGTCGTATACTATACAGTTTTTGGTCCAAGGGTGGAGGTTCAGGATACGGGTGGTGGATACGATCGTATTGAGAGGGTATGACTCGTAAGGGTCAGTCATATCCCTGTGATGGGATTTAAGTGCAACTTAAGTGGGGGTAATTTGGACATTTCCCTACTTATTCGAATAAGGCCCCATGAATTCTAACCTACTTGAGAGAATATTTACCTTATTATTCTATTCATTAACACTTAAAAACCCTTTCTAAGGACTTCATAATTCTCACAAAAGCTATTGGGTAAGGGGAGCTAGGGTTTCTACTAAAGGATCAATTTGGGGGTGTCTTGGTAATTTCTTTCCATCATCATCTTCATTTAAGGCATGATTCTCTTCCCTCATTGTTAATTTTAGTTAAAGGCATGGTTTATATGAATGTTTTCATGGTTATACTATTGCATGGTTTTGGCTTTCAAATATGATTTGGGGCTTTTGATGTTAAAGGGTTGGTTATGGTCTCTCATGGTTTTAATCATGATTTTATATGCATTAAGGGTGGTTTTGGATAATTGGATTGAATGGTAATAGTTTATTGCTAATTGGAATTAGTTTTGGTTATATTATTCCCCCAATGTACTTGACAAAATGCTTATAAAGATATGTTCATTGATTGACTTCTTTTAATGGAACTCTTGCTTGTTCTAAACTCGGTGAAGGAATTATTCATGGTTTAAATAGATTGGAATGGTAAAATGATATTTGGTTATGCTTGTGGGGAATATGGAAGTCTCCCAAGTGGTTTAATATGGTAAATGGAAGGTCACTTAAAAGTCCTCTTAAACCTATAAATGGTTGGCTATGGATGATACTTCTAAGTAAGGTTTGGTATGACAATACCAATATCAATGGCTTTGGTTAATAAATGGATAATGGTTTGGTTATTTGGATATTGGCTTTAATTGGACAATAATGCCTGGAGGTGTAGCTAAGCCATGGAAAGTGGAGGTCCCGGGAGAACCAAAACTGGAAACTAATATTTACCGATAAGTGGTTGGTCTTGGTGACCATGTGCATGATATCACACTTTATTTAGGGGATGTACAAGTCATCCCATGGGATATTTCCCTAGTCGTGTGGCTACACATATTGAGGCCCTTTCATCAGAGGGAATTTAACCCATATAGCCTGTGGGTGCTTTAGAACGGCAAAGCTACACAGCCCGAGTAAAGGTTTTTGAGGTATGCTAAACCCGATCCCTTTTTTCCCGAAAACGTTTTATCTATATATATATTTGTGTATGTGTGTGTGTTTGGTTGTGTGCATATGGATGATTTTACTTGGTTTTATAAATGCCATTATTTTATCCTTACCCTGAGATCATGATAGGAGTGTGTAATACCCCGTACGTTCCTAGTTCAGTTCAAACCCTAATATTTGCCTATAACACTTAGAAACTAAAAATAAAGTTAAGTGTTGAGGGGTTCAGTCATTTTTGACTCCCTTTAAACTTCAAAGATTTTTAAGTTGACGTTCCGAGCTCTAAGATGAATAACTTTGAGTTGATTTATATTTAGGGGTGTAAGTAGCATGTCTCGGGTAAGTTTTGGATTTTTCAAACAAGGTTTGGATAAAAATTCAATTTTAAAAATAGCAACTCACCGTGATTAGGCCACATCGCAGTAAGTATAGTTTTGAAGGAGCCACTGCATCGTGGTGAGGGTCAAATTGGCATTGGTCCATTTCTAGTGAGTCACCGTAATTGCACTGTATTGCGGTGGGTATCGCAATGACCCAACCATCGCATCGGGGTGAAGCCGTAAACAATATTCCAATTATGAACTTTAATTTCTAAGGACAGTTTAGTCTTTTTCCAAGCCCCCAAGTCGTGAAAAAATAGAAGAAACCCCAAATTCTGCCATTCTTTTTCCAAGATAACCAAAAATTTAAGGTTTATAATTCAAGAACTTAAAGAAATAATCTTCAAGAACACCAATAGGAATTAAAAGTCAAGTGTCTTCATCAATTTAATACATTAAGGTATGTGGGGTTATGAACAAGAATAATTCGTTCGTCTTTGTGCCCAAAATTAATTTTAAAGTTTATTTTATATGAATTTACATGAATTCCAATGTAGGGTTCATACCCAATTATTTTTATTTGAAGATTATTATTTTGCAAGTGATTTAAATGATGAATTGCATGCCAATTTTTGCACATTTATGCATGTGCGGTAATTTTAGATATATTGAGAGTTGAATTTTAATATCTTGACTAGAGTTGTGCAAAAATTTCATGATTTAGAATATTGAGCATGATTTTGTGATAATATGAGATAAGTTTGAAACATGGGTTATTAAGCCCTAGCTTTAATATTGACATTCCAAGAAGAATATGCTTTTAAGCAACCTCTAATTTTTTTATGTGTAGTTTTTGAACAAGATTTGATCTTTTGATCGTTCGCTAAGACATGGAATCCACTTTATAGCTTGAATTTTAGTTTAAAGTAAACAGATGCACAACTAGCTTTCAGTATGAATCCTTATGCTATCTTAAAGTGGATTTCTTATAAAATGAGCAGACAAATTTAAAAAGAGTAGTATTTAGCATCGAGTTGGATATGTGACCAGGTCCAAATGCCCGAGAACTACGAACCAACATAGGTACAAATTCAGATTGTGTTCCATTTGTCTATGGAGACAGATATAGATTATGATCACTTAGCTCAGGTTATACTCCATGGTAAGAGTATCACACCTCTCCCCAACGTGAGGTTTTCCCCTTAGGGGAACTAGACATTAGACATTATGATAGCTAACATAGTGTATGTCGGTTAGAAGATCCTCCCTTATAGAAAAGATTTTAAAAGATACTCCCTAGAAACGTAATCCCAAACATAAAATAATAACAGAAGAGCTTTCAGAAACTAAGGAGAAAGGCTCATAGTTTTATTCTGATATTAGTGATAAGGTTTCATCTTTTAGTTTTTAAATATAAAGGTGAGTCCTTTCAACACTTAGCTTGTATGATTGGAAAATGGGATATAAGTACATCTTTTAGAACTAAGCGTCATGGATCATGAGATTTATACAATATGCTTCCTTATTTATGATTTATGATTTTCAGATTTTTATTATTCAAGCCAATGTGAGTCATTACACTTAGCATGCTTATTTCATGATTTTTTTTAATGAACATTGAGATATTGCTTCACTTATGCATTCTCCTCCAGCTGCTCAGTACATTCCAAAAGTACTAATACACATATAGGTCTATGTGCTACATTATTTAATAATATAGGTTCAGGTGCTCAGTTTCAATAGCGTGAGTGATCATGAGCATCTCTATCTACATCCCGAGAGTGGGTGATTCCTCATAGTTTGGGGACCCATTTATTCAGTTTTAGACTATTAAAAATGTGTGATTCAATTATTTTCAGTCAGTTCGAGTCAGCTAGGGGTCTATCCTAGTGACTCTCTAGTCAGTAGTATTAGAGGCTTGTCCGACTATTAGATGTGTTTCAGAATTACAGTGTTGGTTGTCCAGACTTTTAAGTCAAGTATTCTCAGACATTATGTTCAAGTAATTCCAGTTTAGTTCAGACATAATTCAGTATTTGCAACATTGATTTCATTCTTAAATTTTTGTAATATGAGTTTCAGATTTAGTAGAAGGCTTACAGGGTTAGCTTGAGACTACTAGTAGTCTTGAGCACTGTGTGACATCTTGGGATCCATTTTTTGGGTGTTACAAACTTGTTATCATATCCTAAGGTTTAAGGAGTCCTAGGGAGTTAGACAAGCCGTGTTACATAAAGTCTTGATCATGGGTGTGAAGCACGCCATATTTATGAGCAAGAGGCTACAGAATTCTTTAGGAACTTATCATTTCTTTCGTGATACATCTTTCTTATAGCTGCCTCTATTTGCTTTTAACTCATTCTCTTATGTGACAGAATATGACTCCTCACAGAGCTAATACCCGCTGAAATGATAACCAGCCACCCCAGCCTACTGATTCTCTAAATGAGAATATATCCTATAATGAATTCTGGGCTGCCTTTCAGGAGTTGGCCCAAGATGTGATAGCAAATGTTTAGGGAAACCATCAGGATGTAGTCCCATGTCAACAAGAGGGTGATTTAGCTGCAGTCAGACTTTGTGACTTATTGAGGATGAACCCGCCTGAATTCTTTGGGTCAAGAGTAGGTGAGGACCTACTATTGTACCTTGATGAGGTGAAAAAGATCACCTAAGTTATGTATGTTACTAATAAGGAGTGTAGAATTGGATTCTTAAAGGCTAAAGGATGTTTCTTATGATTGGGTGGTTATGTGGAAGAATGGTAGAGGTAAAAATATCGATCCCATGAGTTGGCAGGTATTTCAGGATGCATTTCTAGACAGGTTCTTTCCTCATGAGTTAAGAGAAAAAACTATAGAGGATTTCATAAACATGAGGTAGGGTTCGATAATAGTGTAAGAGTACTGCTTTTATTTCAATAAGTTGTCTAAATATGCTCATGATTTGATAGCTTACCCAAGATCAGGTATGAGTAGGTTTGTTACCGAAGTTTCTGGTTTTGTAGTCAAGGAGTGTAGGACTACCATGTTTCTTCGGGATATAGACCTGGCTAGATTGATGAATCATGTTTAACAGATTGAGGCTGAAAAGTCAAAGGGGAGAGAAAGAGGATGTAAAAAGGCTAAAACTGGATAGTTTGAGTATGGCTAACCAAAATCTATAGGAGGAAATCATTTGCAATTTTAGGGTATCCCATCCCTGCCAGCGCCATTTTCAGCCAGTTCTCTCTCACCTAAATCCAAGCAAGAATAGTGGGGTAAGACTTTTACGTCTAGTTCTCATAATAGTGTGGGTGGAAAGCCCAGTTATCCCACATGTACTAAGTGTGGTAAGAATCATCCTAGTGAGTGTTTGTTGGGACAGAAAGGTTATTATAGATGTGGTAAGTTGTGTCATAAAATCAAAGAGTGCACATATGCTAAGTAAGGAAACAGGGATGTTCATTCCCAGACTCAGGCTACTAGTGCACCAGCTCTACTAGGTCGCCAGCCCCTCCTTACGGTACATCATGCAGTATCGATAACGGTAAGTGCCAAAATCTATTCTATGCTTTACCATCACAGCAGGAGCAAGAGAGTTCACTTGATGTTGTTACTGGCATGCTTCATGTCTTTTATCTTGATGTTTATGTGTTTTTATCTCTCTTATGTGCCTTCGTTTGTTGTGGTAACTCTTTGGAATAGGTCCTGAAAATCTTTCTAAGCCCTTCTTAGTCACTACATCAATGGGAGAGTCAGTTATTGCAAAACATATCTATAGATGGTATCCTATCACTGTTGTTCATAAGATCATATTAGCAGAATTGATAGACACAAATATGGTCAACTTTAACCTTATTTTGGGAATGGATTGGATTAATTCTTTTTATGCATCTATAGACTATCGCACATAAGTGGTGAAATTTCAGTTTTCTAATGAGCCAGTTTTTAAGTGAGAGGTAATTCAATGTCTCCTAGAGTCATTTCATATCCTATCTTAAGGCCAAAAATTTGATTTCAAAAGGGTGCATTTATTATTTAATTCGAGTCAAGGACACTAAGTCTGAGGCTCCAACAGTTCAGTCAATCCGTGTAGTCAGTGAGTTTCCAGAAGTTTTTCCTAAAGATTTTCCAAGGATACCTCCCAATAGAGAAATAGAATTTAGAATTGATTTTCTTCCAATACTCAGTCTATCTCCATTACTCCATATTGCATCGCTCCAATTTATCTTAAAGAGTTACAAGAGAAACTTAAAGATCTCTTTGATAAACGTTTCACAAGTCCAGTATTTCTCTATAGGGTGCCCCCATCCTGTTCATGCTAAAGAAAACTGATTCTCTGTGAATGTGCACTGACTATTGTCAGCTGAATAAAGTACCAGTTAAAAATAGATTTCCTCTTCCCAGAATCTATGACTTATTTGATAAACTTTAGGGTGCCAGTTACTTCTCTAAGATAGGCCTTAGATTCGGATATAACCAAATTAGGGTAAGGGAATGTGATATCCCAAAGGCAGCTTTCAAAAACCATTATGGTCATTTTGAATTCCTAGTCACGTCTTTCGGGCTAACAAATGCTCAGGCAGCGTTTATGGACTTGATGAACTGATTGTTCAAACCATACCTAGACATTTTTGTCATAGTATTTATCAATGGCATTCTTGTCTATTCTGGTAGTGAGGATGACCATGCACACCATCTTAGAATAGTGTTACAAACTCTTAGAGACCACTAGTTTTTCGCCAAATTTAGCAAGTGTGAATTTTGGATAAGGTCAGTAGTTTTCCTTGATCATATTGTTTTTGGTGATGGCATTAAAGTTGATCCCCAAAAGACCAAAATAGTGAGAAACTGGCCTAGACCTATCTCCTTATCAGATATCAGGAGTTTCTTTGGTTAGCTGCCTATTATAAATGGTTTATTGAGGGGTTTTTGTCTATTGCATCCCCCATGTCTAGATTAACTCAGAAGAAAGGTAAGTTTCAGTGGTTATATGGCTCTGATACGAGTTTCTCGGAGTTAATGGCTCGAATTACTTTAGCCCCAGTCTTAATATTACCTGATAGTACAGATGGATTCATTGTCTGTTGTGATGCTTCTAGAGTTGGTCTGGATTGTTTTTTGACGCGGAGAGGTAAGGTCATAGCCTATGCCTTTAGAAATCTTAAGCCTCACTAAAATAACTATCTTACCCATGATATTGAGTTAGCTACTATTGTGTTTACATTAAAAATCTAGAGGTACTATCCTTATGGGGTACATGTTGATGTGTTAACGAACCACAAAAGTTTGCAATATGTGTTTAATCAGAGAGAGTTAAATCTTTGTCAGAGAAGTTGGTTAAAATTGTTGAAAGATTATGACATGAGTGTTTTATATCATCCGGGCAAGGCTAATATTGTGGTAGAGGCCCTTATTGGATTGTCAATGGGTAGTATTGCTTACGTAGAGAGTTCTAAGAAAGATTTAATTCGAGAAGTTCACTAGTTGGCTAGACTAGGTGTTCGGTTAGTTGATTCATCTGAGGGAAATGTTTAGGTACAGAGTAGTGTAAAATCTTTCTTAATTTTTGAGATAAAAGAGAAATAAGATAATGATATGAGTTTAGTTAAGTTGAAGGAGTCTGTCAGAGATCATAAGGTAGAGTTTTTCTCCTAAGGGGGAGATGGTGTTTTGATATACAAAACTAGATTATATGTGCCCTGCGCTGATGGTTGGAGGCTGCGAATTATGGCTGAAGCACATGGCGCGCGTTACTCAATTCACCAGGCACTACTAAGATATATCGAGATTTACGAGAATTCTACTGGTGGAGTGGTGTGAAGAAACATATTGTAGAGTTTGTGACTAAGTGTTCTATTTGCCAACAGGTTAAGGTGGAGTACCAAAGACCAGGTGGCACCTTGCAAGAGTTTAGTATTTGCACCTGGAAGTGGGAAGAGGTGAACATCAACTTTATGAAAGGGTTACCCTATTCCCATCATCAGCATGATTCGATTTGGCTTATTGTAGTTAGGTTGACCAAATCAGCCTATTTCCTGCCAGTTCATACGTCCTACTCAACCGAAGATTATGCTAAGCTATTGTAACACACATTATTTTTCTTAGCTTTACAATCATCTTAAGGATGTTAGAACCTACTTTGAAATAAGAATTCATTCTTATACACGTGGTATTTCCATAATTTTAACTTTCTATCATGTGGGAAATTGAATAAGCTTTCCATCGATATATAATTCGCCCAAATTTGACACCCGGGCGAAGGATTAGAGGCTTTTTAGTGAGATAGTGTTTAACCTAAGCCTTAAGTGCGTCGCAGAGATAGCTCAAATTGCAATTGTCAAATTCTAGTGTTGCTCCACGATACTGGCGCATCACGCAAAACTTCTAGGTCGTAGACAAGGTGGCAATGTGATAGCTCCGTGTCACGCTACTATAGAATTTCCCAATTGTCAATTTCCAGTGACACGACGCAATAACGCCGCATCGCACCAAGGGCCCAACTCAGAAAAATTTTACTGAAAATTTAATGACATGTCCAGGGTTAAAAGTTTCAACTTACTACCCCTATATAATCCCTTAAACACGTGATTCAGACACTTTTCACCCAAAACATATTAGTTTCTCTCAAGTTTATCTCAAGAACAAACTAGGGTTTCTATTGCGGATTCAAATTCATAAAGGTTACACCATCAATCTTTAAGAAATCACAATCTAAGGTATGCATAGTGTTCATTCATGGACTCCTTTCATCCATGAAGTCAAAGAATCCATTTTAACTACAAGTTATAGATTTTCTTCAAGTTTTCATGCTTTGTATGTTCTCTTTCATGTTGATAAATGAGGAATTGATTTCTATTCCATGATTTGATGATAAATTCCATGTGGGTTGATTACTAAAGATAAAGATTTATGAAATCTCATGACTAAAACCTTGTATGATGGAATTGGAATTGAAGTATGATGTTTAATTGTTGTATGATGTGCTTTACTGTACTATGCCTACAATATGTTTGATTAAATGCCTAGATGAAGAAAAATGGTCTAACTAGCATGATATCATGAAATCCCTATGTATGTAAAAGTTTATGCCAATTAAAAGTTTGATAAAAGACTCGTAAAAGTGTAGTATGTATTATGAAGTTATTCAAGTCTTCAAGTAAATCATTCTATGTCAGTTTCCTTCTATCGAGTTCTGGGGGTACTTGTACCTGAAATATTAGCTGTGTGCCTAGATCCATGTCATATTTTCACGATAATCTTAGTCAGACTATGAACTCTTAGACTTTAGATAGTCTTATGAGTTAGGAAAAATCTCCATGATCTCGTGACTCACTCAGGTGTCAGATATCAGTAGTAATCTGTTAGCCACAAAAATTCAGTAACTCAGTCCATGTTTAGTTCAGTTCAGTTTAGTAAATCATGTTTAGTGTCCATTCAGATGGGAGTAAGAATTAGCACCGACTGAGCCCAAGGATAGGGACTCACCTATTATACTAGGGTGTGATTCCTAGAATCAATCCTTACATTCCAAAACTATCTAGCCAGCATAGGTTGAGACATTATAGCCTGCTATAAGAGGGTAGATGAGGTGGCTTAACCTATTATGTGAGGGTTTCCACCATTCTTGCTAGATTTACCTGTTATATGAGGGTTACTCACTTATTGTCCTTACTAGTGGTGCGGTATTGACACCCTTCTAATCAGGGCATCGATTAGATCCCAAATCAGCTATCATAGCACTTTTGGGGCATATCGGTTAGATGCTACTTCCCACAATTTCATGTTATAGTATCAGGACTATCAGAAATAGTCAGTAAGTCTCAGTAATAGAACTCAGATAGTTCTTCAGATTTCAGAACTGTCAGATATAGTCAACTCAGTTATAGTACGGAACTCAGATAGTTTTATCAGATTTAGGACTATCAGTTATAGTCACCCACATTATAAGTTATACTCAGATATAGTCACCCATGTTATCAATATTTTTAGATATAGTCCTTTATGTTATCAGTCATATTACTTACTAGCATATCACATTATGAGTATACAGACTCAAAAATCATGAAATCACATTATCAGTTATGTATTTATGCATTTATTCTCACGTTCATATTAAACAGCCAGTTAACATTATTCATGCATGTGAACCATTGTTTATAGTCTCCCTCACAAGTATACTCGGTACATATGTACTGATGCATTTGCTCTATGGTGCTTTCTTTTTATGTTACACCATAGGTTCAGAGACATGAGTTCCAGATCAGCAGTACATTCCAGATTCAACAGTTAGAGTAGAAGAGAATTCTCATCCTTCGAGGACATAATGATTTTCTAGTATCTCATTTATTAGCTTATTAGTTTGAGTTATTTATGGACATGTCCCATCTACTCCTTATACAGATTCTTTAGACAGTAGAGGCTTTTATACTAGATTAAAACAAGATATAGACTATTATGTTTTAGACTTTAGTTTTGTTTTGGGTATTCTATTACCCCACATAAATATTACGTTATTCAATTATGTTCATGATCGAACCTTATGTCCTTTTAGTGCATGTTTCTGCATTATTATGTTATCTTATGCAGTATACAGGTACAAATATTAGTCATGGATTAGCTTGAGGTCCTTCGAGGTCATGATCAATGTGTAGCATTCCGGTTCAGCAAATCAGGTCATTACAAACTTGGTATCAGAGCCTAAGGTTCAATAGAGTCCTAGGAAGTCTGAAAATTGTATCTAGTAGAGTCTTGTGCATGGGTGTGTTGCGCACCACATTTGTGTGCAACAGGCTATGAGATATTTTAAGAACAGTTTCTCTTCATTCAGTATTCATGTCGTGCCATTAAGCATAATCACAAGTCAGTCTCTTAGTCTATTCCACTTTTTCTCTTTATTTCAGAGCATGCCTCTTAAGAGAAGAAATCAGTCAGCCCCTCAGCCCGAAGAACCTTAGGGCAATAATGTTTCTTATGCGGATTTCAGGACTGTATTTACCACTCTTGCTCAATCAATCGCTGCTCAGAATAAATGACCAACAGTTGTTTCGGCCAACCCAGTGGCCAACTCAGCTGCAGCGAGGATTCAGGACTTTATCCGAATGAATCCTCTAACCTTCTTTGGGTCTAAGGTAGATGAAGACCCTTAGGAATTCTTAGATCAAGTTCAAAAAGTAACAGATGCCATGGGGGTAACTACTGTTGAGAGTGATATGCTAGCTGCATACCAGTTGCAAGATGTGGCTCATGGTTGGTTCAAACAGTGGAAGTCTGAAAGGTCAGATGATGTAGGTCCTATAGAGTGGGAGGAGTTTGTCACTGTATTTTTAGACAAATTCTTTCCCCAAGATCTTAAAGAAGCTAAGGTTCTAGAGTTCATCAACCTCAGGCCGGGCAATATGATAGTTAAAGAGTATTATTTTAAGTTTACTCAATTATCCAGGTATGCTCCTCATCTAGTTGCAGATAGTAGATATAAGATGAGTAAGTTCTCTTCAGGGGTGAAGGACAACGTGGTTAATGAGTGCAGATCCTCCATGCTGAACAGTTACATGACCTTGCTAGACTTATGACCCATGCTCAGCATATAGAACAGCAGAAAGTTAAGCAGGTGGAAAAACAGAATAAGATAGCGAAGGCAGGTAGTTTCAACTTCGCTCAGCCTAAATCAGAAGGAGAGCTCCAGTTCCCTCTATAGCTAGTGTTCTAATTCCTAACTTCAAAGAGGGTAACAAAGATAGAGTGCTAGTCTCTAAGACCCAAGGTAGTATTAGCAGTGGCTGCACCTATCCTCTTTATCAGACTTACGGTAAGCAACATGAGGGTATTTGTACAGCGGGTAGTGGCATTTGTTTCATTTATGGCAAGCGAGGCCACAAAGTTAGAGATTATCCACAGCTAGGTCCTCAGGGTTAATAGAATTGCTCCATATCTCAGTCTGGTCACCCAAATCAGCAGGGTGCCACTTCTAGTGCTACTAGCGAGAAATGACCAAGTCATCTCTATGCTCTTCAGACTCGACAAGATCAGAAAAATTCTCCTGATGTAGTTACTAGTACGTTACAAATCTTTCATAAGCATGTTTACGCTTTGCTAGATCCAGGAGCTTCCTTGTCATTTGTTACTCCTTATATAGTGGTTGATTTCAGAATCAGTCACAAAATTTTAGCTGAGCCCTTCTCAGTCTCTACCCCAGTGGGTAAAACCATCATAGCTCGACGGGTATACAGGAACTGCCCAATTATGGTATTTTAGAAAGTCACTTTAGCAGACTTAGTTGAATTAGAGATGACTAATTTTGATATCATTGTTGGTATGGATTGACTTCATTCTTGCTATGCCACAATCGACTATAGAAAAAGAATAGTTCAGTTTCAATTCCCGAATGAACCCATCCTAGAGTGGAAGGAGAGCATATCTGCTTTTAGGGGTCAGCTTGTTTCCTACCTTCGGGCAAGGAAATTGATATCTAAGGGATTGTTTATCATCTAGTTTATGTTGGAGATTCTAATTTTGAGGCTCCTAGTATCGAATCAGTCCCAGTAGTGAATGAATATTCAGATGTCTTTCTCGAAGAACTTCTAATAATTCCGCCCAAAAGGGAAATAGACTTCAGTATTAATTTTCTTTTAGACATTCAGCCTATCTCTATTCCGCCATAAAGAATCGCACCAACATAACTCAAGGAACTGAAAAACAGTTGAAGGATCTCTTAGATAAGGAATTCATCAGACCCAGCATTTCCCCGTGGGGCGCACCAGTGTTATTCATGCATAAGAAAGATGGTTTACTTAGAATGTGTATAGATTACCATCAACTCAATAAAGTTACGGTCAAGAACAAGTATCCTCTTCCCAGAATCAATGACTTCTTTGACCAACTTTAGGGTGCCAGTTATTTCTCTAAGATAGACCTCTGATCTGGCTATCATCAGCTCAGAGTTAGAGAATATGACATCCAAAAAACAACTTTCCGTACTCGGTATGGTAACTTCAGATTTTTAGTTATGTCCTTTGGTCTTACCAATGCCCCAGTGGATTTCATAGACTTGATGAATCATATGTTTAAGCAATACTTGGACATGTTCTTCATAGTCTTAATAGATGATATTCTAGTCTATTCCCGCACTGAGCGAGATTATACAGACCATCTCAGAATAGTACTCCAGACTCTAAGAAATTATCAGTTATAGTCCAAATTCAGTAAGTGCAAATTTTGGCTAAGATCAGTAGAATTCCTTGACAATATTGTTTTCAGTGATGGCATAAGAGTAGATCCTCAAAAGACCAAAGTAGTAAGAAACTGGCCTCGCCCTATTTCTCCATCAGATATCAAGAGTTTCTTAGGTTTGGATGTCTATTAAAGATAGTTTGTGGTAGGATTTTCATCCATTACATCCCCTATGTCTATATTGACTCAGAAGAAAGTCAAGTTCTAGTCAGATCCTTGCAAGAAGAGTTTTCAGGAATTGAAGACTTGACTCACATCAGTTCTAGTTTTAGCTCTTCCAAATGGTTTAAAAGGTTTGTAGTTTATTGTGATGCATCTTGAGTGGGTTTAGGTTGTGTCCTCATGCATCATGGTAAGGTCATAGCCTACGTCTTCAGATAGTTTAAACCCTATGAGTAGAATTATCCTACTCATGATCTTGAATTATCAGTCGTAAAATTTTTCTTAAAGATTTGGAGGCATTATCTTTACGGAGTTCATGTAGATATCTTCATAGATCATAAGAGCCTTCAGTATGTCTTTTCTCAAAAAGATCTCAATCTTCGTCAGATAAGGTGGTTAGAGCTCTTAAAAATTATGACATGAGTGTCCTCTATTATCCGGGAAAGGCCAACGTATTGGCCGATGCGCTCAGTAGACTATCCATGGGTAGTATTTCTCATGTTGATGATATTAAGAAGAAGTTAATCCAGAAAGTCCACCAGCTTACCATACTAGGCGTTCACTTAGTAGACTCTTCAGAGGACGGTGTATGTATTCAGAGTAGTTCAGAATCATACCTGGTTTTTGAGGTGAAAGAAAAGCAAGATAAAGATCCCAGCCTAGTCAAGTTAAAAGAGTCAGTTCAGGATTATAAAATAGAGGTTTTCTCCTAAGGAGGAGATAGTGTTTTTCATTTTCAGGGTCGTCTTTGTGTTCCAAACATAGATGACATAAGGCAGCAAATTATTGAAGAAGCACATGGTGTGCGTTAGGGGCCACTAAGATGTACCATGATTTGTGGGAAATCTATTAGTGGAGTGGGATGAAAAGAAAAGTTCTCTACATGTTAGTAAGTGAAGATAGAGCATTAGAAGCCTAGTGGTCCTATGCAGGAGTTCAGTATTCCTACTTAGAAATAGGAAGTTATGAAAATGGACTTCGTGATGGGTTTGCCTCAAACTCGTCATAAGTATGATTCAGTCTGGGTCATTATAGAAAGAATGACCAAATCAACTCTTTTCCTTCCAGTTCCTACCTCTTATTCAGCTGAGGATTATGGCAAGCTCTACTTAAGGAGCTGGTCAAATTGTACGGTGTTTCGTTGAATATTATCTCAGACAGAGGTACCCAGTTCACCTCTTATTTTTGAAAGCATTCAAAAAGGGTCTTGGTACCCAAATTTATCTTAGTATAGCCTTTCATCCTCAGACAGATGGTCAAGCAGAAAGGAATATTCAAACTTTAGAAGATATGATAAGGGCATGTGTAATTGATTTCAAGGCTAGTTAGGATGACCACTTTCCTTTGATTGAATTTGCATACAAAAATAGCTATTATTCTAGTATACATATGGCTCCATTCGAACCTCTCTATGGTAGGAGATGTAGATCTCCAATCAGTTGATCCAAAGTTAGTGAGGCCTCAGTCATAGGTCCTAACTTAGTATTCGACGCCTTAGAGAAAGTTCAATTAATCAGACAAAGACTCCGGGCTTCTCAGAGCCGATGAAAGTCTTATGTAGATATTCATAGAAAGGATCTCGAGTTTGAGATTGATGATTACGTATACCTCAAGATCTCTCCTATGAAGGGAGTGAAGATATTTAGAAAGAAGGGAAAGCTCAGTCCCCAATATGTCGGTCCCTTTAAAATTCTTAGTCATTTAGGCAAGGTAGCTTATGAGCTTGAATTGCCTTCAAATATAGCCTCAGTTCATCCAGTTTGTCAGGTCTCTTTGCTTAAGAAGTGTATAGGTGACCCATCAGTCGTAGCCCCTATTCAGAGCATAGATGTTCAGAATAGCCTCTATTATGAAGAGATTCCAGTTGAAATCTTAGACTATCAAACTCGTAGATTGAGGAACAAAGAAGTCCCTCAAGTTAAAGTTCTTTGGCAAAATTAGTCTGTAGAGGGAGTTACTTGGGAAGCAGAAGCAGATATGCGTACCAAGTATCCTCACCTTTTCCTGGCCAACTCAGATCAAGCTTAAGGTAATAGTTCTGCTTAAGCTTACTCAGTTTCATGATTAGTGTACATCACTAACTTAGTAACCAGTCTCATTCTCATGTTCCCATGATAAGCTTGGTATCAAGTACCACCACATATTCAGTCATACATTTATGTATCAGATCAGTTATATAGTTATGCATCAGACATACAGTCTCATTGTAAGAAAACTTGGTTCTTCATAACTTTTAGTTATGCATATATAAATTAGTTACACATACATCAGATATGCATGTTCAGTATGTTATGTTCAATTTGTCAGTCACATCCGTCATAATATTATATTCCAGTTATTCATGTTCAATTCATGTTCAGTTTATTGTTTCCCCTCTTAGTCAGTCTCATTCGAGGAAGAATGTTCTCAAGGGGGAGATATTATAACACCCATGCTTTTTCTTAACTTGAAAATAATATCAAGGATGTTCGAACTTGCTTTGAAATAAGAATTCATTCTTATACGTATGGTATTTCCATAATTTTCACATCCTATCATCTGGGGAATCGAATAAGCTTCCCATCGATATATAATTCGTCCAAATCCAAAATTTGGACGAAGAGTTAGAGCCATTTTAGTGAGACAGTGTTTGACCAGAGCCTTTAGTGCGTCACGAAGATAGCTCAAATGGCAATTGTCAAATTCCAGTGTTGATCCGCTATACTGGAATGTCGCACCAAACTTCTAGGTCATAGACAAGGTGGCAATGTAATAGCTTTGCATTGAGCTACCAAGTAATTTCCCAATTATCAATTTCTAGTGACACAGAGCGTTAACGCCATGTCGCGCCAAGGGCCTAAATCGGGAAAATTTTACTAAAAATTTAATGATGTGTCCAGGGTTAAAAAGGGTCAACTTCCTACCTTTATATAATCCCTTTAACACGTGATTCAACCACTTTTCACCCAAAATATGTTAGTTTCTCTCAATTTTATCTCAAGAACACTTGGGTTTCTATTGGGAATTCAAATTCAGAAAGGTTTCACCATCAATCTTCATGAAATCACGATCTAAGTTATGAAAATGTTCATTTATGGACTCCTTTCATCCATGAAGTCCAAGAATCCTTTTTAACTACCAGTTATGGATTTTCTTTCTGTTTTCATGCTTTTTATGTTCTCTTTCATGTTGATAAATGAGGAATTGATTTCTATTCCATGATTTGATGATAAATTCCATGTGGGTTAATTAGTATAGATAAAGATTTATGAAATCTCATGACTAAAACCTTGTACGATGGAATTAGAATTAAAACATGATGTTTAATTGTTGTATGATGTGCTTTACATGTACTATGACTACAATATGCTTGATTAAATGCCTAGATGAAGGAAAATTGTCTAACTAGCATGATATCATGAAATCCCCATGTATGTACAAGTTCATACCTATTACAATTTTGATGAAATGCTTCTATGAATGTAGTATGTATTATGAAGTTAGTCAAGTCATCAAGTAAATCATGCTTTGTCGGTTTCCTTCAATCGAGTTCTGGGGGTACTTGTATCCAAAATATTAGTTGTGTGCCTAGATCCATGTCATGTTTTCACGATACTCTTAGTCAAGCTATGAACTCTTAGACTTCAAATAGTCTTATAACTCAGGAAAAATCTCCATGATCTCATGACTCAGTCAGTGGTCAGATATCAGTAGAAATACATTAGCTACAGAAATTTAGTAATTCAGTCCATGTTCAGTTCAGTTCAGTTTAGTAAATCATGTTAGTGTCTATTCAAATGGGAGTAGGAATTAGCACTGAGTGAACCCAAGGATGGGGACTCACCTATTATACTTGGGTGTGATTCCTAAAAGCAATCCTTACATTCCAGAACTATATAGCCAGCATAGGTTGAGATATCATAGCCTGCTATATGAGGGTATATAAGGTGGCTTAACCTATTATATGAGGGTTCCCACCATTCTCGCTAGATTTACCTATTATATGTAGGTTACTCATATGTTGTCCTGACCAGTGGCACGGTATTGACACCCTTCTAATTAGGGCATAGATTGGACCCCAGCTCAGCTATCATAGCACCTTTGGGGCATGTAGGTTAGATACTGCTTCCCATTATTTCATGTTATAAAATCAAAACTGTTAGAAATAGTCTAGCAGTCTCAGTAATAGAACTCAGATAATTCTACAGATTTTTGGACTGTTAGATACAGTCAACTCAGTTATAGTGCAGAACTCAAATAGTTCCATCAAATTCAAGATTGTCAGTTACAGTCACCCATGTTATCAATTATACTTAGATATAGTAACCCATGTTATCAATATTTTTAGATATAGTCCTTCATGTTATCTGTCATATCATTTACTAGTATGTCATGTTATCAGTATACAAACTCAGAAATCACGAAATCACATTGTCAGTTATGTATTTATGCATGTATTCTCACATTCATGTTAGACAGTTAGTTTGCATTATTTATGCATGTGAACCATTATATATAGCCCACCTCACGTGAATCCTTGGTACATATGTATTGACGTATTCGCACTATGGTGCTTTATTTTTATGTTACACCATAAGTTCAGAGACACGAGTTCCAGATTAGCAGTAGATTCTAGATGCAACAGTCAAAGTAGAAGTGAGTCCTTATCCTTTGAGGACATAATGATTTTTAGTATCTCATTAATTAGGTTATTAATTGGATTTATATGGGGACATGTCCCATCAACTCCTTATTCAGATTCTTTAGACAGTAGAGGCTTCCAAACTAGATTCAGACTAGATACAGACTATAATGTTTTAGACTTCAGTTTTGTTTTGGGTATTCTATTACCCCACACAAATTTTACGTTATTCAGTTATGTTCATGATTGAACCTTATGGCTTTTCAGTGCATATTTCTGCATTATTATGTTATCTTGTGTAGTATACAGGTACATATATCAGTTATGGATTACCTTGTGGTCCTTCGGGGTCATGAGCATCGTGTAGTATTTCATTTTAGAATATCGGGTTGTTACAAATATATATCAGAGATTTTTTCAGATTGCATTTAGTTTCTTTATCTATCATTTCTTATAAGGGTACTTCATTTACCTCTTACTTTTGGAAAGCCTTTCAAAAGGGTCTTGGTACCCAAGTTCATCTCAGTTTAGCCTTTCACCCTCATATTGATAGTCAATTAGAGAGGACCATTCTAACCCTAGAGGATATGTTAAGGACATGTGTTCTTGACTTCAAAGGTAGTTGGGATGAGCACTTATCATTGATCGAGTTTTCCTATAATAACAGTCAAAATTCTAGCATTTAGATAGCCCTATTTGAGGCTCTTTATCGGAGGAGATGTAGGTCACCTACCGGTTGGTTTGAAGTGGGTGAGGCCTCTTTGATAGGGCCTAATGTCGTGTTTAAAGCCATGGAGAAAGTCTATTTGATTCAAGAAAGGTTGAAAATAACTTAGAGTCGTTAGAAATCTTTTGAAGATGTGAGGAAGAGAGATCTTAAGTTTGAAGTCGATGTCTTAGTTTATTTGAAGGTTTCACCTATGAAGGGGGTGAAGAGATTTAGAATAAAAGAAAAGCTTAGTACCCGATATG
The DNA here is from genome assembly GCA_026120095.1 of Capsicum chinense. NCBI lineage: Eukaryota > Viridiplantae > Streptophyta > Magnoliopsida > Solanales > Solanaceae > Capsicum > Capsicum chinense. Next base: position 185,732,419 of record JAPEIP010000007.1, read on the forward strand.
CTGGCCCTTATAGGATATTTAGCCATATTGGAAAGGTGGTATATGAGCTTCAGTTGCCTATAGACATGTCATCCGTTCACCCTGTGTTTTATGTATCCTTATTAAAGAAGTGTATTGGTGATTCAGCTATTGTAGTACCCTTAGAAAGCACAACTATTCAGGATAGTCTCTCTTACAAAGAAATCCCATGTAAGATTCTTGATCACTAGATTCTTAGGCTAAGGAACAAAGAAGTTCCCTTGGTCAAGGTTCTTTGGTGGAATAAATCCGTTGGAGCGCCACTTAGGAAACAAAAGAAGATATGCGAACCAAGTATTCTCATATTTTTTCTGCAAATTCAGACTCAATTTAAGGTTACAAGTTTCCTCCGACTATCTCTTTTTCATTCTATGTTTTATCTCTATATAGTCACTCTCTTGATAATGTTTGCATTTGCAAATCAGTTTAGTCATACAGTCATGCTTTCAATTATGCATGCCATTGTATAGTCTCAGTTCCTCAGTATCCTTAGCTTAATTAGTCTCATTTGATGAAGAATGCTCCCATAGAGGAGATATTGTCATACCCCATATATTCCTAGTTCAGTTGAGCCCCTAGTATGTGACCACAACACTTAGAAACTGAAAATAAAGTTACAGCCTCTAGTATGTGACTATAGCACTTAGAAACTGAAAATAAAGTCAAGTGTTGAGGGGTTTAGTCATTTTTGAGTCCCTTAAACTTTGAGGATTTTTAATTTGATGTTCTGAGCTTCGAGATGATGATTTTTGAGTTGATTTATATTTAGGGGTGTAAGCATGTCTTGGGTAAGTTTTGGATTCTTTGAACAAGGTTTGATCACAATTGGATTTGCAAATAGCAGCTTACCGTGATTAGGTTGCGTTGCAATGAGTATAGCGGTGAATTAGCCACCACGTTGCGGTAAGGGTCAAATCGGCATTGGTTCATTTCCAGTGAGTCACCACGATTGCACTGCATCACGGTGGGTATCGCGATGACCCACCCGTCACATTTTAGTAAAGTCATAAACAACATTCCAGTTCCAAAATTTAATTTCCAAGGACAGTTTAGTCTTTTTCCAAGCTCCCAAGTCATGAAAAAATAGAAGATTAAGCTTATTCTAAGCATATTACACTCATTATAAATCAAATTTCTCTCCAAGAAAGCCTAGAGTTTCAATTTTAACTTCAAGAAACCCCAAATTCCACCATTCTTTTTCAAATTGGAACATCAATAGGAATTTAAGAACTTCAAGAAATAATCTTCTAGAACACCAATAGGAATTCAAAGTCAAGTGTCTTCATCAATTTAATCTATTAAGGTATGTGGTGTTATAAACAAGGATAATTATTTCATCAATGTGCCAAAAATTAGTTTTAAAGTTGATTTTATATGAATTTACATGAATTACAATTTAGGTTTTATACCCAATTATTTTTGTTTGAAGATTTTGAAGTTGCAAGTGATTTAAATAATGAATTGAATGGCTATTATTGCACATTTATGGATGTGAAGTAATTTAGATATATTGAGAGTTGTATTTTACTATCTTGACTAGAATTGTGTAAGAATTTAATGATTTTGACTATTGAGCATGATTTTGTGATAACTTCAGATGAGTTACTAAGCCCTATCTTAAATATTGATATTCGAAGAAGATTATGCTTTTAAGCATCCTGTAATCAGTTTATATGAAGTATTTGAGCAAGATTTGATCTTTTGATCCTTAGCTAAGACATGGAATCCACTTTATAGCTTGAATTTTAGTTTAAAGTAAACAAATGTACTAGTTTTTAGTATGAATCCTTATATTATCTTAAAGTGGATTTCTTATAGAATGAGCATACAAATTTAAAGGGAGTAGTATTTATCATCGAGTTGGGTATAGTTCCAAGTTCAAATGCCCCAGAACAATAAGCCAATGTAGGTACAAATTTAGATTATATTCCATTTGTTTATGGATACAGATACAAATTATGATCACCTAGCTCAGGTTATACTCCATTGCAAGAGTTTGACACCTCTCCCTAATGTGATGTTTTTGCCTTAGGGGAGCTAGACATTGGACACTTTGATATCTCACATAGTATATGTCGGTTAGAAGAACCTCCCTTATAGAAAATCTTTTAAAAGAAACTCCCTAGAAGCTTAAGCCCTAACAAAAAAGAATAACAGAAGAGCTTTTAGAATCCAAGTGTAAAGGTTCACAGTTTTATTCAAATATTATTTTACATCAGATATTATTCATGAGATTTAAGCTTTCAGTTTACAAATATAAAGCTATCCTTTCTACACTTACCTTGCATGATTTGAAAACAGGATACAAGTAAAGCTTTTAGAACTAAGCATCAAGTGGGATATAATTGGATGATATTGTTGGTTGTTCCATCGTATTTCTTTTTGGGATTAATTATATTATGTTTTGGAACACCTTTGGTTTTGGCCTGGTTATGGCCTTGTTTGGTATAGTTGGATTATGGTTATGGGATGAGTGGACTCATTTGGGTTGGTCATGGTTGTGATATATTCCCAGGGTCTTTGTGTGACCTATTACACTATTTGGTTTCATGCTCAAAATTTAGCAAACTTTGAGTAGGCAGTTGGAGGTTCGGTTGGGTAATGGGGGTGGTCTCCGATCCTGGTTGGACTTGGGACGCCCATTATGACAAGTCAAGAGGGTAGGTTATGTCACAAAATCTACTATATCAAGATCTGCCAAATCCACCAATGTTTGTCTATGAAAGATAGGCACCACAGAACCACTATAAATTCTTTTAGCCATAATGGAGTCACCCACTAGAGTAGATGCAGAAAAGGGATAAAAAATACTTTTAGGAAAAAAAACAAAGTGCACATCCACATAAGAGATCACTTAAGAAAGGGTAGACCCTAGATCAAGCAAATAATACAAATCATAACAGAAGAGTTGTAACATACCTATAACAACGTCAGGAGATACTTCATATTCCTAACAGGTGGTAAGATTATAAAGACAATTCTGGATAATTCTAGTACTAGAAGTAGCATAGTTTGGTGTAAAAGCCAAAGAAGGAGAAACAAAACCACCCTGACCTGACTGGCTACACTAGGAGGTCACCAATAGTGTCAATAGATGAATAAAATGGTGGAACTTTGCATTATAAATATATCCTTAAGGTGTGAGAATAAGTTTCACTAACTAGATAAGTACTAGTAGGGACCATTGGAACCCCAGGTAGAGCGGCATAATTGGGAGAGCGGCTCTAGACCGGGTCTATACAAAATAAATAGAGCGAGTCCACTCTATATTGTCCTCAGTTGGGGTAGAGGTTCTAGTAGAGTTTCTATGTATATCAAATCTTTGAGGAGGCATGATTCGAAATGCAAGCAAACTTGGAATTAGAGAAATTCCATAACCCTACACTTTATAGCCTGAAATAGAACATAAGAAAGAAAAACATTTCTAAATGTCTTGTAGCCTAACACTTTTAAGTGTGGTGCGCAACACACCCATAAAAGGGACTCTACGTAACATGACTTTGTGGACACCCAAGACCCTGAACCTAGGCCCTGATACCAAGCTTGTCATGACCTAACCCTAGGCCTAGTCGTGATGGGTATCTCAAGCCCACAGAGGACCGGAGACCACCCCCATAACCTATTCAATCAATCAAAATACAAATAGTAACAAAGAAAAAACAACAAGAGAATAAATATAAAATAGTTAATGTAACTCAAGAATAAGATCTAAGAGTCAACAACACTATCCAACAGACACATGTCCACAAAAGCCTCTAAACTAATTTGAATATCAAGCTAGGTTAGGACATGCCGTAGACCATGACAGTGACAATGATATAGTTAATGTAAACTCTTTAATTCAAAAAGTGTAATACTCTATACTATTTTTAGTTTTATTCAGCTTCTAGTTGCATGCATAAGGTGCTTAAGGCCTGAAAATTTCACTAAGCGTTGGGGACTTAGTTATTTTAAGGATTCTAAACTTGGAGGATTTATAACTTGGTCTTACCGACCTCAAGATGTTAGTTTTTGAGTTAATTCATGTCCAGGGATGTAAGGAGCATGTCTTAGAGAAGTTTTGGATTTTTCGAATGGGGTTTAGATCATGTTTGGATCATGAAACTAGAGGGTTATCATGATAATCTTGCATCACGGTGTTATTTCTGTTGTCATGCAGACTGTGCCGCGGTGAGGTAAATGCTCTATCACCATAAGATCATGTCGCAATAAGCTTTTTCCATCTAGTTATGAATTTAAATAGCAGAGGGGTAATTAGGTCTTTTCCCTCTTAACCCAATCATTCATATCACGACTTGGGCATCAGTTTGGGCTTATTTTTCCCTTTGTATCCAAGTATTCTCCCAAGAAAACCATTCCCTTTTCCTAATAACACAAATTCCATTCCTTTCTCACTAAGAAATCAAGAATTCAAGTTCCTCAAGTTCAAGAACCTTCAATAAAGCATCAGGAATAGCATTTTTCCTTTCAAGCTAAAGCATAAGGTATGTGGAATGTTCATTGATGGGTACTTTCACCCATAGAGCCCAAAAACCCTCTTTTCAATTGAAGAATGGCTTTTTCTTCTATTATGGTATTTTATATAGATTAAGATGGGTTTAATTCATGTTTTCACAGTGATTTTAATTCAATTCAGCCTATGTATGATTCCATGCAATATTTTGAATTCCTCATGCTATAAATTTGAGTTTCCCATTCTTTATTCAAGTGAATTCCATGATAAATACTAAATTTATGATTCTTAACAAGCATTCCCATGCTAAATTCATGATCCCTACATGTTTGATGAAATGCTATGCTTATGGGTTTTGAGCTATGATCCTTTTCCACTGTTTTTGAGTTTATTATTACATTCAGTGATCATTCAGTGCTGGTGGGTTATGAATACCTAATACCTACATGTTTTACATAATTTTCATATTTTCAAGTATAATTCAATTAAACCACGATTATTTCTATTTTCACAAACACAAGTTTCCTATTTTATCCATTTTTGATTTCTGAAAAACCAAACTACACTCTTTTTCTTACTATTCTTAATGCTAATAAATACTACTTAATTTCTCAATCAAATCAAAACTATAGAGGACTATATATTTTATTTATATATATTTCCACTAACTAAATCTCCATTAAATCTCCTTCAAATTATATGTAGTACAAAGGTTTTTGTTATTATTATATTTGTTTTTATACCTTATCTTGATCCCCCTTTGTTATCTTTCTTCCCTTTTTTATTTCATCTCTTTCCCCTTTATTGCATAGTGGCTGTGATTGAAGATGGTAGATAAGGGTTATGTCATAAGTCAGGGTTGGGGTTAGGGCCAAGAGGTATTGGGTATGGGTCAAAGTTTGGGTGGGTTGGATCTTGGTCGGGTCTAGGATCGTGTTTGGGGTTAGGGGCTAAGGGTAGTAAGATTAGGCGGGAAAAGGAAGCTTCTAAGTTGCGAGTTAGGTCTTTGAACATCGGTACTTTGCAGGGTAAGCCTATAAAGCTGGTAAAGATTCTTAGAAAGAGAAGGGTTAGTGTAGCGTGTGTCCAGGAAACTAAATGGGTCGTCACTAAAGAGAGAGATCTGGATGGATAAGTTGTGGTACTTGGGTAGAGTGAGACATAGAAATGGGGTAGGTATCTTAGTAGATGAAGATATTAGAGAGTAGGCGGTAGAGGTAAAGAGAGTTAGTGATAGACTGATTTCTATTAAGTTGGTCATGAGAGGGTCTACGGTGAACGTTAGTAGTGCCTACGCCCCAGAAGTAGGTTTGGATGAAGAGAAGAAGAAAGAATTCTGGGAATTTTTAGATGAGGTGGTGAAGAGCATCCCGAGCACTGATAAACTTTTAATGAGAGGGGATTTCAATGGGCATATTGGGTCTTTATCAAAAGGGTATGATGATGTTTATGGCAGTTTTGGTTTTGGTGAGTGGAATGAAGGAGGAACTTTTTTGTTTGATTTATCTATGGATTTTGGGTGGTGGATAGCAAATTGGAGCTTTCCGAAGAAGGAGGATCACCTTATTATGTTTTGTAGTTCAGTGGCCAAGACTCAGATGGACTTTTTACTTCTTAGAAAAGGGGATAGAGCGCTATGTAGTAATTGTAAAGTCATACCTAGCGAGAATCTCTCATATCAACATAGGTTGGTGGTGGTGTACTAGGTTATCAATAAGGGCAAAAAGAAAAGAAGTGAGGAGGCATGACCTAGGATTAAGTGAGGTAGCATGACTTTAGCTAGTTCTTTGGAGATAGAAGGGAAGTTAAAAAGTAGGGGGCTTGGATAGTAGAGGGGGTATGGATAATATGTGTGAGATGACTGCCAATTATATTAGGGAGACTGCTAGAGAGGTGTTGGGTATCTTGAGAGGTCAATCTGGTAAACACTGAGGAGAATAATGGTGGAACAAAGAGGTCAAAAGAAAGGTGGAGTCTAAGAAGGTGGCCTATTGTAAGTTCTTTGGGAGCAAGGATGATGAGGACAAGCAGAAGAATAAGAAGGAGTATAAGGTAGCTAGAAGAGAGGCTAAGTTAGCGGTTATGATGGCTAAGACAACATCTTTTGAGAGTTTGTATGCGGCTTTAGAGGAGAAAGGCAGAAATAAGAAGTTGTATAGTATAGCTAAGTCCAGGGAGAGAAGGGCTCATGACCTTTACCAAGTGAAGTGCATCAAAGAAGAGGATGGTGTAGTATTGGTTGAGGATGCCCTCATTAGGGAGAGGTGGCAGTCCTATTTTCATAAACTTATGAATGATGAGGGGGACCAAGGTTCTGTGTTACGAAACTTGGAGATATTTAAGGAGGGTCGCGATTATAGTTATTGTAGACGTATCGAGGTAGGGGAGGTCAAGGGGGCTATTCGTAGGATGTGGTGGGGTAGGGCGATGAGGCCAGACAAGATTCTAGTAGATTTTTGGAAGAGTACTAGCAGGATAGGTCTGAAGTGGTTGACAAGGTTTTTTTACATTATTTTTAGAAATGCTAAGATACCTCAAGCGTGGAAGTAGAGCAAAATCATTCCAGTGTATAAGAACAAGGGAGGCATTAAGAGTTGTAACACCTATAGAGGTATCAAGTTGTTGAGTCATACTAGGAAGGTTTGGGAAAGGGTGGTAGAGTTGTGGATGAGGAGGATCATGATGATATCTGAGAATCAGTTTTGTTTTATGCCTGGTCACTTGACCACTGAGGCTATTCACCTTGTGAGGAGATTAGTAGAGCAGTTTCGAGAGAGGATGAAGGACTTGCACATGGTGGTTATTGATCTAGAGAAGGCTTATGACAGAGTTCCCAGGGAGATTCTATGGAGGTTCTTGGAGACTAGACGGGTGCCCGTGGCGTACACTAGGTTGATTTAGGATATGTATGATGGTGCGAAGACTCATGTAAGGAATGTAGGGGGAGATTCAGAGCACTCACAGTTTTGATAGGGTTGCACCAGGGATCGACTCTTAGCCCATTTCTATTTTCTTTAGTGATGGATGTTTTGACATGACATATTCAAGGGGAGGTACCTTGGTGTATGTTATTTGTAGATGATGTGGTTTTGATCGACGAGACTCGAGATGGATTTAATGATAAGTTGGAAATTTGGAGATAGACTCTTGATTATAAAGGTTTCTGATTAAGTAGAGCAAAGATGGAGTACTTGGAGTATAAGTTTAGTGATATGTCACAAGAACATAGAGTGGTTGTAAAGCTAGACTCTCAGGCCATCCAAAAGAGGGAGAGTTTCAAGTATCTGGGGTCTATATTCATGGTAATGGTGAGATTGATGAGGATTCCACGAATCATATTGGGGAAGGGTCGTTGAAGTGGAGGCTCACTTTGGGAGTCCTTTGTGATAAGAAAGTTCCCCCAAAGATTAAAGGTAAGTACTACAGAGTGGTAGTATGGACAACTATGTCGTATGGAGTTGAGTGTTGGCCAGTTAAGAACTCCCACATCCAAAAGGTGAAGATGGCAGGGATGCGAATGTTGCAATATATGTGTGTACATACCAAGAAAGATAGGGTAAGGAATAAGATTATTAAAGAGAAGGTGGGAGTTACCTCGATGGAGGAAAAGTTGTGAGAAGTGAGACTACATTGGTTCGGGCATGTGATGAGGAGGGGCCCTAATGCTCCAGTATGGAGGTGTGAGACTCTGGACAGGGATGGTTTTGGGAGAGCTAGAGATAGACCTAAGAAATATTGGAGGGAGGTGATTAGGCATGATATAGAGCAATTATAACTTACAGAGGACATGACCCTTGAGAGGAAGGTGTGGAGGACGTGGATTAGGGTAGAGGGTTAAAGGGTGGGAGTGCGGAGGTAGTAATAGGGGAGTGCTCCTTTAGGTCTGGAGTTTCTTGTTAGTAGTGTTATGGCTATAGTTTGGGGCTAGTGGTGTTGGCTTTTTTGCATTCCATACTAGTTTATTATACATTTATTTTGTGTTCGTTATACTATTAGTTTGTTTTGTGTACCATACTAGTTTATATACTCTTACATTTTATATTTTTTATACTGGTATTGGTCCTAAGCTGGGGGTCTATAAGAAACATCCTCTCTACTTCTCTTGAGGTACTGGTATGGCCTGCGTATACTCTACCCTCCGAGACCCCACTAGGTGAGAATACACTGGTTATGTTGTTGTTGTTGTATTCAGTTATTATGATCATAATGAGCACTATCATTCATGAAATCATGTTTATTTAAATTTAGTCTACTTTCAATTCCATTGTAAATTCAGTTAGGGGTAGGATTTAGCACCAACAGTGCCCAGTGATGGAGACTCACCTTCCAGTATAGGGTGTGACCTTTAGTAGTAGTCCCTTAGTTAAAGAACTACGTAGCCAACATATGTTAAAGAACTTTACCTACTAGGTGAGGGTTGATAAGTTGTTTACCTGCCAGTTGAGGCTGACACATATCTCACTAGAGCGCCTTCCAGTTGAGGGTGGCTCCTTCCTTCTTTGGGACACCAGATCCACACAGGTAGTGTCAGTACCCGTGGAACAGTACTGACATCCTTTGAACTGGGGTTACAAGTTGGACCCTAATTAGCTCAGATTGGGGATATCGGTTAGATGATACCTCCCAAAGTCTCAATACATTATTAAGTATATATATTTAGTTCAGGTTTGCTTGACCAAAGAATACAGATTCATAGTTATCCAGTTACATAAATTTTAGTCTTTTAGTTTACAGATTATTTTAGAAATATGTATATGTTTGGTCTTGCATTCTAAGATATCACACTTTTCATGCATTCTTTCTTAGTAATTTCATATTGTTTAGTAATTCCTTATTTCATGTACATAGTACACAATTTATTTCACCAATGTATTTCAGATAGACATCATCTCATATACCAGTACATTTAAAGTACTAACTGCATACTCTTATTTGCGCTATGATGTCTTATATCATAGGTTTGGATGCTCAGTTTTTTGACTATGCTTAGACATTTCAGTGTCCCTAGCAGCAGTAGTGGTGAGTTCTCATCCATCAAGGATATGATTGATTATTTTAGTTATTTTAGTAATTCTATACTTTCAGCCAGTTGGAGTTAGTTAGGGGCTTATCCCATCAACTCCTTACTCAGTCATTTAGAGGATTTTTAGATAATCACTTAGACACTTATTTAGTTTATAAGTCTTTTTTGTATTATCAGTTATTTTAAGTTAAAATTTTGATTCTAGTATTCCATCAGATGTTTCAGACTTATGGTTAAACCACATTTTCAGTATTCAGATTAGTATTTTATTCAGTAGTTTATCTTCCACACACGTGTACTATTGCTTTTTTATTAAGTTCTCACAGCAGGTATCAGCTCATAGGTTAGCTTGTGGTCACTTGTGATAGTAAGTACTGTTTTCATGGCTAAGGGAGTATCCTCGAGTCATGAAAAATAGATGGAAAGAAAAATATAGAATGACCAAGCTTTTTGGAAGATGGAAACTCACCACTTCACCGAACCGAATAGACAGCTGCACCACCTAACACTGCATAAACCAACAAAATAAACCTCGAGGACCCTACATCATAAAAGGATATACCATCCAGGTAAGGTTTGCGGGGTGATTTCTAGCATGCAACTCAGTAAAGGGATAAAATCATTCCATTCTAAAATCAAATCAAATCAAAACTTAATGTAAATGTTCACATATATTCATATATTTAAAATTATTAACCTAGACTGTGTAGCTTTAACCGTCCTAAGGGAACCCATGGGATATATGGGTTCAGCTCCCCCTACTAAAAGGGTCCTAGTGCATGTTAGCTTAACTAACCAAGAAAATCTGAGGAAGGTCCATGGAATCCATGACCCCAGTAATTCTAGAATATGCTTGCACATTCCCATCCATTTATCCAAGAGCCATTTATTAAGGCATTCACCATTGGTATCGTCATTCCAATATGATTGCAAGCTAATAAAATCATGACATTCCTATTATCCACCAACTTAGGGGAATCCATGACCCCCAAGCACCAATTTAAAACAAAATCATGGCCAGGTAGGCCTATTAAAACTATTTATATTTCATTAACCTTTTATGAAATGCAATAATTTTAAAAGTGGTTAAATTATGTATATTTCCATGTTTCCAATCCAATTTCATTAGGTGGGTAGAGGTTATTACCAATTCGAATATAAAAATCCATAAATTTGAGGGAATCCAAGACTCCCATTCTATTTACCATACCTATGCACCCAATGAGTTCCAAAATTGAACAATAAAACATAAACAAATGCATTAAACTATGGAAATTCCATTTAAATAATAGACATCCAAAACTTTCAACCCAAGTTCCAAAACAAAACATTAAAACCACACGAATAACAATCCATTGTATGCCATGATAAAATACAAGTTTAGGAAAGAGATACATGTCTTAAAACACCAAGAACTTTGATAAAAAAAACCATACCTTGAGCCCTAGAAGACCAACCCTTAAAAACCCTAGCTTTGTTCTTAACATGAGAATTTGAGATCGAAGAGAGTGCTTATGTTATATTTAATAAGTGGAAATAGGGATAAGGGAATGTATTATGTCATTGAATAATAGTGGGGTAAGATAAAAAGACCACCATGCCCTTAATAAAATTGTGCAACAATTATAATCCTAGTTGCTACAGGTCATATAAAAACTCATGATCACTGGTCATGAGTCATCACCAAGACTCGGAGCCTGGGTAGAAACTCAGAGCCTCTTTATTCATTTGGTCATAAATCCCACCCTATGACTTGTGACCTCACCCTATGAATCGTGTAGTCTTGTCATTACCAAAACATCAGCCTTAGGCCATATCATTGATAAGGTCATGAACCCCTCACTGTGACTCATGATATTACCTTATGATTTGTGTGATTCCACTCATGACCTTTATAAAAACTTATTGAAACCTTACTGGTTAGACCATAATTATCCCTATAAGACTTATGATGAGTCTTCATGACTAATTTCCTAAGTTGTAACCAGAACAATAAGCATAATTATTGAGAAAAATTCAGAGTTCAAAAACCAAAGTATTATATGTTCTAGCCCCCTATAAGTATTCAGCCCTCAGTAACAGAAACTTAAAATTGGGAGAGATCGATCAACTGGTTGCTAAATTAACCTTATCAGAGTATTGTTCAATCATACCTCTCTCTCATTCTTTAGGTCTCTTATATTATGTCTAAATCCCATGTTTTGTTTTTTCTCTGATTCTTCACATCTTTTTCTTATTGGTACAAAAGAAACAAAAAAACATTTTTTACATTTGGTTATTTTCTTTTTTGCATTTTTAATACCTTTTTCATGAAAAAAACAATGGTATTGTCATCCTATTCATATGTAGGATTAGCTGGTAGCTTCTTAGTCTGAGTGTGATGCTTCTATTACTCAATTTTCTAAGGCTATAAGGGTTGGTCAGTTTATGAGATTGATGTTAAAATTGAGGAGGTCCTCAAAAATTTATTGATGAGATGGTGAATATCTTCTAGATGGTGTATGCTACTATATGGAGGATGTGGAATTCGATGCCTATCGACTAACGGATATAGCATACCAATGGTATTAGGAATAGGAAAAGTCTAGGGGAGATAATGTCGAATCCATATTATTGGATGATTTCTCTAGTACTTTTCTCGACGCTATTTTCCTCAAGAGTTGACAGAGGAAAAAAAAGAAGAGTTTGTTAATTTAAAGCAAGTTAGGATGACTGTTAAGGAGTACGCTTTGAAATTATATCAATTGTCTCAGTGTGCTCCTGAGTTACTGTCTAACATGAGGGATAGAAAAAGGAAATTTTCCTCTAGGTTGTTCCAAGATTTGATTCTAGAAAGTAAGTTTGCCTTATTGAACAACGTTATAGGCATATTCAGATTAGTTGTGTATAATAACTAAGTTAAGATGGAGAAGACGAAGTAGGTAGAGATAGGGGAAAGGTAAAATTAAAAGATTAGATTTTTGTATCAAGGTAGAGGTCCACAACAGAGTGATAGAGATGGTGTAAAGTGGTATATGAAAAAAAAGAGAGTTTTAGTTCCTAATCTACGGCTAGTGCTTCTTATTTGAACTCATTGGGTAATCTTTGTTCTCAGCATAATAGTGGTTTTAGGGCACAAGGTGCCTAATCTAAGGCTGGTGGGGCTCAGTCAGCTCTATTATGTCCTCCTTGTAGATTCCGTTGGAAGGTACATAGTGGTTTTGTGAAGAGGAGAGAAATATATGTTTTTAATATGGTCAGACTGGTCACTTATAGAGGGATTTCCCATCTAACATTGCTTTAGGGGAAAATAAGATTATTGTTGCCACTTCATCAGCTCCTGCACCAAAAGGCGCTACTTCTGCTTCTAGTACTAGCACTGGTTGAAATTGCTTGTATGCTCTTGCTACCTACCAGGAGTCTGAGGCATCCCCTGAAATCATCACTGGTAGGTTACAAATCTTTTCTCATGATGTGTATTGGTTGCTTGATATAGGGTTTGCTCTTTTTTTAACCTATTTATGGCTGTACATTTAGTTTTGGACCTGAGTGTATCCCTAATCCCTTTTTTTTCAACCCTACTGAGTAACTCTCTTGTTACTAGAAGAGTCTATAAAGATTGTGTGGTATCTATTGGTGGTAGAGAAACTCTGGTAGATCTTATAGAGTTAGACATGATTGATTTTTGATATTATATTGGGGATGGACTGGTTGCACTCATGCTTAGCCTTTTTAGATTTCCGAACTCGTAAGGTCATGTTTAGATTTCCTAGTGAGTTGGTCATTGAGTGGGAATGGGTTCACTAGTGCCAAAAGGGAGATGCATATCGTATCTTAGAGCCCGAAAGTTGATTTCTAAGGAATGTTTTTATCATTTGGTTTGGGTTATAGATTCTAGCTCAAAGGATCTTTCCTTTGTCTAACCTTGGAGTTCGTCTCTTAGACTTTGAGAACGGGGGTGTGTTTGTGCAAAAGTAGGTGCATTTCTCTATTGGTACTAAAATAAAGAATAAATAGGTATGGGATCACGTCTTAATTAATATTAAGAGGGATGTGGGATAGAAAAAATAATTATAGGTTTTGAAATTATTGGCGATGGTATCTTGAGGTAGCAATGAAGATTATTTGTTTTCAATGTAGATGGGCTGTGAGAGAGGATCTTGGCTGAGGCTCATGAATTGCGTTATACCATTCATCCTGGTTCTCTGAAGATGTATCATGATCTTAAGAAGATATGTTGGTTGAACAATATGAAGCGAGATGTGGTCAATTTTGTGGCTAAATACATAGTGTATCAATAAGTGAAGGTTGAGTACTTGAGTGCCGGTTGATTCAAGAGATTGAATTGCCGGTGTGGAAATGGGAGATAATTAATATGGATTTTGTTACTGGTCTCCCCCAGTCTCAGAATCATTTTGATATGATTTGGGTCATCGTGGATAGGATGACTAAGGATGCTCACTCCATGCCGGTGAGAACTAATTATTTAGCAGAGGATTATAAGAAGTTGGTCCTCCAAGAGATTATAAAGTTAAATGGGGTGGCTATTTCTATCATGTTAGATTATGGTAGTCAATTCTCATCACACTTTTGGTATTTATTTTAGAGGGGTTTGGGAACTAAGGTGAGCCTTAGTACTGCTTTTCACCCTCACCAAGATGGGCAAGCAAAAAGGGTTATTCAGACATTAGAAGATATGCTTCAGGCTTGCATGATTGACTATGGTGGTAGTTAGGTTAATCATTTTCCTCTCATGAAGTTTGGGTATAATAATAGTTATTACTCTAGTTTTGGTATGGCTCTATTTGAGATATTGTATGGTAGAGGTGTATATCTCCTATTGGGTGGTTCAATATTAGTCAACCGGAGATGTTTCACCTATATTTGGTTCAACAAGCAATGGAGAAAGTGAAGGTGATTCGAGAAAGACTTAAAACTGCCTAAAGTTGCCAAAAGTCCTATATGGATGTGATATGTAGGGAGATAGAGTTTGAGGTTAGAGATTAGGTGTTGTTGAAGGTATCTCCCATGAAGGGAGTAATGTGATTTCGGAAGAAGGGGAAGCTCATTCACCAATATGTCGGCCCATACTCAGTCTTGAAGAGGGTTGGTAGCACTGCATATAATTTGGAGTCGCCTCTTAGTTTGACTTTCATTTATCTTGTGTTTCACGTTTCAACGTTAAGAAAGTATGTGGGTGATCCTTCGGCGGTTGTTCCTTTAGAGGAGGTAGGTATTTGGGATTCCTTACCTTATGAGGAAGTCTCAGTTGAAATTTTGGATTGGCAAGTTCGTAGGTTGAGGATGAAGGACGTAGCTCGGTAAAGGTTCTATGGAGGAACCATAAGGTTGAAGAGGATACTCAGGAAGATGAAGAGGACATGAAGTCCAAGTATCCATTCTTTTTTTCCACTACAGACAATCGTTCATAATGTAAGTGTTATTCTTGATATCTTTATGTTCTGATTTTATTTACAAAAAGAGAGATTTCCTTGGTATCTTTGCTTTCTGTGTTAAGTAAAGGTAAAAGTAGAGGTATCTGGAGTCAGTTCATGCTAATAAATGACTTTTCTCATCATTTGAGGACAAATGATCTAAGTGGGGGAGAATTAAAATACCTCAAATTTTTTTCATTGAAAATTCCATGAGCTTTGAGCTTACTGCCGTAGTTACGACTAGAACTTCAAACTTGTAGGGTGTCTTGATGACTCGTTGAGATGAGTCGTAACTAAATCATGTAAGTTTGAGGCATAATTCTTCTCTGAGTGTGAGTGGCTCACTAAGAGATATAAGGATATGCTATGACCCATTCGGTGTAATTGTAGGGTGTTTATTGTAAGTCCCAGTATGCGTTCTGTGGTGCCACTGAGTCATAATGATAATAGTGTGGAGTACCTTTGTGGTACTTCCCTAGTTATAACTCATGGAAACGAGTTGTAAAGAGTGGTTATCAGTCAAGGGGTTGAGTCATAGTCAAAGACAACCTTTTCCATCTTTTCAATTGAGGGCATTTTGTAAATTCCCCCTTTTAACCATATAGAAACCCACATCTTATAACCTATTTAGGGTGTTTTTATCTTTAAAAAACAATCTAAGTAACTCTCAAACACTTCCAAAAAGGCTCTCTAAATTCCCTAAAGTAAGTCAAGCGAGGGATTCATCAAATTGGTCATCTAATGGAGCAAGGGTCTATTTCTCTCTAAATTTCTTGGTGTTTAAGGAATGTTACTCTTCCCTCATTGTTAGTTTTGTAAAATCATGGGTTTTAAAGTATTGTTCTTGAGATGTTTATATGGGTTTTGAAACAAAGGTTGGTGGTTTTTGAATATTTATGAATTGAATAAAGTTTCTCATGATTTGTATGTGATTTTCGTACTTTAAATATGGTTTTGAACTTGTGAGTGCATGGGTATGATGAATGAACTAGGGAATTGTAGTTTTCCCAAACTTTTGACTTTTGAAGTGGTTATGTCTCCAACCCTATGATGTGAAATCAGTTTTAACTATGGGAAAGGTGGGAATTTGTAAAATTGAACTAACTTTGAACTATTGCATGGCCTAAAAGAGTAACTGAAATACAATGGTATGATTTAATGAACAAAAGGAGTCGGTGTCCCCCATCTTGTATTAATGAACAAAGGGAGTTGTTTTCTACCAGTTAATGGAAATTATTTTGGCATGTTGTTGTTACCTTATAAGTTTAGATGGTATGATAATACCAATAATGTATACCTTGATGTGGAATGTGGTTAAATGAATGAGAATATGTGGTACATGTTTTAATTAGGCTCTAATAAGGGTTGTGTAGCTGAGTCGTGAATATGGAGGCCCGAGTGATTGATATTGGAATCTGCATTTGCCGACGCAGGGGTCAAAGTGACCATGGAGGTTCGATTCTCCCTTTTTATTATTTCCCCTTGCCCAATATATACTCAATTTAGTGATCACTCTATCTCAGGTTCTACTCTGATGGCAAGAATAGAGTAACCCTCTTCAAAAGGGCCAGACTTTGGATTCCATGATAGATTACATGGTTTATGTTGGTTACATGATAGCTGCCATAGTTTTAGACAATGTTCAGTTTATCTCAGTTTAGGTTCGCTTGACCAAGTAATCAGATTTCAGTGATTATTCAGTCACTTTTATAGATTATTCATGATGTTTAGATCGTGTCAGTACATGCTTTACTTGGTCTTAAATTCTTAGTTGTATATGTTTATGTTTTCATGCTCAAAAACCATACATGATCCTCAGCACAGTTTTGTAGCATGAGCAGTGTTACACGAGTTTTACATTTAGTAGTCATGTTTTACCATTTCCCAACTTCAGTTCTACTTGTTCTACAAAAGAAAAGATTTAAGAAACTAAGTGTAGTGATTCACCATCTCATTAGATTATGTCTGTTACTCATTTTTTAAGACACTTCAAATTTCAATTGATTTCAGTCTCTTAGTGAATCTACTTGCAGTTAGCATGCATGTTTTAAGATTATGTATCTATTTAGTTTTACTTATTGCATTCACCCCACTTACTCAGTACATTCCAGAAGTACTGAACACATATACGTTTATGTGGATACATTATTTTATAATGTATGTACCAAAAGTAGTCCACACACTAGGGTCAGACAGTTCTCAACTTTCAGCTAGCTGATGATGAGTTGTCCTATTTTAGGAACTCCAGTCCATTGCACTGTATGTGTTTTACTTTGATTAGTCATATTTATTGACTAGTGATAGTTGGAGTCATGCCCCGGCTATCCATAGTCAGGATAGTAGAGGCTTCATAAATGGTCAGTCAGAGTCATTCATGTAATTCATGTTCTTTCTTCAGTTTTATCATGTTGTAAACTTTATCATTATTAAATTTATTAAGACTTTATCATGATCATGTTTTAGCTCAGTAAATTTAGTTTTTATATAATTTAAATCAATTGCTCAAGTAGTATGCATGTTCATGGGTTATCTTGGGATCACTTGTAGTTCCAAGCACCGTGTTACGACTAGGGGGAAGTCTCGAGTTTTGAAAAACTTTTATCTCCCCCTTGGAATCACTTGTCCTCAAATGATGGATAGGAACTTGTTGAAATCATAGAAGTATGGAATAATATACACATGGCATGTCTGGTAATGAAGGATATAGATGATCTAAAACATTATAACTTTTATCATGAAACTGATTTTTGAGTTGACTTGACTTTATTGACCATAAGGAGATGATTCATGTTGAATACTTAGAACTTACTTGAAATTTTCTTGATATGAACTTACATACAGAAATGCGAAGTGATAAATGATGCAACAAAATCCCAAGAGTTACTAAGGATGGAATAAAGTACATAACTTCTTATTAAGAATTGTCCCTCAACAAAACACATATAGAAATTAAAAGAAAAGGGCTTCATGGCATCCCCAAGTACATTATGTTAGAATATATCATAAGATTACAAGACCAAGGGCATATAATGGGTATCACAATGTCTGAGTTGGAATACTTGGAAAATTTTAGATCATTCAATGAACACTTATGAACTGAATCATGACTAAATATTTGAATAGTAGACATGATGCAAAAATGAACTAAATTTTCAAATTACATGTATGAAAACAAATTACCTCATCAAATAGACACATTTATGAAACAGTGGATAGTAAGACAAGATGGAAAGATGGAAATATATAGGAGCTTATCTTTTTGATTGCTAATCTAAATTACTGGCTATACAGAATAACTCATACTAAAAGTTGATACTCAACTGGAGGATTTCTTCAACACTCTTCCTAAGAAGATCTAATAACATTAGGGAGCAAAGAATTCTTGGGCATGATTTGAATAAGATATCAGAATAAGGAATCTCAATATGGGTATTACTCTGTAACATAGAACACAAGCATATAAACATAAGCTAAGATTGAATTTCTCGGCCCTAGACAATGCAACTGCTAATTTTCAAGCTTAGCCACACTTATCAAATACTCTATCAACTATACTTTTCCGTTAAATACCATGCTCATTTGATTCAACTTATAATTATGACATGGGAACATACAAATACCCTTGCAAAAGTCTAAGTTAAACTACATACTCTTGCCAAGCTCTAGCCTAACTTTAACTTACAAAGGGTAACATATAATGCCTTAGTACTAGTATAAACCATGAATTCAATTCCCCATGCGTGTTTCACATCTTTCACCTCAAGAATAATTCATCTTACCACTTCAACAACTAAATTCAATTTCTTACTAGAAATTCACTAGCGCACAATGTATCCATCCACTTATGTACAAACATAACATTCAAGCCAATCATTATAACCACATATGAACTTCTAGTCAAACACCTATAAAGGTATTTTTCTTATATTCTCTAATACCTCTATCAATAACAACATTCATGCATTATACCCACCTTACCGATCATATAGTTTTGGGTCCATGCTTCTAACTCTAGGTCATATGCTATAGGATTCTGAGAAGGAATATAAAAGAACATTTGACTTCGCCTAAGTGCACGATTTTCATGAACATGAATGAAATCTTTCAAACTTTGGTACTTAAAAGCCATGATGGGATACTTTTGAGCCTACATGCAATCTCATAAATGTCTGTAGGGAATGTCAAAGTAAAAAACTCCATTTATAGGAATTTAAACATGTCTAATTCTGTGGCCTCAATAGTAAGGAAGAGATGGAAAGAATGGAGTAATGTAAGAACCTACATAGGTTTCTTTGAGAAAACTTCTATTACATGATCTGAGACATGAAAGAAGGGAAACATTTCATTAATTCCCTATAGAATCTCAAAGAAAAGTACAGACATCTACGCATCATTCTACAAGATTCTACTAGACACGACTTTATAGACACCCTAGGACACTTGAACCTTGTGCTCTGATACCAAGTTTGTCACTACCCGGGACTTTCTTCTAGTCGAAAATGGTGCTTGGAACCATAAGTGATCCTAAGATAACCCATGAACTGGCATACTACTTGAGCAACTGATTTAAATTGTATAAAAACTAAATTTTCTGAGCGGAAGCATGATCATGAGAAAGTTTGAATAAATGTAATACTGATAAAGCTTACAACATGATAAAACTAAAGAAAGAACTTGAATTACATGAATGACTCTAACTAGCCATCTATGAAACCTCTACTATACTAACTATAGATAGTTGGGATAGCATCTAACTACTACAAGTCAATACATATGACTAATCAAAATACAATACATAAACTGCAATAGATTGGAGTTCCCAAAATAGGAGAACTTATCACCTGGCTAAAAGTTGAGAACAGTCTAACCTTGGTGTGTGACTACTTCTAGTACCTATATTATGAAACAATGTAGCCACATAGACGTATATATGGTCAGCACTACTAGAACATACTAAGTAATTGGGGGTGAATGCAATAAGTAAAACTGAATAGATACATAATCTTAAAACATGCATGCTAAGTACAAGTAGACTCACCAAGAGACTAAAATCAACTAAAATCTAAAGTATCTTAAAACATGAGTAACAAACATTATCTGATGAACTGGTGAATTACTACACTTAGTTTCTTAAATCTTTAATTTTATAGAATAAATAGAATTGAAGTTGGGAAATCATAAAACATAAAACTAAATGTAAATCTCATGAAACGCTGGTCATGATACAAAATTGAGTTGAGAATCATGTATGGATGCTGGGCATGATAATTTGAACATGTAAAACTAAGAATGCAAGACCAAGTATAGAATGTACTGACATGATCTAAATAACATGAATAATTTGCAAAACTGGTTGAATAATTACTAAAATCTTATTACTTGGTCAAAAAAACCTAATCAAAAATAAATTGAATATTGATTGAAACTAGGGGAGCTATCATGTAACTAACATAAACTATGTGAGCTATCACATAACCCAATAACTGACCCACATAGGAGGGTTATTCAATCCTTTCCATCATAGTAGAACCTGAACTAGAGTCATTACCAAATTAAGCCCATACTGGGCAAAGAGAAACACTCCCTGGCGAGGCCTCTAAAACTACAGTGGCACGTAGTTCTGGAGAAGTAGGATACACTAAACCCACATTTCCCACTCAGTGATAAATCCTACTCCTTACTAAAATACACTGAAATACTAACTGGTGCGTGCACTGATAACTGATAACCTCAAGTCATGGTATTTTGAAAACAACTGTGCATACAGATTCGGAAGTAATTACAAATATGTAAACTGATATTGCTCAGCATGAGCATAACAAACTAAGTTTAACAATAAAATTATGAGCTGACTAACTTGTAATTTAAAAATTCTAAAATAACAAGTAAACATATAGGTATCGGGTGTTCATAATCCACCAACACTTAATGATTTCTAAAATATAATTACAACTCTTAAAACAATAACATGAAGTCATACTTCAGAGACCTAAAATAATGGACTATTCAATACATGAGTATAATACATGGATTTAAGTATGTGAATGTATTACACTTACTAGAATAATAATTTCACATCAAAATAATGAAATTCAAGATGAAACATCAAACTTGTAGTCTAAAACATGAATAAGTACAACTATTATACTCTTTAGTACCTTTAATCACATGATAATGCTATTCTTTCAATACATGAGGATTTGGGAATGAAACGTAACTTAAAACATGTAAATTCAACTTGAAAATCATACATTTAGGCACAAGGATGAAAGATTAACCTTGTTTAAAACCCCACATACCTTAATTTCTAGATTTCTTGATGAGAGCTTGAAATTTGAACTGGAATTTTTGAGTTCTTGCGGAAGAAAGCTTGAATTCCTTATTTTTAGAAGAAACCCTAATTTCATTTTTTATTGAGAGTGAATATAAGATCAAACATTGAAAAATGATTTATGATGTGAAACTATCATGTATAGGGTGATTTATATCATGGGGGTAGGGTTTGCGGTGAAGAAAAGACCAAAATACCTCTAGGAAAACTAAATAAAAATTACAAGAATTTCTTTAGTTGATGACTTAGTTGATAGCCTGTCAACTAGTTGACGGCTTTTCAACCTAGTCCTCACCCTCTCTTCATGATCTAGTTAAGGTTGATAACTTAGTTGACAATCTATAAACTAGTGAGACTTATCAACCTAGTCGCCATCTTTCCTTCAGATATGAAGGGTGTTTATGGTTAAGGATAATAATAAGTTTTATAGATCATCACTTAGTTGATGGATTATCACCTCAAGTCATCACCTTGTTGACAGACGGACATACTGAGGTAAAATGAGCATAACTTTCCACTCCAATATCAAATTAAGGTAAAACCAAATACATTGTAAATATGACTTAAAAAAAATTCATTTGATATATTTTAGGACACCTGAATCAATATATTACAAGAGATACATTCATTTACAGTGGATCATAGTTGGATAATCTGTTAAAACTCTATCGATAGAAAACTACTCAATTCATCTTTGCTCTAAGTGATTCCTATGACCATGATTCGCATTGAAAACTCTACATAAGGTAAATTATCATGATACATATATTCATATCCAAATCTTTTGATGATATTTTAAACATGTAGGAACGATGGTTCAAGGTCTTTCTCGAAGATGCGTGGTGTTAGAATAACCTGGTAACTCCTTTGCTTATGTTGCATAGGCTTCATCTTAGGAACAACAAATTATTAATTCTGGGGCTTCTAACTAAATGTTTGGTAACAAAAATACTTTTACTACTCCTTCTACCTTCACTATTATTACTTTGGCTAATGAATCAAAGACTATTCTAACAGGTATATGAGTAGCTCACCTTTTGTCTTCCATAACTTTAATATTTTTCCTTTTTACATCTAAATGTCCATATAACCTTATTTTCATTAGGAAAATAATAAAAAAGTGTAAATATGATGTAACCTTCCTTGATGATTCTATATTTCTGTAGGACTAGAGTAAGGGATGGTTAATTGGAAAAAATAATGAGTCTCAAATATTACACCTGTGATCCATCCCACGATCACATATTTCTTTCACTTTGTTGTTCCTCAGAATTGATTTATAGTTAATTGGGTCATCGGATTCTCTTGAAGATACCGAAAATGATTCCTAACTTTGTTAGAATGGGAGTCGTTTCATCTTAGGAAGCATACATGTATCACTTTCCCAAAGCGTGTCAATAATAGGGCCACCTTAATATTGGAAATTGTTCATTTAGCTTTATGAGGTCCATGTTGTGTCAATTCTTTCATAGGGTTTTACTATTTTATGACTTTTATTAATGACTATTTTTCATGCACATGGTTATTTTTTACTAAAAATGTATTTAAATCATCCTCTATCTTTAGGAAATTTTGTACTAAAATTCACAACCAAATTGATATTTCCATTAAGAAATTAATCATTGATAATGTCAAAGAATATTTCTTTACTTCTCTCTCTTCTTTTATGTCAACTCAAAAAATATTGTGCTGGTCTTCTTGTGCATATACTTCTCAATAAAATAGAGTTGTTGAATGAAAGAACATATATTCAATTAAAATATCTCAGACATTTGCTCATTCATAGACATGCACTTTAAATTTTTGAGAGTGATGTCAGTTGATTATTACTGCTTGTTAATTATCAATTGTATGCCTTCACCAATTTTGCAGTACAAGAGTCGACAGTCAGTTCTCTATCCAGAGCTGGCATTGTTCCTCCTTTATTCAAGTATGTTTGGTTATACCTAATTTTTCATAGTCCTACCTAAAACAAATGGAATAACAATAACAAAAGGGAAAGATCTATTACTAGTTTCCATTTATCATAGTAATGATGAAATATTTTAATGTTTTTCTTCCTTGAAATGGTGGAGTGTCAGCATAACCTATCAGAATATGATGTGCATCAACTAAGTTTATCCCTTAAACCTTAATAAATCTACTCCTAGTAACTGGAAAGATCAACGATCGAGAGTGACAGACTCCAAACATTTACATAAAAGTAAAAGATGAATCACACTTCAGTGGCGCTAATCTACATTACTCAACAATATTGTCAACCGGCCCTAAATCAAAGTAAAGGAGGGCGTCTACAAAAATATAAAATTGCACTTAAACTCAACAGATATATAGATCTAATAGTGAATGATCCAAAGCCGAAGTTCAAAGCATACACAAGATTCAACTATTATATGAGTTCAAATAATCACATTCGCTTTTCACAATATTTAAGTACACATTTCATGAAATAGAGTAACGAATAGTCCAAGTACAATGAGTACGAATAAAAGAATGTGAATCTTTGTATATATATTTGTTGCCTCTGCATAGCTAGTTAGGACTTATAGGGAACTCGCGAGGTCCATATACCGAATAGGTGTATCCTCCATTCCCAAAAACATATCAATAACAACAGAAGGCAGGTCTATCACTCTGATTCAGATAACATTGGAAAACATGCAACTCTGATCCCAATAAAATACAATGCATAATGTTTAGGCGTGGCACTATGATCACAAAAATAACAAGAACAATTTTCAAGGAAAGCATTTCATAACATTAGTCAACACAATTATCAATTCTTCTTACCACTTTCGGATTTCACACCTAATTAGAATTTGTTCTTGATCCACAGATAACTTGTAATACCCCAAACTTTCCTAGCTTAAATTTGTTCCAAATATATCAAGTATTAACTTTTAAAGTGAATGATAATTATTTCATGTAGAATTTTCCAAATTTAGACCTCCCATTATGTGGAAGTTTAATAAGCTTTCCAACAATACAAGATTCACCCAAATCTGATAACCGGGTAAGAAGTTATGGCTATTTTAAGTTCTAGTCACAAAACAACGTCATTTCAGTCACTAAAACATCGCGTAGTGGGTTTAAATGACGATTGTCAATTTGCAGTGGCCCCCCGTGATATTTGTGTGTCGAAGAGAGGCCCAATTTCCTATTCATCAATTTCCAGAGGTCCAGTACGATAATGATGTATTGCGCCATGTGCCAAATTGGCATTCCATAGGGGTACCGCGATTGCTCCGTGTCATGGAGTCTGCTCAGTTTCCATTTGTCAATTTCTAGTGAGCCACCGCGATAGTGGTGCATCGTGGTGGCCACCTAGTTCGGAAAAATATGAATTTTTTAGTCCGTTTAATTATTAAAAAGGGGTACTTTGGTCATCCTCCCAGTCCCTAATCCATCTTAAATAGTGAATTAAACCCCTTCAAAGCACTTTACATCCACTTTCTATCAAATCTCTCTCAAGCAAAGCCCTAGTTCATCAAACTTTCTCCCCAAAGAATCCAAATTCCTCCATTTATTTCTTTAAAGAAATACAAGATTGAGGATTTCCAACACAAGGGCTCTAAAAATTTATCATCAATGCATCAATAGGAATCCAATATTCAAGTTTTTCATAAAAAATGACCAATTAAGGTATATGGGGCTATGAACAAGGATACTCCTTTCATCTTTATGGCCAAAAATTATTTTAATTATGAATTTAGTGAATTTTATATGAGTTTCCATAAAATAGAAGTTAGGTTTTATACCCATTAATATTAATTACAAGCTTATGAGATTTTCAATGATTTAGAAGTTGAATTACACGATTATGTCCATATTTTCACGCATATTGCTGAAATTTCCAGATTTAAAGTTAAGTTATGAATGTTTACATTACCAAGAATGAATATTATGATGGTTGAACATGAGATTGAAGCATGGATTATTTTCCCAAGATTGATTTTTATGATTTTAAGAAAGATGATGCTTTAAGCATCTTATGATCAGATTATTTATAGTTTTTCAGTAAAGCTTTGATCTTCCGATCACTGGTTTAGCTTTGGAATCTTCTTTACAGATTATTATAGTTTACAAAACTCAAATTAACTTTATTTACAGATTTAATCATATAAATGCATGATTGATTTTCCATATGAACCCTTATGTTAGTTTTAAAAGTGGATTTCCAATGGTTTGAGCAAATAGATTCAAGAGGTAGTATTATTTAGCACCGATAGAGAAGCGTGGGATTATTGTGCCCTATCATCCATAGAACTGCATAGCCAACGTAGGTATAGATTATCAGATTTTTCCATTTCAATATGGATGATAGTTTTAGCTTGTGATTAATCACCTGGATTAGGTTATACTGCTTGGCTAGAGTATGACACCTCTCCCCAGCGTGAGGTTTCTTTCTTAAGAGGTCAACACGTTGGACTCTATGTAGCTTACATGGATTATATCGGTTAATCGAACCTCCCTAATAGTAAAGATTTTTAGAATAAGTTTTCAGATTTCACTTAGACTATATGATTTGAGTATAAGAACAAAATACAATTTTCATAACTAAGTGTTGTGACCTACAAGAATTGTATTGCATGCCTTACTATTCATGATTTATGATCTTCAGGTTTCATATTTACTCAATCCTATATGTGTCATTCACATTTAGCATGCATGATTTTATAAGCTGTGATGACATTGTTTAGTTATTGCATTCACCCCCATATACTCAGTACATTCTCAAAGTACTGATCCACATATACATCTATGCGCTACATTGTCTCATAATATCGGTTCAGGTGCTCTGCTATAGTAGCGCGAGTGATTTATGAGCATCTCATCTATATCTCTATA
This sequence comes from Capsicum chinense, assembly GCA_026120095.1. NCBI lineage: Eukaryota > Viridiplantae > Streptophyta > Magnoliopsida > Solanales > Solanaceae > Capsicum > Capsicum chinense. The sequence continues at coordinate 185,758,506 of JAPEIP010000007.1, forward strand.
GTTGGTGAGTCCTCATAGTTTTGAGACTTAGCTATTCATGGTTTCAGTTAATTAATAGATATTTTCGTATTCATTTGAGACAATTTTAGTTAGCAGGGGCCTATTTCAAGTGACACTTTAAACTTAGTCAGTAAAGGATTGTCGGACTACTAGATTCAGTTTTAGATCTCAGTTACAGTATTAAGATTTTTAGTATTTTCTTTATCAGACTTTTGAGATTAGTATGATTTAGATATACCTAGACAATTCAGATAGTTTCTGCATTTATTATGATTTTTCATCTATACCTTCCCAAATTTGAGATTTAGATTTAAATATGGCAGCTAGGGTTAGCTCAGAACTACTTGTAGTTTAGATCACCGTATGACGTCCTGAGAATCATATTTTCGGGTATTACAAACTTGGTATTAGAGCCTAAGGTTTTGAGAGTTCGAGGGACTCAGACAAGCCGCATTTCATAGAGTTTTGATCATTAGTGTGAAGTGTACCAGATATATAAGCAAGAGGCTATGGAGCATTTTAGAAAATCATCTCTTCTTTCATGATATCTCATGCATTTAGTATCTCTATCTACTACTAACTCATGCTTTCACATGACAAAAAATGCTCCCTTATTCAGCTAACACATACAGAAATGATAACTAGCCACCTCAGCCCACAGATTCTTTGAATGAGAATATGCCACATACAGAGTTTTGGGCTGACTTTCTTTGAATAAGAATATGCCACATGCAGAGATTTGGGATGACTTTCAGGCTCTAACCCAATCCGTGAAAGCTAACCTTCAAGGCAATCATTAGGTTGTAGCCCTACCTTTGAAAGATAGTGACTTAGCCGCAGCCAGAATTTGAGATTTTATGAGGATGAATCCACTGGATATCTTTGGGTCAAAGGCTCTACGTAGATGAAGTGAAGAATATCACTCAAATTATGTATGTTTCTAAAAAGGGTTATGTAGAATTGGCATCCTATAGCCTGAAAGATCTTGATTATGATTGGGTAGTGATGTTGTAATGCCCTGAAATCTCCTCTCGGAATGTCACACGGTGCTTAAAGCTACAAGTAGCCCCAAGCTAACCCTTTAAGCCTATTACTACATATATAAGTTAATTTAAGATAAAATAAACAAAACACTGGTACTGTATATCAAATGATAGGAAATATGAAGAAAATGCTCGGTCCAAATGACCACCAAACTAGAAATCTCAACATACTCATAATCTGATAACTCTGACAAAGCCTCTAGTACTCAAGTCTACTAGAGAGCTATTGGTACAGGTCCCCAACTGACTCAAACTGAACTAAAATCAATAATATGTCTACAAAAAATACTGAAATGTCTGAAGATAGGTCCTCAAACCATAAGGACTCACCACTGCAGAGATGTAGAAAAAGGTACTCGAAAATCACTGACGTGGTAGGGATTGAGCACCTGAACCTACATTATAATACAATGTAACACATAAACATATATGTGGATCAGCACTTGGGAATATACTGAGCATATGGGGGTGTATACAGTTACAAAAAACAATATCCATACTCATTAATCAAATCATTCATGCAAATAGGAATGACTCATATAGATTGAATATGTCTATAATATAAAGCACATAAATCATGTTGAATGAAGCATGTAACATAAATCTCATGAGTCATTATACTTTAGCTTTAAAATCTAAACTCTTCTCTTATTCTCATTACTTGTAGACTAAAGAAAGCTTTAAACAATACTTTAAAACTCATGCATATATCTCATGGAGAGTAAAACTTCTTTAATGCTCAAGAACTTAGAAATCTTTTAAACTCGAGACACTCAGAACTCGGAATTCTATAACTCTTTCTAGTAGATAAAACTACTTTCTTGTTGGGAAAAATTTAATTTAAGAAACTATTTTGAAAATGTTACTATTATCAAAAATCACTTATCTCAAAACTATAGGGAAAATATTCTATCTCAAGGGAAAATACTTTAGGGAGATTCCCTTAACCAACATAAACCACGCGAGCTACATGGAGTCCAACGTCTTGTCCTCCTAAGGAAGAAACCTCATGTTGGAGAGAGGCATCATATTCTTGCCAGGGAGTATAACCCTAAATCAGTGATCACTTATCTCAGCCTCGGGCCCATAAATTTCAATCCTATGGTGGCATGTAGTTCTAGGGTATGAAACCATAGTAAATTACCCAACTCAATGCTAAATACCACTTCCTATAGTTAGCTTCGCTCATCTCATGGAAATCCAATAATCTTATAGTACATAAGAACCCAACTATAAAATCTATAATCTCATGTAGTAAAGTGGATTTCAAAGCTACTATGACTATTAAGGTGAAAACTTTCTCAATCATCTAAAAGTACTCAAATCATGGG
>JAPEIP010000007.1:185766753-185801403 GCA_026120095.1 Capsicum chinense
TAGAATCTATGGTGAGTTCTTGAATTTCTTGGAGAAGGGTTTTGGGTTTGTTCTTGAGGAAGAAACCCTAGCCTTTGGATGTTTTGGGAGATAATGAAGTCATATGCTTTGTTTTGAATATATCTAAGTGTTAAAAGGGGTAAAAGGCCAAAAAGTCCTTTTAAAATGGCTTAAAAATAATGAACAGGATTTGCGATGGTAGGACTGATGGTCCATCACTAGTTTGATGGTCCGTTTGATTGTCCATCGCATGTTGGTCTGAAAAAGGCCACACTGCATTAGTTTCCATGGTCCTAGTGATAGTCCGTTGCTAGCTTGACGGTCCGTCGTGTTAGTCATCATATTTGGGCCAGAAGAGGGAGTTACTTACTTGGTTGCGATGGTTCAAGCGACGGTCCATTGCAAACTCAACGGTCGGTCAACCTGTTTGTCGCACCTGGGCGGTTTCGATAACTCTTAGTGAAATGACCATAACTTCTCACCTCAATGCTAGATTTAGAAAAAATTGGTATCGTTGGAAAGCTAATTAAATTCTTTACATGACAAAAAGTTGATATTAGGTAAATTCAAACAAGGTTAAAGCACTAATCACTTAGGAAGTCCCTTCTCAATCTTTTAGAGCTATAATTACACTTCACTTGACATGCTCTAAGGCTCAGACTAAGAGGGAACTTTTGCAGGGTCTTACAAATATGGAAGAAGAGTAGACAGGAGAATGTAGCTCCCATGACTTGGCATATTTTTCAGGATGTGTACCTGGACAAGTTCTTCCCACGTGAGATGAGGGATGCTAAGATAGAAGAGTTCATGATCCTAAGGAAAGGATCAATGATAGTGAAAAAGTATTGCCTCATGTTCAACTAGTTGTCTAAGTATGCTCTTAATCAGATCACTGACCCTAGGTCAAGCATGATTAAGTTTGGGACCGGTGTGTCTGGATTGGTAGTTAAGGAGTGTAGGACTACTATGCTAATTGGAGACACGGATCTTCCTACATTAATTATGCATGCCCAGTAGATTGGGACTGAAAAGATGAGGGAAAGAGAGAGTAAATAAGAAGTCTAGAATAGGGTAGTTTGATTAAGGTCAGAATAGGTCTGGAGGAGAAAATCATTCAAAGTTTCAGAATCATTCATCTATGCATGCACCTTTTTCATACAGTGCTCCGGAACCCAGAAATAGACAAGAACAGTGGTGTAAGTCCTCTATGTCCATATCATAAAATAGTATAAGTGGCAGGGCCATCTATCCTCAATATGCTAGGTGTGGTAAGAATCATCATAGTTAGTGCTTAACTGGACAGAGAGGTTACTATGGTTATGGATAGCTGAGTCATGGAATCAAAGAGTTCCCGTATGCTTAATAGAGGAAAAAGCATGTTCATCCTCAAACTAAGGATTCTACTTTACCATCTCCTTTAGGTCGCCTAGCTCCTCTTTGGGGCGCATCATCCACTACTGGTAGTAGTCAGTGCTAGGATCGATTTTATACCTTACCATCCCACCAGGAGTAGGAGGATGCACCAGACATTTTTAATGGTATTCTTTATGCCTTCTATTTTGATTTTTATGTGTTGTTAGACCCTGGGTCAAGTTTCTTTTATGTGACCCTACTAGTTGCTGTGAATTTTGAGATAAATCCTAAAAAAACCTTGAGCCTTTCTTGATTTCTACTGTAGTAGGTGACTCAATTATTCCAAACCAAATCTATAAGAAGTTTCCTATCACTATCCTTCATAAAGTCATATTAGTAGACTTAATAGAGTTAGTTATGGTTAATTTTGATCTTATCCTTGGTATGGATTGGCCCTATTCCCATTATACCTTTATACATTGTCGTACCTGTGTGGTGAAGTTTCAGTTCCCAAATGAGCCAGTCTTCGAATGGTCAGGTAATTCAGTGTCTCCGAAGAGTGATTTCATATCTTATCTTAAGGCTAGAAAGTTGATATCCAAAGGTTGCATTTATGTAATACCCTGTACTTTTACCTAGCTTGAAATTGTCCCAAGAATATTAGAAACTTTCATTTAAAGATTAATCCACTTTTATACACGTGTAATTTTATAATATTTTCACTTTTTTCATGTGGGAAATTCAATAAGAATTCCATTGATACCAAATTCATCAAAATTCGACATCGAAAGAGAAAGTTATGGCCTAAATACAGAAGGTAGTAAAACTGCCCAGGCGCGATGGTGAGACTGACGGAATTTCAGAATAGCAAAGGACCGTCGCCCACGACTATCACAGTGAGGTAGTGTGACTACCTTCTTCCATGGATCGATGGCCCAGGATGATGGACCGTCGTACTAGCAATAGAATATCTCTCAAGCCATCCTAAGGGAAACAATGAGGCCCTATTCTTCCTAGAAGAGACAGTCAAGACAGATGGACCATCGACCTAACAATAGAATGTCGCACCCCACCATTTCACCAAGTAAGCAATTTCAAGTTCTGGTCATAGTGCGATGGTCAGTTCGATGGATCATCGACCCAGCAACGGACCATCGAACCCACCATTGCATGTTTTATTCAGTTATTTTAGAGCCATTTCTAAACGGAGTTTTTGGTCTTTTACCACCCATTTATATACCTAGTTATATTCGACCAAATATTAGAAATTCATTATCCATCTACAATAACAAAATTAGGGTTTTCTCCCTAAGATTAATCACCAAGAGCAAAATCCAAATCTTCTTAAAGAACTAGTAGATTCCAATCCTTCAAGTTCAAGAACTTCAAGAAACTTATCACCAGGTATGTATAGTGTTCATTCATGGAATCCTTTCATCCATGAATACCAAGAATCTCTTTTCAAAGTTCAATTATCTGGATTTCAGTATGAATTTCATGTTAGGTTACTTTTGTTCGTGTTGATAATGACCAATTGAATTCTAATCCATGTTAGGTGATCAATTTTATGAGGAATTGATTCGTATAAAGGTATATTTATGTGGACCTATGATTAAACCCTTGGATTATGAAATTAGACTTGGATCATGATGTTTATTTGTTATATAATGTTGTCTACATATACTAGGCCTGCCATGTGTTTGATTAAATGCCTATGTGAAGGAAAAAAATTCCCAACTAGTATGATCTTATGAAATCCCCATTTATGTACAATCTTATGCATATCATATGTTTGATGAATTGCCTCAATAAATGAATTATGGTTTGAGATGTTGTTCATGTATTCAAGAAAGTCATGCTTTGTCAGTTTATTTCCATCGAGTCCTGGGGGTACTTATACTCAACAATTTAGCTGTATGCCTAGAGCTATTTTCATGTTTTGAAGATATCCTCAGTCAAGCCATGATCCATAGAACTCAGTTAGTCATGTGACTTAGGAATGCTCAGTAATTCCATAACCTCAGTAATCTCACGAACTCAGTCAGTTGTCAGATATGAGTAGTATTCTATTAGTTAATGGAATTCAGTAAACTCAACCCATGTTTAGATCAGTTAATCATGTTTAGTATCTATTTAGATGGGAGTAGGATTCAACACCGAGTGAACTCAAGTGTGGGAACTCACCTGCTAGTTGAGGATGTGAATCTTAGAAGTAATCGTTGTGTTCTAGAACTATGTAGACAACATAGGTTAAGATATCATACATACTAGTTAAGGGTAGATGAGGTGGATTAACCTACTAGTTGATGGTTCCTACCGTTCTCATTAGAGTAACCTGCTAGTTGAGAGTCACTCACATGTTGTCTTTACCAATGGCGCGGTATTGACATCCTTCCAATCAGGGCACAGATTGGACCCTAATTTAGCTATAATGCATTATTTGGGACATGTCGGTTAGATGACTACTTCCCACAGTTTCATGTTACAGTATATGGACTATCAGATACGATCAATCAGTCTCAGTAATAAAACACAGATAGTTCTATAGAATTCTGGTCTGTCAGATACAACCAACTTAGGTACAGTACAAAACTTTGTTAGTTCCATTAGATTTAGGACTATCAGATACAATCACTCATGTTATCAGTTCTCAAAACTTAGTCATTAGTCATGTTAGTTATCGGTAAACTCATGTTATCACAATTTCAGATATAGTTACTATGTATGCATGCATGTAATCTCATATTCATATTATTCAGTTAGCTAGTATTGTTCATACATATGAACCCCATGCATTCAACCTACCTCACATACATACCAGTACATTCAACGTACTGACGTATTTGCGTTATGGTGTTTTATACCATAGGTTAAGAGACACGAGCTCCAGAGCATCAGTAAATTCCAGTCCCAACAGCCAAAGCTAGATGTGAGTCCTCAACTTTCGAGGACATGATCATTAATTTATTATCTCATTAATTTATTTATTAGTTGGATTTTGTTGGGAACATGTCCTATCAACTCCTTATTCATACCGTTCAGTCCAATCGCCCGAATCAGTAGGGTGCCACCTCTAGTGATACTAGCGGGTAATGCTCAAATAGACTCTATGCTCTCCAATCCCATCAAGATAAAATAAATTCTTCTGATGTGGTTACTGGTACATTATAGATCTTTCATGTGCATGTTTACTCTTTGCTAGATCCAGGTGTTTCCTTGTCTTTTGTTACTCCCTATATAGCAATTAACTTCAGAGTCAGTCCCAAAATTCTAGAAGATTTCTTTTCAGTTTCTACACTAGTAGGTAAAACCATTGTAGCTCGACGAGTATATAGGAACTACCCGGTAATATCTCAAAAAGTCACTTCAGCAGACTTAGTCAAATTAGAGATGACTGATTTTGATGTTATTCTCAACATGAATTGGATTCATTCCTGCTATGCCATAGTTGACTGCAAAAATAGAATAGTCTAGTTCAGGTTTCCGAATGAACCCATCCTAGAGTGGGAGGGTAGTGTATCCGCTTTCAAAGGTTAGCTTATTTTCTACCTTCAGGCACGAAAAATAATATCTAAGGGATGTTTCTATTATCTTTTTCATGTTAACTACACTAGTTCTGAAACTCCCAATCTTGAATAAGTCCCAGTCGTGAACGAATATTTAGATGTCTTTCTCAAAGATCTTCTAGTAATTCCTCCTGAAAGGGAAATAGACTTTGGCATTGATCTTCTTCCAGATACGCAACCTATATCTATTCTGCCATACAGAATGGCACCAGCAGAACTCAGAGAATTGAAAGAGCAGTTAAAGTATTTCTTACATAAGGGATTCATCAGACCCAGTGTGTCCCCTTAGGGTATTCCAATATTATTCATGCGCAAGAAAGATGGTTCTCTCAGAATGTGTATAGACTACCGTCAACTTAATAAGGTCATGGTCAAGAACAAGTATCCTCTTCCCATAATGGATGACTTGTTTGACCAACTTCAGGGTGCTATCTATTTCTCAAAGATAGACCTAAGATTCGGCTATTATTATCTCAGAGTTAGAGAATGTGACATTTCAAAAATAGTTTTCCGTACTTTGTATGGTCACTTTGAATTCCTAGTCATGTCTTTTGGTTCTCACCAATGCCCCAGCAGCTTTCATGAACTTGATGAATCGTGTGTTCAAGTAGTACTTGGACATGTTTTTCATAGTCATCATAGATGATATTCTGGTCTATTCCCGCGGTGAGCATGATTATGCAGACAATCTCAGAATTGTACTTCAGACTCTCAGAGATCATCAGTTGTTCAAAAAATTCAGCAAGTGCGAGTTTTGGATAAGGTCAGTAGCATTCCATGGCCATGTCATTTTCGTTGATGGCATTAGAGTAGATCCTTAAAAGACCGAAGTAGTAAGAAACTAGTCTCGCCCTGTCTCTCCATCGATATCAGGAGTTTCTTGGGTTTGGCTGGCCATTATAGATGGTTTCTTTAGGAATTTTCTTCTTTTGCATATCCTATGTCTAGATTGACTCAAAAGAAAGTCAAGTTTTAGTGGTCATATCCTTGTGAGAAGAGTTTTTAGGAGTTGAAGATTCGACTCACCTCAGCTCCAATTCTAGCTCTTCTAGATGGTTCAGATGGGTTCGTAGTGTATAGTGATGCATCCAGAGTAGGTTTGGGTTGTGTCCTCATGCAGCATGGTAAGGTCATATCCTACTCCTCTAGACATCTTAAACCCCATGATAAGAATTATCCTTCTCATGATCTTAAGTTAGCCGCCTATTATTTTCCTTAAAGATGTGGAGTCATTATCTATACGGTGTTTATGTAGATGTGTTCACGGATCATAAGAGCCTTCAGTATGTATTTTCTCAGAAAGATATCAATCTTCATCATAGAAGGTAGTTAGAGCTCTTGAAATATTATGACATAAGTGTCCTTTATCATCCAAGGAAGGACAACGTAGTGGCCAATGCTCTCAGTAGACTGTCTATAGGTAGTATTGCTAATATCAAGGATAGGAAGAAAAAGTTAGCCCAGGAAGTCTATCAGCTTGCCTGACTAGGTGTTCTCTTAGCCAATACAAAAGCGGGTGATATATGGGTTTAGAGTAGTTCAGAATCATCTCTAGTTTCTGAGGTGAAAGACTAGCAAGATAGGGATCCTATCTTTGTCAAGTTAAAAGAGTAATCAAGGATAAGAAGGTAAAGGTTTTCTTCCAAGGGGGAGATGGTGTTCTGCATTTTTAGGTTTATCTATGTGTTCCAGTTGTAGATGACATAAGGCAGCGAATTATTGTAGAAGTACATGGTGTGTGCTACTCTATTCATGCAGGGCCACAAAGATGTACCACAATTTATGGAAATCTATTGGTGGAGTGGGATGTAGAGAGACATTTTAGAGTTGTGGCTAAGTGTTCTACATGTCAGCAGGTTAAGATAGAGCATTAGATGCCTAGTGTGTCTATGTAGGAGTTCAGTATTCCTACTTGAAAGTGGGAAGAAATGAACATGGGCTTCGTTATGGGTTTTCGTCGAACTCACCATCAACATGATTCAGTTTGGGTAATTGTAGTTTGGATGACCAAATCAGCTCATTTCCTTCAATTCATACCGCTTATTCAGCTGAGGATTACACCAAACTCTACATCAGAGAGTTGGTTAGATTGCACAGTAATTCGTTATCTATTATCTCAGACAAAGGTACCCAGTTTGCCTCTCATTTCTAAAAAGCATTCCAAAAAGGTCTTGGACCAAAGTTCATCTCAGTACAACCTTTCATCCTAAGATAGATGGTCAAGCAGAAAGGACCATTCAAACTTTAGAAGATATTCTGCATCTGTCTGTAATTGATGTCAAGGAAAGTTGGGATGACCACTTGCCTTTGATTGAATTTACATTCAACAACTATCATTCCAGTATTCATATGGCTCCATTCAAATCTCTCTATGGTAGGAGATGCAGATCTCCGATTGGTTGGTATGAAGTTAGTGAGGCCTCAGTTATAGGGCCTAACTTGGTATTCAACGCCTTAGAGAAAGACCAGTTGATCAGAGAAAGACTCTGGGCTGCTCAGAGCCGATAGAAGTCTTATGAAAATATTTGTAGAAAGGATCTCGAGTTCGATATTGGTGATCATGTCTATCTAAATATCTCTCCCATGAAGGGAGTGAAGAGGTTCGGCAAAAAGGGAAAGCTCAGTCCCCGATATGTCGGTCCCTTCAAGATTCTCAGTTGCTTTGGCAAGGTAGCTTATGAGCTCAAATTTCCTTTAAATCTAGATTTAGTTCATCCAGTCTTCCATGTATACTTGCTTAAGAAGTGTATAGGTGACCCAATAAGTGTAGTCCCTATTCAGAGTATAGATGTTCAAAACAGCCTCTCTTATGAAGAGATTCCGATTGAAATCCTAGACTACTAGACTTGTAGATTGATGAACAAAGAAGTTAATCTAGTTAGAGTTCTTTGGTGAAATCAGTCCGTTGAGAGAGCTACTTGGGAAGCAAAAGAAGACATACGTGCCTAGTGTCCTCACCTCTTCTCCGCCAACTCAGATCTAGCTCAACGTAACAGTTCTCCTTAAGCTTACTCAGTTTTATGTTTAGTGTTCATCACAAACTTGGTACCAAGTACCATTGTATATTTAGTCATGCATTCATGTATTAGCTCAGTTATATAATTATGCATCATACATGCATACTCATTGTCAGAAACTTAGTTCATCAGAATACCCAGTCATGCATTTATGAATCAGTTAAAAATGCATCAGATATGCATGTTCAGTATGATATATTCAGTAATCAGTCATGTCAGTCATGAAATCATGTTCTAGCTAGTCATGTTCAGTATGTACATCAGTTTATATTCTTTCCCCTTACTCAGTCCCATTCGAGGATCAATTTTCTCAAGGGGAGATAGTGTAATACCCCATAGATTTTTCTAGCTTGAAATTTTCCAAAGAATGTTAGAAGCTTTCTTTATAAAATGAATCCACTTTTGTACATGTGGTCTTTTTTAAGATTTTCATCGATACCAATTTCATCAAAATTCGACATCAGAAGAGAAAGTTATGGCTGAAATATAGGAGGCAATAAAACTGCACTAGTGTAATAGTGAGGCCGAAGGACCGTTAGACTAGCGACTAACCATCGCCCACGACCGTTGCAATGAGGTAGTGTGACTACCTTCTACCCTGGATCGATGGCCCAGGCCGACGGATCATCAAACTAGTGATGGACCATCACTCAAGTCATCATAAGTGAAACGGTAAGGCCTTATTCAACCTAGAAGAAACGGTCAAGACCGACATACCATCGACTAAGCGACGGACCATCGCACCCTACCATTGGACCAAGGCAGTAAGTTTCAGTTCTAGTCCCAGTGTAACGGTCAGTCCGATGGACCGTCGACCCAGCTACAGACAATTACAACCACCTTTACATGTTATATTTAGTTATTTTAGAGCCATTTCTAAAAGGGATTTTTGGTATTTTACCACCCGTTTATATACTTAGTTATATCCGACCAAAGCTCAGAAATTCATTATTTATCTACAATAAAAAAATTAGGATTTTCTCTCTAAGATTAATCCCCAAAAGCAAAATCCAAATCTTCTTCAAGAACAAAGAGATTCTAATCCTTCAAGTTCAAGAACTTCAAGAAACTCATCACCAGGTATGTATATTGTTCATTCATAGACTCCTTTCGTCTATGAAGCCCAAGAATCTCTTTTCAAAGTTCAATTTTATGGATTTCTTTATAAATTTCCTGTTGGGTTGCTTTTGTTCATGTTGATAATGACCAATTGAATTCTAATCCATGTTGGGTGATCAATTTTATGTGGAATTGATTAGTATAAAGGTAGATTCATGTGTACCTATGATTAAACCCTTGGATGATGAAATTAGAGTTAGATCATGATATTTATTTGTTATATAATATTGTTTACATATACTCTGTCTACCATGTGTTTGATTAAATGCCTATGTGAAGGAAAACAATACCCAACAAATATGATCTCATGAAATCCCCATTTACGTACAAGCTTACGCATATCATATGTTTGATGAATAGCCTCAATAAATGAATTATGGATTGCGATATTGGTCATGTATTCAAGAAAGTCATGCTTTGTCAATTTCTTTCCATTGATTCCTAGGGGTACTTGTACCCGACAATTTAGTTGTATGCCTAGAGCTAGTGTCATGTTTTCACGATATCCGCAGTCAAGCCATGATCTATAGAACTCAGTCAGTCATGTGACCTAGGGAAGCTCAGTAATTCAGTAACCTCAGTAATCTCATAAACTCAGTTAGTTATCATATATCAGAATTATTCTATTAGTTAATGAAATTCAATAAGCTCAGTCCATGTTTAGATCAATTAATCATGTTAAGTTTCTATTCATATGGGAGTAGGATTCTTCACCAAGTGAACCCATGGATGGGAACTCACCTGCTAGTTGATGGTGTGCTTCTTAGAAGCAATCCTTGTGTTCTAGAACTATGTAGCCAGTGTAGGTTGAGATATCATACCTGCTAGTTGAGGGTAGATGAGGTGGATTAATCTTCTAGTTGAGGGTTCCCACTATTCTCATTAGAGTAACCTACTAGTTAAGGGTCACTCACATGTTGTCATTACCAGTGGCGCGGTATTGGCACCATTCCAGTCAGGGAAAAGATTAGACCCCAATTCAGCTATAATGTTTTATTTAGGGAATGTTGGTTAGATGTTTACTTCCCATAGAATCTGGACTGTTAGATGTAATCAGTTAGTCTCAGTAATAAAACTCAGTTAGTTCTATAGAATTTAGGTCTGTTACATACATCCAACTCTGATATAGTACAAAACTTAGCTATTTTCATCAGATTTAAGACTCTCAGATACAGTCACTCATGTTATCAATTATCAGAACTCAGTCATAAGTCATGTTAGTTCTCAGTAAACTCTTGTTATCATAATATCAGATAAAGTTACTATGTAAGCACATATGTAATCTTATGTTCATATTAGTCAATTAGTCAGTATTGTTCTTGCATATGAACCCTATGCATTCAACCTACCTCACATGCATACTAATATATTAAAAGTACTAACGCATTTGCAATATGGTGTCTTATACCATAGGTGGAGAGACACAACTCTAAATCTTCAGTAGATTCTAGTCTCATCAGTCAGAGCTAGAAGTGAGTACTAATCTTTGAGGACATGATCGTTACTTTATTATATCATTAATTTATTTATTAGTTAGATTTAGTTTGGGACATGTCCCATCAACTCATTATTCTGACTATTCAATCAGTTAGAGGCTTTCCTGACTATCATGTTCAGTTAGTTATTTTAGTTTTTTTGGGTATTTTATAACCCATCCATATGTTATGATTTATTAGATCCTATGTTACAGTTTTAAACCTTATGGACTTTCAGTTCATGTTTCCACATTATATAGTATATTATGCAGTATACAGGTACAGATATCAGTTATGGGTTAGCATGTGTTCCTTCGAGGTCATGATCACTGTGTAGAGTTCCGGGTACCAGATTTAGGGCATTACAATTTACCATATAGTTTGGGTCAAAGACAAAAAGTATAAAACTCCAACACTTAAGTCTGTTTGAGTGGTCAATAAATTTCCTAAAGTTTTTCTCGAAGATCTCCTAGGGGTACCTTCCAATAGGGAGACATAATTTGTTATTTACCTTCCCCCAGATACTCAGCCTATTTCTATCTCTCGATATTGTATGGCTTCCACGGATCTTAAGGAGTTGAAAGAGCACCTTAAAGATCTTTTAGATAAAGGTTTCATAAGGCCTAGTGTTTCTCCATGGGGCACTCCTATCCCATTCGTGCTAAATAAAGATGGTTCTTTATGAACATGCATTGACTATCATTAGCTAAATAATGTCACAGTCAAAAAAAATACCCTCTTCCTAGAATTGCTGACTTGTTTGACCAACTCAAAGGTACAAGTTATTTCTTAAAGATAGACCTTAGATTCGGCTATATTCATCTTAAAGCAAGGGAGTGTGACATTCCAAAGATAGTCTTTAGAACCCATTATGGTTATTTTGAGTTTCCAGTCATGTCCTTCGGGCTAACCAATGATCTAGTAGCTTTTATAGACCTCATGAACCAAGATTTTAAATAGTATCTAGACATGTTTATCATAGTATTCATAGATGATATCCTTGTATACACCTGTAGTGAGGATGATCGTGTAGATCATCTTAGAATTATCTTGCAAACTCTTAAAGATCATTAATTATTCACCAAATTCAGCAAGACTGAATTCTGGCTAAGATCAGTAGCCATTCTCAGTCATATAGATTTTGTCGGAGACATTACAATTGATCCCTGAAAGATAGAAGTCGTAAGAAATTGCCCTAGACCTATTTTTTCATCAGACATTAGAAGTTTCTTAGGTCTAGCTGGTAATTATAGACGTTTCATTGAGGGTTTATTGTCTATTGTATCCCCTATGTCTAGATTGACCCAAAAGAAAGTTATGTTCCAGTGGTCAGATTCCTGCGAGAAGAATTTTTAGGAGTTGAAGACTCGACTCATTATAGCACAAGTATTAATGTTACCCAATGGTATGATTGTTTTTATGGTGTATCTCAATTCCTCTAGAGTTGACTTGGGTTATGTGCTAACACATAGAGTTAAGGTCATAGCCTATGCCTCTAGACAGCTTATGCCTCATGAACAAAATTACCTAATCGATGACCTTGAATTAGCTGTTGTGAGGTTCACATTGAAATTATGGAGACACTATCTGTAAGGTGTACATGTTGAAGTGTTCACGAACCACAAAATCTTGTAGTGTGTGTTTACCCAGAGGGAGTTGAATCTTCTTCAAAGAAGATGATTAGAATTGTTAAAGGATTATGACATGAGAATGTTGTATCATCTGAGCAAGGTTAATGTAGTGGAAGATGCCCTTAGTAAATTTTTTATGGGTAGTGTTGCCTGTGTGGATAATGATAAGAAATAGCTAGCGCGAGAAGTTCATCGGTTGGCTAGTTCGGGTTTTACGTTGGTTGATTCAGCTGAAGGGATTGTTTGGGTTCAGAGTAGTTCTAAATCTTCCCTAGTTTCGAAAGTGAAAGAGAAGAAAACTGTGAATTCTAGTTTGTCAAACTAAAAGAGTCAGTGAGAGACCAAAGGGTAGAGGTTTTCTCCCTAGGGAGAGATGGTGTGTTGAGATACCAGAGTAGATTATGTGTGCCATATATTGATAAGTTGAGACAGCAGATTGTGGCTTAAGCTCATAGCGTGCGTTATTCTATTCATCCAGGTTCTACCACAATGCATCACGACTTGCGATAAATTTATTGGTGGAATAGTATGAAGAGCGATATAGTAGAGTTCATAGCTAAATATGTAACTTGTCAATAGGTTAAGGTAGAGAACTAAAGACCTGGTAGTATGTTGCAAGAGTTTTTTTATCCCCACATGAAAGTGGGAAGAACTAAATATGGATTTTGTGACACATTTACCCTATTCCCATCATCAGCATGATTCAGTGTGGTTTATTATAAACAGGCTGACTAAATTAGCCTATTTCTTACCAGTTCACACATCTTATACAACTTAAGTTTATGCTAAGCTATACGTCAAAGAGTTGGTCAGGTTGTATGGAGTTCCCTTGTCTATCATCTCAAATAAGGTTACATAATTTTACTTTCCAATTTTGGAGAGCCTTTCAGAAGGGTCTTGGTACCCAAGTCCATCTTAGTTCAGCTATTCACCCTCAAACAGATAGTGAAGTAGAGAGACCATCAAAACTCTATAAGATATGTTGAGGGCATGTGCTCTTGATTTCAAAGGTAGTTGGGATGAGCATTTCTCAATGATTGAGTTCTCTTATAATAACAGTTACCATACTAGGATTCAGATGGACCTATTTTAGACTCTTTATATAAGGATATGTAGATCACCCATAGGTTGGTTTGAAGTGGGTGAGGTTGTGTTGCTTAGGCCTGATGCAGTGTTTGAAGTTTTGGGGAAAGTTAAGTTGATTAGAGAAAGATTGAAAACAATCCAGAGTCATTAGAAATCATATGCAGATATGAGAAGAAGGGACCTCGAGTTTGAGGTTGGTGATTTAGTGTATCTGAAGATTTCACCCATGAAAGAGGTAAAGAAATTTGGAAAGAAGGGGAAGCGTAGTCCCTCATATATTGGCCCTTATAGAATTCTGAGTCATGCTGGGAAAGTAGCTTATGAGCTTGAGTTGCTCGCAGACTTGTCAGCCTTTCATCCTATATTTCATGTCTCTATGCTTAACAAGTGCATAGGTGACTCCACCGTTGTATTTCCTTTAGAGAGCTCAGATATCCAGAATAGCCTCTCATACAAAGAGACTCCAGTTGAGATTTTTGATCATCAGATCCGTGGACTAAGGAATAAAGAAGTTTCCTTGGTCAATGTTATTTGGCAAAATCAGTTAGTCAAAGGCACTACTTGGGAAGCAGAAGTAGATATGTGAACCAAGTACCCGCCCCTCTTCTCCGCAAACTCCAATTTAGCTGAAGGTAATACTCTCCATAATTCAGTTCTTTTCTAATCGCAGATTCAGCTGTATAGCTATTTTCATGTGAACTCATGCACTTATAAATCAGTTCAGTAAGCTTATTCTGCTGAGAATCAGTCATTTAGTTAATTCAGTTATGCATAATAAATTATAGCCCTAGATTTTCTCAGTATTCTCAAATTAACTAGACATATTCGAGGATGAATATTCCCACGGGGGAGCTATTGTAATACCACAAACTTTCCTAGATTAAATTCATCTAAAAAATATGAAGGATTAGATTATAAATTGAATGATAATTATTTCGTTTGGAATTTTCCAGATTTAGACCTTCCATTGTGTGGGAAATTTAATAAGCTTTCCAACGATATAATATTCTCCCAAATTTGATAACCTACTAAGAAGTTATGGCTATTTTAAGTTCCAGTCGTAAGACAACGTCATTTCGGTCACTAGCGCATCGTGTAGAGGGTTTAAATGATGACTGACAGTTTCTAATGGCCCTTCATAATATTGGCGTATTATAGAGAGAGACAATTTTCCATATTTCAATTTCCAGAGGTCCAGTACGATAATGGCGTGTCGCGATATATGCCAAAATGGTATTCCAAAGGGGCAGCACGATGGCTCCATATCATGGTGTCTGCTCAGTTTTAATTTGTCAATTTCTAGCGAGCCACCACGATAGTGGAACATCAAGGTGGCCACCCAGTTTGGCAAAATATGTATTTTTAGCTTGTTTAATTATTAAAAAGGGGTACTTTTGTCATTCTCCCAGCCCTTAGTCCGTCTTAAACAGTGAATTAAACTCCTTCAAATCATTTTACATCGACTTTTCATCAAACCTCTCTCAAGAAAAATCCTAGTACATCAAAATTTCTCCCCAAGGAATCCAAATTCCTCTATTTATTTCTCTAAAGAAATTAAAGATTGAGGATTCCTAACACAAGGGCTCTAAGAATTAATAATAAAAGCATCAATAGGAATTCAAGATTCAAGGTTTTCATCAAAGATCACAAATTAAGGTATGTGGGGTTATGAACAAGGATACTCTTTTCATCCTTGAACCCAAAACTTATTTTAATTATGAATTTATAGAATTTTATAAGAGTTTCCATGAAATTGAAGTTAGGGTTTATACCCATTAATGTTGTTTACAAGCTTATGAGATTTTCAATGATTTAGATGTTGAATTGCATTCATATTTTCATGCATATTGCTGAAATTTCCTGATTTTAAGTTGAGTTATGAATGTTTACATTACCAAGCATGAATATTATGATATTTTAACATGAGATTGAAGCATGGATTATTTTCCCAAGATTGATTTTTATGATTTTAAAAAAGATGATGCTTTAAGCATCTTATGAGCAGATTATTTATAGTTTTCCAGTAAATCTTTGATATTTCGATCACTGGTTTAGCTTTGGAATCCACTTTACAGATTATTACAGTTTACAAAACTTAGATTAACTTTATTTAAAGATTTACTCATATAAATGCATGATTGGTTTTCAATATGAACCCTTATGTTAGTTTTAAAAGTGGATTTCCAATGGTTTAAGCAAAGAGATTTAAGAGGAAGTAGTATTTAGCACCGATCAAGAAGTTTGGGATTAGCGTGCCCTATATGATTCGAGAATAAGAACAGAATGCAGATTTCAGAAGTAAGTGTTATGACTCAGAAGAATTGTATTGCATGCTTTACTATTCATAATTTATGATCTTCAGATTTCAGATTTACTCAAGCCTATATGAGTCATTTACATTTAGCATGCATAATTTTATAAACTATGATGACATTGTTTACGTATTGCATTCACCCACATATACTTAGAACATCCTCAAAGTACTGATCCACATATACGTCTATGTTGTACATTGTCTCATAATGTAGGTTCAGGTGCTCAGCTGCAATAGTGCGAGTGATTTTTGAGCATCTCATCTATATTTCTGAAATTGATGAGTCTTCATTGTTTGGGTACTTAGCTATTCATGTTTTTAGTTTATTAATAGATGTTTCCATATTCATTTTAGATAGTTTGAGTCAGCTGGGGCCTGTCAAACTGCTAGATTAAGTTTTAGATCTTAGTTACAGTATTCTACTTTTAAGTATTTGCTTTATCAGACTTTTAGAATTTGTATGATTAAGATATACCTAGATAATTCAAATGGTTTCTATGTTAATTATGATTTTTTCATTCTTACTTTCCCAAATTTGAGATTCAGATTTAGAAATGGTAGCCAGGGTTAGCTCAGAGCTACTTATAATTCAGAGCATTGTGTGGAATCTTAGGAATAAGATTTTGGGGCATTACAAAGTTGGTATCAGATCCTAAGGTTAGAGAGTCCTAGGAGTCAGACAAGCCGCATTATGTAGAGTCTTGATCATTGGTGTCAAGTGCTCCACATCTATAAGCAAGAGGCTATGGAGTATTTTAGGAAATCATCTCTTCTTTCATGATCTATCATGTATTTAGTATCTCTATCTATTGCTAAATCGTGCTTTCATAATATAGAAAATGCATTCTCTTCAGGATAATGCACACAAAAATGATAACCAGCCACCTCCGCCCGTAGATCCTTTGAATGAGAAAGTGTTATATACAGAGTTTTGAGCTGCCTTTCAGGCACTAGCCATAGCTGTGATAGCTAACATTCAGGGCAATTGTTAGGCTACAGCCTCACCTCAGCAAGATGGGGACTTAGCCACTGCCAGAATTTGAGATTTTATGAGGATGAATCCGCCAAAGTTCTTTGGGTCGAAGGCAGGTGAGGACCCATAGCTCTATCTAGATGAGGTGAAGAAGATCACCTAAATTATGCATATTTTTGAAGAGGAAAGTGTATAATTGGCATCCTATAGGCTGAAGGATATTCCTTATGATTGGGAAGTGATATGGAAGAAGAGTAGAGGGGAGAATGCAACTCCCATGACTTAACAGATTTTTTAGGATGCATTCCTAGACAAGTTTTTCCCATGTGAGATGAGGAAAAATCAGATAGAAGAGTTCATGAACCTTAGGCAAGGATCAATGCAGTGAAGGAGTATTGCCTCAAGTTGAACCAATTGTCTAAGTATGCCCCTAATCAGATGGTTGACCCCAGGTCAAGCATGAGTAAGTTTATGACCGGTGTGTCTGGGTTCGTAGCTAAGGAGTGTAAGAATACTATGCTTATTGGAGACATGGATCTCCCTATATTGATGATGCATGCCCAACAGATTTAGGTAGAAAAGATGAGGGAAAGAGAGAGAGAGAGTGAATAATAAAGCTAGAACCGTGCAGTTTGATTATGGCCAAAATAGGTCTGGAGAAGGAAATCATTCACAATTTTAGAATCATTCATCTATGCTTGCACCTTCTTCATCCAGTGCTCTAACATGCAAAAATTGACAAGAAAGTGGGGTAAGTCCTCTATGTCTAAATCTTAAAATAATGTGAGTGGCAGGCCCATCTATCCTTAGTATGCTAGGTATGGTAAGAATCATCCTGGTGAGTGTTAGCTAGATGGAGGGGTTGCTATGGTTATGGCTAACCGGGTCATGGAATCAAAGAGTGACCACATGCTAAATAGGGAAACAAAGATGTTCTCCCCAAACTTAGGCTACTAGTGTACCAGCTCCTTTAGGTCGCCCATCTCCTTCTCAGGGCACATCATCTAGTACCGGTGATGGTCAGCGTTAGAATTGATTTGATGCCTTACTATCCCGTTAGGAGCAGGAGGATTCGCTAGACTTTGTAACTAGTCTATTTTGTGTCTTCCATTTTGATGTTTATTTGTTGTTAGTCCCGGGGTTGAGTTTCTCTTATGTGACCCTGCTATATGTATAAATTTTGAGATAACTTTGAAAAAATTCGCAAGCCCTTTTTGGTTTCTACTCCAGTAGGTGAGTCAGCTGTTGCTAGGAAAATCTATAAGAAGTTCCTGTCACTGTACTTTATAAATTCATGTTAGCAGACTTGATAAAACTAGATATGGTTGATTTTGATCTTATCCTTGGTATGGATTGGAACTATTCCTATTATGCCTCTATATATTGTCGCACCCGTGTGGTTAAGTTTTAGTTCCCAGATGAGCTAGTCTTTAAGTGGTAAAGTAATTCAGTGTCTCCCAAGAGTCATTTCGTATCTTATCTTCTGTCCAGAAAGTTTATATCTGAAGGTTTCATTTACCACCACGTTCGGGTCAAAGACACAAAGTTTGAGACTCCAACACTTCAGTCTATTCGAGTGGTCAATGAATTTCCTAAAGTTTTTCTAGAAGATCTCCCAAGGGAACCTTCCAATATGGAAATAGAATTCGGTATTGACCTTCTCCTAGGTACTCAGCCTATTTTTATCCCTCTATATCATATGGCTCCCACAGAGCTTAAGGAGTTGAAAGAGCAACTCAAAGATCTTTTAGATAAAGGTTTCATAAGGCCTAGTGTTTCTCCATGGGGTGCTCCTGTCCTATTTTTGTGAAATAAAGATGGTTCTTTGTGAATTTGCATTGACTATCGTCAGTTAAATAATGTTACAATAATGAACAAATACCCTCTTTCTAGAATTGATGACTTGTTTGACCAATTCCAAGTTGACAAGTTATTTCTCAAACATAGACCTTAGATCCGAATATCATCAACTTAAAGTAAGGGAGTGTGACATTCTAAAGTTAGCCTTTAGAACCCGTTATGGTCATTTTTAGTTTCTATTCATGTCCTTATGGCTAACTAATGCTCCAGCAGCTTTTATGGACCTTATACACCGAGGGTTCAAACTGTATCTAGACTTGTTTATGATATCCTTGTATACTCCTTTAGTGAGGATTACCATGTAGATAATCTTAGAATTGTCATGCAAACTCTTATAGATCATCAATTGTTTACCAAATTCAACAAGTGTGAATTGTAGCTAAGATCAAAAACATTTCTTAGTCTCATCGGCAGCATTAAAGTTGATCTCCAAAAGATAGAAGACATAAGAAATTAGCCTAGACCTATCTCTTCGTCAGACATTAGAAGTTTCTTGGGTTTAGTTGGTTATTACAGTTGCATCCCCTATGTCTAAATTGACCCAAAAGAAAGTTAAGTTCCAGTGGTTAGATTCCTACGAGAAGAGTTTTTAGGAGTTGAAGACTCGACTCACTACAACCACAATCTTAGCATTACCTAATGGTATGGATGTTTTTATTGTGTATTATGATGCCTTTAAAGTTTTTTTGGGTTATGTGTTGATATAGAGAGATAAGGTCATAGCCTATTCCTCTAGACAGCTTAAGCCTCATGAAAAGATTTACCCAACCCATAACCTTAAATTAGTCGTTATGGTGTTTGTGTTGAAAATTTAGAGAAACTATCTGTATAGTGTACATATTGATATGTTCATGGATTACAAAATTTTGTAGTATATGTTTACGTAGAGGGAGTTGAATCTTCGTTAGAGGAGATGGTTAGAATTCTTGAAGGATTATGACATGAACGTGTTGTATCATCTAGGCAAGGCTAATGTTGTAGCTAATACCCTTAGTAGATTGTCTATAGGTAGTGTGGCCTATTTGGATAATAACAAGAAAGAGCTAGCGCGAGACATTCAGCATTTGGCTAGATTGGGTGTTAGGTTTGTTGATTCGGCTGAAGGGAATGTTTGGGTTCAGAGTAGTTCCAAATCTTCCCTATTTTTGGAAGTGAAGGAGAAGCAAAATATGGATTCTAGTTTGGTCAAACTAAAAGAGTCAGTGAGAGACCAAAGGGTAGAGATTTTCTCCCAAGAGGGAGATGGCGTATTGAGATACCAGAGTAGATTGTGTGTGGCATATGTTGATGAGTTGAGACAATGCATTATGCCTGAAGCTTATGGTGCGCATAATTCTATCCATCCAGGTGCTAACAAGATGTACCATGACTTGAGGAAAATGTATTGGTGGATGGTATAAAGAGAGATATAGCGGAGTTCGTAGATAAATGTTCAACTTATCCACAGGTTAAGGTAGAGCACCAAATACCTAGTGGTACATTGCAAGAGTTTGGTATCCCCACTTGGAAATAGGAAGAGGTGAATATGGATTTTTTGACTGGTTTACCCCATTCGCTCAGTCAATATGATTTGGTTTGGGTTATTGTAGACAGCTGACTAAATCAACCCATTTATTACCAGTTAACATATCCTATACAGCGGAAGAATATGCTAAGTTGTACATCAGAGAGTTAGTCAGGTTGCATGGAATTCCCTTGTCTATCATCTCAAATAGGGGTACTCAATTTACTTTCCAGTTTTGGAGAGATTTTCAGAAGGGTCTTGGTACTGAAGTCCATCTTAGTTCATCTTTTCACCCTTAAATAGATGGTCAAGCAGAGAGGACCATCCACACTCTGGAAGATATGTTGAGGGCATGTGCTCTTGATTTTAAAGGTAGTTGGGATAAGCATTTGTCATTGATTGAGTTCTCTTATAATAACAGTTGCCATTCTAGCATTCAAATGGCCCCATTTAAGGCTCTTTATGGGAGGAGATGTAGATCACCCATAGGTTTGTTTGAAGTGGGCGAGGCCACTTTTCTTGGGCCTGATGCAATTTTTGAAGTAATGGAGAAATTTAAGTTGATTAGAGAAAGATCAAAAACAGCCCAGAGACATTAGAAATCATATGTAGATATGAGAAGAAGGGACCTTGAATTTGAGTTTGGTGATTTAGTGAATCTAAAGATTTCACCCGTGAAAAGGGTGAAGAGATTTCGTAAGATGGGGAAGTTTAGTCCCTGGTATATTGGCCCTTATAGAAATCTGAGTCGTGTCGGCAGACTTGTCAGTCGTTCATCCTGTATTACACGTCTCTATTCTTAAGAAGTTCATCGGTGACTCCACTATTGTATTTCCTTTAGAAAGCTCAGATATCCAGAATAGCTTCTCTTACGAAGATACTCCAGTTGAGATTTTAGATCATTAGATCTTTAGAATAAGGAACAAAGAAGTTTCCTTGGTCAACGCTCTTTAGCAATATCAATTAGTTGAGGGCGATACTTGAGAAGTAGTAGCAGATATGCGAGCCAAAGACCCTCACCTCTTCTCCGCAAACTCAGATTTAGCTGAAGGTAATAATCTTCCTTAATTCAATTTTTTACTAATCTCAAATTCAGCTATATAGCTATTTTTATGTGAACTCATGCCCTTATATATCAGTTCAGTAAGCTCATTATGTTGAGAATCAGTCATTTAGTTAATTTAGTTGTGCATGATAACTTATATCCCCAGATTTCCCCAATATTTTTAACTTAACCAGCCACATTCGAGGATGAATGTTCCCAACAAGGAGATATTATAATACACCAAACTTTCCTAGATTGAATTTGTCCCAAAAATGTCAAGGATTAGCGTCTAAAGTGAATGATAAATATTTCGTGTAGAATTTTCCAGATTTAGACATCCCACTATGTCAGAAATTTAATAAGATTTTCAACGTTATAAGATTTACCCAAATCTGATAACCGGATAAGAAGTTATGGCTATTTTAAGTTTCAGTCGCAAAACACCGTCATTTCGGTCACTAGCGCATCGCGTAGAGGGTTTAAATGATGATAGTTAATTTTCAGTGGCCCTCTTTGATATTGGTGCATCATGGAGAGGTCTAATTTCCCATTCATCAATTTCTAGAGGTCCAGCACGATAATTGCGTGTCACGCTATATGCCAAAATGGCATTCCAAAGGGGCACCGCGATGGCTTCACATCGCAGAGTCTGCTCAGTTTGCATTTGTCAATTTCCAGTGAGCCACCGCAATAGTGGCGCATCACGGTAGCCACCCAGTTTGGAAAATATGCATTTTTCAGTCCTTTAAATTATTAAAAAGGGGTACTTTGGTCATTCCCCAGCCCCTAATCCTTCTTAAATAGTGAATTAAACCCCTTCAAAGCACTTAACATCCATTTTTCATCAAATCTCTCTCAAGAAAAACCCTAGTTCATCAAAAGTTCTCCCCAAGGAATCCAAATTCCTCCATTTATTTCTCCAAATAAATTCAAGATTGAGGATTCCCAACTCAAGGGCTCTAAGAATTAATCATTAAAGCATCAATAGGAATCAAAGATTAAAGTTTTTCATCAAATATCACCAATTAAAGTATGTAGGGTTATGAACAAGGATACTCCTTCCATCCTTGTGCCCAAAACTTATTTTAATTACGAATTTACTGAATGTTGTATGATTTTCCATAAACTTGAAGTTAGGGTTTATACCCATTAATGTTGTTTACAAACTTATGAGATTTCCATGATTTAGAAATTGAATTACATGATTATGTTCATATTTTCATGTATATTGCTGAAATTTCTCCTGATTTTAAGTTGAGTGATGAATGTTTACATTACCAAGCATGAATATTATAATGTTTTAACATGATATTGAAGCATGGATTATTTTCCCAAGATTGATTTTTATGATTCTATGAAAGATGATGCTTTAAGCATCTTATGAGTAGATTATTTATAATTTTTCAGTAAAGCTTTGATCTTTTAATCACTGGTTTATCTTTGGAATCCACTTTACAGATTATTACAATTTACAGAACTTAGATTATCTTTATTTACAGATTTACTCATGATTGGTTTTCCATATGAACCCTTATGTTAGTTTTAAAATTAGATTTCTAATAGTTTGACCATACAGATTTAAGAGGGAGTAGTATTTAGCACCGATCGGGAAGTGTGAAATTAGCGTGCCCAATCTTCCACAGAACTACACAGCCAACGTTGGTACAGATTATCAAATTTCCCCATTTCTATATGGATGAAAGTTTTAGCTTGTGATCAATCACTTGGATTAGGTTATACTCCCTAGGAAGAGTATGACACCTCTCCCTAATGGGAGGTTTCTTCTATAGGAGGTCAAGACAATGGAATCCATGTAGCTCATATGGTTTATGTCAGTTAAGAGAACCTCTCTAATAGTAAAGATTTTCAGGATAAGTTTTTAGATTTCAATTAGTCTATATGATTTGAGAATAAGAACAGAATATATATTTTAGAACTAAGTTTTACGACTTATAAGAATTGTATTTCATGCTTTACTATTCATGATTTATGATCTTTAGGTTATAGATTTACTCAAGCCTATGTGAGTTATTTAAATTTAGCATGCATGATTTTATAAACTGCGATGACATTGTTTACTTATAGCATTCAACCCAATATGCTTAGTACATCCTCAAAGTACTGATGCACATATACGTCTATGTGCTACATTGTATCATAATGTAGGTTCAGGTGCTCAGGCGCAGTAGCGCGAGTGATTTTCGAGCATCTCATCTACATCGCTGTCGTTGGTGAGTCATCATAGTTTGGGGACTTAGATATTCATGTTTTTATTTTATTAATAGATGTTTCCATATTTATTTCAGATAGTTTGACTCAGCTGGGGCCTGTCCCAGTGACTCTCTAGATTTAGTCAGTAGAGGCTTGTCGAACTACTAGATTCAGTTTTAGATCTCAATTACAGTATTCAAATTTTTAGTATTTTCTTTATCAGTTTTTTTAGATTAGTATGATTCAGATATACCTAGATAATTCAGATAGTTTCCATATTTATTATGATTTTTCATTCATACCTTCCCGAATTTGAGATTCAAATTTAGAAAAGGCAGCCTGGGTTAGCTTAGAACTACATGTAGTTCGAAGCACTGTGTGGCATCCCGGGAATCAGATATTGGGGCGTTACATAACTAAGATCTTTGTTTTTCATCTAGTATACCATGATCCATCTCAACTTTTTAGAGAGAGGTTAAATCATCAATTAACATGCCCAATAAGTAATTTTCAGATACAATTTACAGTATTCAAGGAGAAAATAAGGGAAAACAGTCCAAATAAGTTAAATTCTTATTTTTAGACCCTTCAAATAACATTATTATCCACGTTGATGTTTGTAATCTCACCTATATGGAACCACCAGCTCCTCCTAACGAGAGCAGGTGATCATCGGCTTATTTCATGTGGCTATACTTTAAACCTGTGGAACTATAATGGTTTCAAAGACCGCAGGTACATGTTCACTCTTGGGAACAATATGTTGATTAGGCCAAAGACAATGGAAAAGAGAAATTATACAAGTCCAGATTATTTATAAAGGTATTTTTGTCTAAAAGAAACATAAAGATTTTTGAAGAGAGAAACAGAGAATTCAATAGAAATATTAGGATACTTTCCTATGCATGTAATGTTCGATACACCCATGTTGCTCAACACCTAGTTCAATGACCTATTTTATGATTCTCCTAAGCTTTATTTCATAGATTGGCTATGTAAATGGCTGAGTATGTTGTTCTCTACTTTCCTTGATAGCTAGTTTGTGATGAACTAGATTATGGCACTGTAGTACTTTACTGGTGATTAGTATAATCTGTTAATTACAAAAAGTAAATTCAAACATTTTCAGAATAAATAATGAAAAATGCTTTATAGTTTTTTCTTTAAAATAGTCATTTATTAGGTAAATTTTATATTAAAAGCACGCGCATGTAAAACTTAACTAATTAACCATCGTACTCTGAAATCTTACGATAAAGTAAGATTAAAAACAAGTATATTCAACATTTTTACGTAAAAGAAAGACTGACATATGTACAAATGTGCTGTAAGGGCCATTATTATTTTTTCGATGAGCACCAATTTTAGTGTCATATGAAAAACCCTTAAAATTCTTAAAAGTTACCAAATTGTATAAAGATTTTCAATGTTATAAAAACTTCATGTTAGGATAAAATGAGATTTAAAAAAAAAAGACAACGTGAGGATTACAAGAAAATAGTTACTTTGTCTTATAGTACTCCATGAAGTAAACTAATATATTCATGATATACCCATTCATATGGTGATATACATGTGACATACATAAATATCTTCTTCTGATAAATTTTCAATTTTCTTTTTAATAACTAAGAAAACCAGTTCAATTAATAATGAGTGTTTTGGGTTCAAAGACAGATAGATTGGAGGAAGGAGTAATCTGGGAAAATGTTGGATTTTTTTTTTAATTAAATTACTAAATATATTTTATGAAGAGGTGTCATTTAGAAAAGAGGTGTCTTTTGGAAATAAGATGTGTATTTTAGATGAATAAGTGCATCTTAGATGAAAGGTTGTGTCCTTTCATTATTCGATTTCCACCTATTCTATTTAAATTCAACTATTTCCTATTTCTAACGTATGTTTTTTACAAGAAAATTTTAAGAGTCTTTTCTTGTCTGAAAAGATCAAGTTCTGATTTCTTTCTTTCCAAAATAATCTCGTCTCTCTTTGCTTAGTGCAGAATTCAATAGGCTTTATCATATCAAATAAAACTATTTCTATATAATTCCATAGCAATCTCACAGAGGAGAGGAAGAAAATATTATTTTTATGAAAGTGTTTTGCATGTGTTTCAAGCCTTAAATTTGTGTCAATTGTTCAGTTTATTAAACCTTCCTCTTTGTATTCTTCTTCAATATTTATGTTATTCATGCAACATATTTCCAATAATCTAAAAACGATATTTACTCAAAAGAGTAGTAGGATTTGTCTTGAATTTCCTACCTTACTTGGATTCTACTATAATTGTGTTTTGCTTCGAAAATGATTTCTTAGCGGAAAAGGTTTTCTAGTAGGAAAAGGTATCTTTCCTATTAGATTTTTTTTAGGTTTATTCTTTCTTAGAGGAAGAGTTTTATAGTTTTATAAATAGAATATCTCTCTTCTCAAGTCATAACACGATAGCATCCATACTGTAGCCATTTAAGAGTTTTGTTTTGGGGGACATTTTTTTGGAATTTTTTTTTATACTTTTTGATTTAGCTTTTTAATATGTAGACCAATTGGCCGAATTATTTAATAATATTATATTTTCTTTTGTATTTTATATTGTTTCAGCTGTATTATCAATAGTTTGATTTGTAAATTTTAAACTTCTGCATGACGCCATCTCGATTTCGAACCCGACA
The DNA here is from genome assembly GCA_026120095.1 of Capsicum chinense. Lineage (NCBI taxonomy): Eukaryota > Viridiplantae > Streptophyta > Magnoliopsida > Solanales > Solanaceae > Capsicum > Capsicum chinense. Next base: position 185,792,577 of record JAPEIP010000007.1, read on the forward strand.
AGTGGTATCAGAGACTACGGTTCAAATGTCCAGTGGTTTGGTGAAACGAGATTAAAGACATACTCAAAGCAGTTTCAAATCAAGTTGCAACCAATTTTGATGATAATGAAGATCTTTGTCTAGCTATATATGGAGAAGGAGTTCAAAGCATAATTTCAAAATTCTTGATCATTTATCTTTAAAAATAAAAATAAGATATTTTTTAAGTAATTTTTAAACCATAATATTTTAATTTTTTTTTAACCATGGAAGTAGTGATGAAGATTACATGAAGGAAAAGAGTATGATCAATTTTGCAAGAAAATTCAGGCCAAGGGGAGATTTTTTAGGATTTGTCCTGAATTTTCTACCTTACATGGATTTGACCATAATTGTCTTTTACTTCAGAAAGGATTTCTTAGTGAAAAAGATTTCCTAGTAGGAAAAGGTCTCTTTCCAATTAGATTTCTATTAGGTTTATTATTTCTTAGAGGAAGGGTTTTGTAGTTCTATAAATAGAAGATCTCTCTTCTCAAGTTATAACACAATAGATCCACAATGTAGTTGTTTAAGAGTTTCGTTGAGGGAGAGATTTTCTCTCAATTAGTTTTTATACTTTTTGGTTTAGGTTTTTAATAAGTACGCCAATTGGTTGAATCATATAATAATAATATTATTTTTTTATTTTTTATATAGTGTTATCTGAATTAGCAATAGTTTGGTTTGCAAATTTTAAGTTTCTGCATGACACCCACTCAATTTTGAATCCAAGAAAGAGTAGGTATGAAGAATACATTAGGAAAAACAAATAATAAAAATTATGAATTCGAAAAAGCACTGCAAAATAAATGTAGCCTACCTTAAAGATTTGAGAAGCCTAGTTAATGATTTTTCCTCTGGCTTATTTTTTGTGGTATCAGTAAAGGATTTTTCTTTAAGGAAGCCTGACAACTTCAAGAATGGGATATAGTCACTACAAGAAGAGAAGTCAATAAAGTTAGCGAGTGATTATTACTTACCAACTCTTGTGGAAAGAATTAGGATTGTGCCCACTTTTCAAACTTATTTTGATAAATACGCACTTAAATTCTTTTTTATTTATTTTTTAAGGCAGGGTCTAAAAAGTAAAAAAAATGGGGTCCACATGTAGGCCAAGGGGCTTTTTCATCATTTTAAAAACTTTGAGAATTTAATAAACTACACCTAATACCCTTCACTTCTTTCAATATTAAACAAAACTCCTCTCTCTCCTCTTCAACTTCTCAAATTCCCGCTACTCCCAAGAAATTTTTTCCAAATGCCATTTTTGCTTTTCCTTCTTGTCCAGCGGCAAAGGGTTGGGTTTTGCATTGTAAGGTAAGTTAAAATTATGTTTTGATTGAAGATCCATTTTAGCAATTTTTATTGTTATCCATTTCTTAGTGATGTAGTATAGGAATTTTTTTCGAATGTGGTTGATTAAATATTTAAAATTTGAGAATTTTATAGGTAATTAGTTTGATTTCGTAGCAATGATTGAGTTTTGATTTGGCAGTTTTGACATAATTTTTCATCGATCATGATGTAGAATTTTGAAATTTTTGTTAAGAAGCTTTTCTTTAGTTAAGATATTATATGAGCACTGCATTGTTGAATTGTGTGATAATTGTTAATTTATGAGTTATTTTTGCTATTTGAATCGAGTAGTGACCTATTTCTGTATGTAGTGTTGTGGTCTATGAATTAACAATGCCCTAGATTGAAATAAATTTTTAGGTGTATGAAATTCTTTTAAAATATGATTGACTAAATAGTGCAAATTAAAAAATTTATAGCTAATTAGTAATAGTTGAGTTTTGATACCACATGTTTGATTGAAATTTTTTTGTTTATCACGTTGTTGGATTTTGATTCAATTATGGTTATATTTGTGTAGTGAACAATTTAACGGTGAAATAATGGCTAGTTAATTTGGCTTTTTCATTTGAGCATTGAATTATTTCTATTTGTAGACTTGTAGTCTATGAATTGACAATAGCAGAAATATTTTTAGGTGTAGATTCTATTAAAAATAGGTAAAGATAGCTTTGGTGTTAAATGAACAGTTGGTACCGCATCTGATTCTACTTCTAGCAGTAGAAAAAAGAAGAATTGAGATAGTTCAAATGCCTCTAAAAGGAACAAAACTAAACCAGGAGAGTCGAAATCAGATTTAAAGACTATAAAATAGATAAATGGATATATCGATGAGTCTAGTGATGATATTGTTGAGTGTAGTTGTATTCATGATAGTGACGGGAATGAGGGTAGTAAAAATTAGTTTTAATGGAGATAATAATCCCTTGTCCGTATCATTTTATTCATGGTACATTTTCGTGGAGCGGTATGACCTTCAAACTTTAATGGATGAGGTTGGATCTTTCGGCGAAGCTATCGGTTAGATCAAGGATGGATGCATATCGAGAATTTAAGAAAATTTTTGTTGGACAAGATTTGAAGAAAAGATTCAAGCAGTTCTATTTCGGACACTAGAGAAACATGATGCAACATCTTAAATTCAATGGGTAGAGGATTCATTATATGGTGTTGTGACGTCTTGAGAACAATAACATGTGTCATGAAATGCGGTTTTGTGTGAACAACAAACCTACTTGTTTTAGCTTAAAGGATTTTTGTTTGATCACGGGGTTGAATTGCTTATCATACCACAGTGAATAAAAAATGAAGAAGGTGTTAGAGAAGGGGGAGCATTTTTTCTTTAAAGAGACTAAAACAAAAACATTATAGCGGTCAACTTTTTACAGTTGATTAGAGGAAATAAGTTAAATAAGGAGCATAAATTTAAGTGTTGTTTACTGGTTCTTGCACACCATGTTTCTTGCAAAATATTCGACAAAGGTTGTCGACATAAAACTGATTTGAATGATGGAATCCTTGAGTTTCATCGAAAGTTATCCGTGGGGAAAAGAGACATTTCAACTGACCATAGACTATCTAAAGAAGCACACCGACCTAAAGAAGAAGAGAAAAGTCTTTGATGAGAAGCTGAAGGCATCCTATGCTCTATTTAGATTTCTTTGCGCATTCATGGTATTTAACATCAACCCTTCAGTCATTCTATCATAGATTCTTTTTTTTTTATACACTGTAATAGACTCTGAGTCATTTTTTCACTACTGTATGGTCTATAGATTTGACTCTACGAGGACTTTCCTCATCTTGAAAATATTGTTGGAAAATCAATAGATGGGTCCTTTCCCATTCCCCGCATCCTAAGATGGCACACTACAAAAAGTGATAAGATAATCGAAGGCGGCCTATTCAAGTATAAAAGAAAAATCACCAAGGTATGAACTTATTTTTTATTATCCTAAAATGCTATTGTTGTATTAAATGTTATGTAATTATTAATAGATTTTTTATAGAGCGTGCACCCATACATCATTCCAACTATTCGTGAGATGAAGATGGATTACATGGTTATGTTTAAGCCATATTCAAAATATGGTGAAGAATAACTTCCTCGATGGCTTGAAGAAAGATTTACAAGGGGTGATTGTCCTTGCTTCAAACAGGGATAATGATGATGATGAGGATTTGAGTGGTAACCCTATTGGAGTACACATTGATGATAATTCTTCTCTGAGCACCTCAAAATTTATAGTTAGCACCTCTGTCGATGGGGATCTGTATAAGTGTGTTACTAGGCTCGAGGAAGTTGTGTTGGATACTATAGCCTGTGTAAAAAAACTAAAGGAAAAAAAGGATGAACAACAATATGAGAGCGTAACTTCATTTAATAATTGATGTAGTTAATGAATTTTTAGATGTAAGTATTAGTAACACTTCATAATATGATACAGTGCATGTGGCCTTCATGATACGGAGAAGAATGAATAGGAAGAAAATGGAGTAAAATGGATGAGTTGGCACTGTAGTGGCATAAGAGGAAGAAGAAGAAGAAAAAAAGGACGAAGAAGAAGAAGAAGAAGAAGAAGAAGAAGAAGAAGAAGACGAAGAAGAAGAAGAAGAAGAAGAAGAAGAGGAAATGAAAGAAGATAAGAGTGAAGAAATTGAAAAAAAAAACTGCAGATGAAGAAGAGGAAGCTAAGAAAGAAGAAGAAGCTAAAAAAGAAGCAGCAACAGATGAAGAAGTAGGTGAGAAAGAAAAAGAAGCTGAAAAATAGCAGCAGCTAATAAAAAGAACAAAGTGAGAAAGAAAAAGAAGCTGAGAAAGAAAAAACGGGTTAAGAAGATGAAGAAGAAGTCGAGGAAGAAAAGAAAGCTGAGAAAGAAGGAGAAACAGATGCTGAAAAAGGAGAAGAAGAAGGTGAGAAAGAAGAACCAGGAAAAATGTTGAAGAATTAGGCAGAGCAACTGAAGATGGAAAGGAAGAAATAGCAGACAAAGAAGAAGGAGAAGACAAAAAATATGAACAAAAAGAAGAAAAAGAAGAAGCAGGCAAAATATATGTGGTCATGGAAATTGTTTATTTCATCAACGATAACATTTGTGTTGAAGAGAAAAAAGACATTTGAATGCTAGTATTGTTAATGTTTATGAAATTTGAAATGAGGGAGGTCAATGATCGTCGGAATGATATGACAAACAATTTTTATTTTTTAAAAGTTTTTAGTATTCTGCATTGGATCTGTTTTTATCAAACTGTATTATTGCATGAAATTTAAATATGCATTGTGTTGTCATAACTAATATAGTGTATGGTTGACATCACAAAATGCATATTTAATCTTTCGTATACTGCTAGAATAGTCTATCATTACCATTCTACTCTATTTTAAGTTGATGCTTAGTTTGATAAACTATGATTCTATGAAAAACAATATTAAAATTCTAGAAAAATAGAAGTATTTTCATTTATTCGATCTCACTACATCCATGTTACACCTTTCCAAACAATGAATACTATCATTATACCACATAACATCATTTTTATGCCATTCTCCTTTTCTTTGACCAAAACCAACTTTTGTTTTAGTTTATCTCTGTTTATTTGTGATACAAACCAACCCACGGAATGTAAGGAAAGACATAAAATAGTCCATAAAACTAGGCAAACTCGAGAGCCTTTTTGGAGACCTACTCTCGGGTTCACAAAACACCACAACAACAAGAGAACAAGGTGTTTATTACACAAAAATATACGACATCCTTACTATGTTAACAACAACAATGGAAAAGAACAACAAGTCACGAGTTTGGATTACAAGAACACAATGCATACATGATTTATAAGAAAAGGATAGATAGAAAGTGAGACATGGATTATTACACGATTAAGGACCAAGTGTATATCAAATACTAACCCCTAATGAATATAATAATGAACACCACACTCTTATGGGTGACCTCCAAGGGAATCAACTCACGTTAAGATCCACCGTTTCGAAGCAAAGGTCAATATTAGCTTTTCCAAGCCCTAAACGGTAGTGGCTATTCCAAGCCCTAACTAAAATTGCACTAAGGTGTTCTACTCTCAAGAGATAGGAATTACAATATGTCAAATGCTCATCATTCATAAACTAATGAAAATAAGACTAAAGCAGCCTATTTATAATCTATTACAAAATGAAAACAAAATGAATCCAATGCACTTAATAAGGAGGGGCGTCCATGGAATGTCACTTGGACAAGGATAAGTGACCAAAATACCCATAAGGCTAAGTGACAAAATGCCCTTAATAAAGGGAACCCAAACCCTGAACCGATAAGTGTGGTCCAAACCCGAGACTCTTCAATTCTTCAAGGCCTCAAGTAATCTTCCACACTCGGGTTTGTTTAGTGGCATGCTCAAAATGACCCCTCCAAGTATGATATCGAGCCCTCCATGCGACCAAAGCTTGATTCTTCATGTAGTGACTTTGAATGATATTATCGAAAGCTAAGGTGACCATTTGACTTGTATCATCCTCTCCTTCTTGAAAAGTATTCGACCTTAAATCTTTACCTTGCAAGACTAGAGAAAGGACAAACAAGCACAACATCCTCATGGCATGAGGGTTATGGTTAGCACAATAATAAATATCATCACACCACGGCGGCACATACTTGAAGTATAACCAAGGATCCTTTGAAGGGAATATTAAAAACTCAATGAAAGATGTACAAAGGATTTGGTTATGGGATTCACCAAGAGTGACAATTTGCTTGTCATAGAGACCAAGCAACAAGTTGTGTGCTCCAACATCACTATTTTCATATTTGGCACCGTGGTCAAATGAAAAAAGTGGATATAGAAATGGGTCTAGACAACACTCCCATTTCCCATGGTCTCTACCCAAAGTAAATGACATACTCTCTACAATAGCATACATATCATCCAAAGAAAATAGAGAGTAAAGAAAGGTATCACTAAATTCGGCTTCTACTAAGGCACCCTCATCTGTGTACTTACTACTAGTTTCCCAATCATCACCATGAGTACTCTCAACAATAAAGTTACACAAAGTAGAAGAGGAAGTAGCTTCCAAGACTACACATTCCTTACCCTTAAGAGTAATCTCATCTTCCAAGAAGAGATTTCTATCTTTACGAGGAATATTGTCATACTATAGTGGGTTAGCATATAGGCTATAGCCTCTAAGGCAAGCTAAACCATCATTTTCACCACTCGACTCATTATGAGTGTTTATATTATCTTCAAACAAGACATTATACCTAAAGAGAGAATGATCTAACCCACAGGTAGATCTGGAACACGTAAGTTCTTCACTCTCTAAAAGACAATTGTCAATTTTCTAGGAGGTTTATAAGATTATCCCAAGAATAGCTCTTGAGTTTACTCCCATTCTGTTGCTCAACATTTTAAAAAACTTCACTCACTTGAGTTCTATTAAGAACATCACATACATACTCAAGTGGTGGAAACTTTCTCAAATAAGTTGATCAACACCAATTTCACACGATGATGTACTTCCGTTTAACATATAGGTTTCAACACTAGGTAGACATAAATTGATAGTACAAGAAGAGTCAATTTGTTCATCAATAGGATCAACTAGTGTATCCATACTCACAATATGTACATCATCAACAAGAGGCAAAGAATCATTAGACTTACAAGTATGTAAGCTACTACTCGCACTCAATGGCGTGCTAGTTACACAATTATCATTCTTATGCGCTAAAGTGTAAGATTTAGCTATTTTACCTTGAAGTTCTTGAGTAAATCCCTCTTTGTCGTGTCGTTAATGTCCTCCACAATCTTTGGAAGAAAATTCTCTTTGGCATTTCTCATCTTCAATTTCCATGTTGGTACCTACACAAATGTCCTTAGAAATAGAAGGACAAACAATGTTAGCATAGTTTGATGGCAATCCTCTCCCATCGCTCCACACAACCTCTTCTCTTTCCACTCTCAGATTACCACCTTTTTCATCCTTACTCCTCTTAATATTTTGTATCGCATAATCATTTAGATTGGAGTAGGTGGACAAATCTTTTTGTGGCTTGGGCAGCATGTGAGTCATGAGATGATTTCTCCATTGGTCTCTCAAAACATTAGGCCAATTTTGCATATTTGGAATGCGATGTCATGTAAACCAATTGTCACCTAAGCATACATGACTGTGTGTCAAGGAAAGAATTATCACACCACACCTCCTCATGGTATTCAAATTAGGATAAGATAAATTTTATGCCCTCGACAACCTTAAACCCTTCCAATGAGTATGGAATAAGTAAAGGCTCTCGAAACAACCCCAAGTAGTCATGGATGGAAGAATATAGTTTCTATAGTACCTATAATTTAACATAATACGGCCTCTCGGTATCCCACAAATGGTCACCTTTTTGGAGTGTACACTCCTTATCGAGTCAACACTGTAAGTCACATGAGTACCCCTCTTCTTTGGAGATTCATACCCCCTTCTCCTTGTAGGACAACCTCTACTAGAGCTAGTATAACTAGTTACACCATATTGACCTTGATAAGAAGTACTACAAGGTGGAGAATATGAATCTTAACACTCCTCATGTGCACTCTCATCATAGCTCTTATATGTTTTGTGAATGAAAGGTTATACCTAACACCAAATCTAGGTTCAGAGTGAGGGGTGTAAGACTTCTCACTTGCCCCAACATCACCATAAGATCCATCACGAGGTCCTACATCATCTCCAAGTTCCCTATAAGTACTAGGCACTTTAGTCACCTCATTTTCTCCCTTAAAACTGTAATATCAAATCTTCTCAAGTTTTGATCATGGCTATTTTCATAGACTCCACAGTCTCCTTCAACTTAGTAGCCATAAAACCCCTCACTACAATTATAGTCTCCCATATTGTAGTCACAATAATCCCTAGATATCAAAGACATATTCCCCTTATATCACCTTTGTACCGATAAAATAAATAAACAAGACTAGTAGTAAAGTTTCCTTACAAACACTCGTATACACTCACTTTTGTGAACCTCATAATTGGACCAATGAATATTAAATGTTGATTATACTCCGGTAGTCAATAGGATGTCAATTCTACTTGGCGGTCGAAATAGATTCTTGTTTGATCGAATCAAGATACAAAACAAAAAATACTTACAAACTTGAAACAAAGAAATTGTGACTAGTTTTAAAATGAGAAAAGCAAATAAATAATGAATACACGAAAAAAATGGATTCAACAATTAATCAACAACTAAGTAGGTGATTACTAGTTGTTAATTAATTTTAGAATCAAGACATGAAACTAAGAAAAAAATAAAATTGTAACACCCCACATTTTACATGTACTTGTAATGTTCACATAAAATGACATACGACTTGATTTAATTACTACCAAAATTTTTCAAGTGTTCAAGTGTTAGATTGGGGCACTATATGGAAGTCTATTTAGAGACTGTGGCCTTA
>JAPEIP010000007.1:185811201-185824452 GCA_026120095.1 Capsicum chinense
CATGAGGCGGGGCCTGTCCCGACCCTTATAAGATAATGTTTCTTGTCTAGAGGCTTTGTAGACTACGTAAAGTATAGTATGGTCATGTATCGTATCGTAGACATTGTGGCTCCAACGGCCTAGTCATATAATATCTTTTGGCTTGCTAGTCCTATTTATCTTCTGAGGGCATGTTTAGTATGAAAGTAACTTATAATGTTCATAGGTAATGTATTGCTACAGGTTGGTTCTCCCGAGCCTTACCGGCAACGGGTGCCAGTCCGCCTTAATAGGATCTGGGGCGTGACAAAAATGAAACTACAAATCTAAAATTTGAGCTTAAATCGATGCATGAACAGTAAAATGTGATGATGTGCCAGCCATGTATTGATTGCGGTTTTATCAAGTTTTATTTTCCAATGTCCAAGTCTTGACCAATTTTAATTTGGATTGGTGGAATTTTTTTTAAGGAGGGAAGAATAAGTCTTGGAGCCTTTTTTCAAGTTTCAAATTTCAATACTTGACTTTTGTTGTACTTTTCCTTGAAACATGGACCCTTGTATTATGGAAAGTGATTGAGATGTGATTGACAAGTCTTCGGTGGGTGAAAGGTCTTTCAAGACTAACAAGTTCTCCCACCTTTTTCCTTCACTCTGTTGGATCAAACCTTCACTTTATGATTAATAATTTTATGAAGGGGTGAAGAACATCAAGAACTACAACAATATTCCACCAAGAACAACAATAATCTCCAATATCCACAACATTCGGCCACTTAAATCCATCACAACATTAGCACCACCACACGGCCAAGATTACAAAACTTCAACAAATGTTCTTAGGCCAACAATCTTCAACAATAATATACGGCGAAGCCTATAACATCAACAACAACACAAGTTTAGGGGTGAATACACAACAACAAGGTCCAACACGGCCAAGCTTAGGACAACAACATCAACACACGGCCACACTTCAAGTTCACAATAACAACTTCAACTTTTAAATCTCAAATCTAGATCTATACTTAAAATGTTAGTGAAGAACAAAACCAGCACTTCAAACAACAAAACAAAAAAAAAAGAAACATAGATCTAGACTTACAAACAAGTCTCAACCAAGACAACAACAAGAACTTTAACTTCTCGGCCAAGAACACAAACTCAAGACACTTTTTTTTATTTTTACAAGAAAGCTTGCCCAAGATTTATCTTGTGGGAATAAAATCAAGTCATACACTGGTACCAAATGATACAAAACAACCCACGGAAGATAATGAAATGCACAAAATAGTCTATAAAACTAGGCAAACCTGAGAGCCTTTTTAGAGACCTAGTCTCAACTTCACAAGAACACCACAACAAGAAGAGAATAATGTGTTTATTACTCCAAAATAGCCAGAATCCAAAATATGTTAACAAAAACAAGATGAATAAAAACAAAAATTGAACAATAACCATAAGTCACACGTTTAGATTACAAGAACACAACACATAAATGATTTACAAGAAAAGGAAAGATAGAAAGTGAGACATAGATTATTACAAGATTAAGGACCAAGTGTATCTCAAATACTAACCCCTAATAAATGGAATAATCAAAACCACACTCTTATGGTGACCTCCAAGGGAATCAACTCACCTTAAATCCACCATTTCGAAGCAAAGGTCAATATTACTTTTCCAAGCCCTAAACTATAATGGTTATTCCAATCCCTAACTAAGACTACACTAGGGTATTCTAATCTTAAGGGAGAGGAATTACAATATGTAAAATGTTCATCATTCATAAACTAATGAAAATAAGACTAAAGGATCCTATTTGTAATCTATTACAAAATAATCCCAAAATTGCTCTAATGCCTTTAATGAGGAGGGGCTTCTATGGAGTGTCACTTGGACAAGGATAATTGACCAAATTCCCGTAAGGATAAGTGACAAAAATGATTTTAATAAAGGGAACAAAAACCGTGAACCAACAAATGTTGTCCAAACCCAAGAGTCCTTAAGTCTTCAAGGCTCCAAGCAATCTTTCATGCTCAGGTTTATTTAGTGGCATGCTCAAAATGACCCCTTCAAGTATGATCCCACTCCCTTCATGCGAACAAAGCTTGATTCTATGCACAGTGACTTTGAATGATGTCATCGAAATCTATGGTGACCATCTGATTTGTATCAATTTGGGTGTCTTGTAGTAATACATTCAAGTAATCCCTCTCCTCTTTGGCTTCTTTGAAAAAAGTCATGAGGAAATATCTATTTCTTTGTATTATTGGAGCCTTTGTGGTAAATTAAATTTTTTCATACCTTACAAATTTGATATCTCAGGTCTCAAACTCAACATTGATGGACTACTTGGAGGTGATACCTCATCAAGCCATTTATAAAACAAGTATTCATCATTATCCTAGAAAAAAATAATTACATAATGATTTACTTTATTTTGAAGACAGATATACACGACTCTCCTTCATAATTGCACCGTTATAAAATTTTCAATCTAGATTTGAGTCCCTGTGTGACGTCCTCAAGATAGCCGTATTTTCACAATGATAAATTAGAGTCCTTTTTTTAATTGGATGTTTGAGATGCTTGATACATTATATAATTTTAAAATAAAAATAAATTGGAGGAAATAAAATAATGAGGGATGGATGTCTTTATATATGAAGTAAAAAGAAGTGTTAACATTTAAGGAGTACAAACATTTAAGGAGTACAAAATTAGTTGTTTGTTACCGTCGGAATACTAATTGTGCTTTTTGAACTATTGGTGACACTTAATAAACTGTCATCGATCTTGACCTATGTAAATACTCAAATGAGATATAAAAGTTTACCGTAGACACTCGTAATTTGTGGACCCTCAATAACATGTTTAAAAAAAATAATTATGTAAAAAAATAATTGTTCTTTGAGAGTCCATCGATTCATTTAGTCTACCACAGAGTTACACTGTAGGTCATTCATGAATTGCTCTCGGGATCATTGGTAGATAGAGTAGATCTATGTACATGGTTTAGATCCTCACTAGCATGTTGTTTAAAAATAAATAAAGAAATAAATAAAAAATAAATGTAGTGTGAAATCCTACACATATGAAGGAGTTTAAGCAAGTCAAATAATTATGTTAGAGCCTATATAAATTAGGGTTGGTGATTTAAGGAGTATGTGGATGGATAGTGGTTGAACAAAAAATATCCTAAGAGTAATTTTTGTCAATGCACAAGTATGTTTTGAGGAAGTTGATTGAATTTGATGACTACCCATCTATATACGCCTTCAATCATCATCCCTAATCAAAAGAGTATGTGGATGGATATTGGATGAAAAATCAACATCCTCAAAACATACTTGTTCTTTCACAAACATTACTTTAAGAATATTGAATGTGTAACCACTACCATCCACATAATCCTTCAATCACCCCCCTCAATTTGTGTAATCTCTAAAAAGATTCTGTGACTTGTTTAAAGTCCTTTATATATGTAGAATCCCATAATTTATTTATTTTTTGTTTAATTATTCATTTTAAAAAACATCTAAGTGAGGGTCTATAACCATGTACATAGATTTATGTGATCTACTATTTATCTTGAGAGAAATCCATACATTACCTATAGTGTAAGTCTACGGTAGACCACATGAATCAATGCACCCTCAAAACATAGGTATATTTTTACTTAATTATTTCTTTTTTAAACATGTTATTGAGGGTCCATCGATTACGCATGTCTACGGTAGACTTTCATATCTCATTGAGGATTGATAGTGGTCAAGATCAATGACAATCTATTAAGTGTCACCAAATGTTGAATATTGATTGTTTAACCAACAGTTCAACAGTTCAAGTGTCACTACATAATCAAAGCACAATAGTTCAATAGTGATTACATTCATCTTTAATCACCATCACCAAATCACATGATTACATGACTTGTTTAAACTTTTTTCAATTTAATTATTTTCTTTCAAACTACAAGCTACTAATGGTCCATCGATTCATATGGTTTATGATTGGCCTATATGTCTTGTCGAGGAGTGATAGTGCCTAAGATTGATGCTAGTGCCTAAAATATTCATTGGTGTAGCATATATTGATTTTCTTTTCTGCGAGAGACTACATATGTGATCTAGATTTATTAAAAAATAATTTTTACTCTACATAAATTTAATAAATCCAATCCACTATTTTATTCATTGACTGAACAATAAAATTTTTAAAAGTTATTGTGCAAAATTCCAGCATTTATACAGAATAATAACCAACACAAAGCAACAATAACAAAAAAGAGGGCAAACATAATTTACAAATATAGATATTTAAATTCATATTTTTCATTTCCATACATACATTTACCATCATCAAAATAAAAAAGGCAAAAAATGAGAAGCTTTTTTCTAACAAAAGTCCTACCCAAGAAATCTTCTTTACAATGAACAAAAGAAAAACTTTAATATAAACTAAAATAAGAACTTAAACTTAATTTAGGTGGATGGTGTGTGGGGGTGATATAGTCATTATCATTCATTCCAAGTCTATCTAGAATTTCCCTTACGAAATAAGCAATGTGGTGGATTTTAGGATCCAAGTACATGTGTGTAATGCCCCGCACTTTCCTAAGCTAGAAAGCGATCGTTGTTTGTACATTTGAAACCCCCAATTCTGTAAGACATATTTGGGTACATGAATTACCAAGAGTAACCTAGTTATAATAGAGCTTATGACATAATCAGTGCGGTTATATGAGTCACTTAAGGTAGTACAAGCTAAGAGTTTCGAAATCCATCAAGTTTTAGTGTTTGAATTCATAAGGGTCATTTTTTAATGAGCATAACTTGACAAATATGTGGTATTTCTTCATATTTATACTCACCAACTTATGGAGAATCGAATTAGCTTTCCAACGATACCAATTTTATCAAAATTCGACACCCGACCAAGGAGTTATGTCTTTGCGAAGTAGAGTGCATCGCGTAACCAATTGCATATGGCTACTGGAATAGGTGTGTGATAAGAATTGCGGTGCATACCTAAATGTGTGTGATAAATAATGCAGAGCATACCTAAATATGTGCGATAAGCAATGAGGCACGTACTTAAATATGTGCAATAAGCAATGTGGTGCATATGTAAATGTATCCAATAAGCAATGCGGCACACACTTGGTGTTTTAGGTAGTATAAACACTCTGTTTTGAGTTATTTTAAGGGCAATTAAGTATTTTGGGACTCCTTACTCACCCCTAAACTTAACCTTACAAATTTAATTGAATCTAAACACAGCATAACCCTATTATCAATCTAAGTTCATCATCCAAGAGCACTAAAGGAGAAAAATAACTAGAGTTTCATAACCAACATTGAGGGTCCAATCTTTCAATGAATCCGTTACCATAAAGGTATGTAGAGTTTTCAACAAGAACATCCTTTCGTTCTTGTGCCTAAAAATTTGTATTATTTTACGAAGATACATGATTTTACTTGTTTAATTAGGAATTTGAGATGCAAACTATTATCCTATATTATTATTCAAAAAACTATGATATTTTTGTGATGTATTAAAGATAAATTCCTTGAGTTTTGATGCTAATGTCATGTTTCAAGTTGAATTTCCAGATTTTTATATGAGTTATACTTGTTTGCTATACAAAGTACGAATCTTGAAATGTTTTGCTCAAGTGTTGATTTATGGGATTTAAACCCTCTTTGAGATTATGATCTTTGGTGAAGTAATCTATTATACATACCTTCATATTTGAATAATTTGACATTTTCATCTTGAAAGAGTTATTTTTGAACTTGAATGAGAAAAGAAATCCACATGTTGATTTATTATGAAAAAGGGGTAGCATGCTAGCTCCCGATATGAATTGTTGAATTGTCTTGTTATGGATTTTCTTTTGAAATAATCTAAGCTAAGTTCGGGTGTAGTCTTTAGCACCGAGTGAGAGGTATAGCTGTGATTGGTACTTCCCTAGAACTACGTGCCCCCATAGGATTTGATCCTAAGGTTGATTGATATAGTGATCACTAGTGAACAAAAGATTAAGGTCCTACTCCGATGGCAATGATAGGAAAGCTCTCCCCAATGTGGTTTAGACGTTAGAATCCATGTAACTCATATAGATTATGTCGGTTGTAAGAAACTCCCAGTGTATCTGTGTATTATTCTGATTGAGATGAAAAATATAATAGTTTGAAAGTGTGAGTTGAGAAGGTTATCATGTCAGAAGAATTTGATGGATATTTCTATATCTTAAAGAGAATTGTTATGAAATCTACTCGTTATGATGACTTGAAAATAATTATGAAAGTTATTGGGATTTACTATGATGACTCACATGTTTTCACCTGATGTGTTTTACTCTATAGTGATTATGATGATTTTATTTTGAGCAATGTAAGTCTCTTATTATAGCATGCATATTTTCCTATGAATATTTGCGATATAGGACTTTCATGAAAACATGCATACACCCCCACATAGTCGGTCCATATTCCATGGTAGTGACCCATGTATTCATATGTGGGATACATTTTCCCTATAATATAGGCTCAGGTGTTCATTCCCAGGCTTGACGTGATTATTCGAGCACATTAGTCTACATTTTCTGTAGTGGTGAGTCCTCATGGTTCGAGGACTGGTTATTTCATATTTTACTTTTTTATTTTACGTTACCATTTTATTCACTGATGTTAGGGTCAGTTGGGGTCTGTCCCAATGGCTCAGTGTTATACAGTTTAGTAGAGACTTGTTAGACTAGATGGTTAGATTGATCTGTCTTATGGAGAGGTCGTATTTTGTTACTTTCTGCATCTCTTTCATCTTAAATTATGATATTATGGAGAATATCTTGATGTTTAATTATAGTAATCATGTCAATGAGTGTTGAATGGTATGAAAATGGCTCTAAGGGTTACCTTGGGGCTACTTGTAGCCTTAAGCACCGTGTAATGCTTCGGGACCCATTTTTGGGGCATTACAAACTTGGTATCAGAGCCCAAGGTTATTGGAGTCACAGGGAGTCTGGCAAGCTGCGTTAAGTAGAGTCTTGATCATCGGTGTGCAGCGCGCCACATCTATGAGCAAGAGGCTATGAGACATTTGTGGAAAAAGTGTTATCTCCTTCTTTCAGAAGTCCATCCTGCTTATAGTTGTTTCCTTTTAGCTATTAATTCATGCTCTTCTCTTTTAGAATATGCCTTCTCACCAAGCTAGAAGAAATAATGATGGTCAACAACCCCAACCTGCTAACCCACTGAATGAAAATATGTCACATGTCGAATTTCAGGCAGCCTTTCAGGTGCTGGCCTAAGTTGTCACTACAAATGTTTAGGCCAATTCAGCCCCGGCTCCAAAGTAGCAGGGAGGTGATTCAGCTACTGCAAGGATCTATGACTTTATGCGGATGAATCCACCAGAATTTTATGGGTCCAAGGTAGATGAGGATCCACAATTTTACTTGGAGAAGGTACGAAAAATTACTCAGGTGATCCATGTCTTTGAGGAGCATAGTATAGAGTTTGCAGCATATCGGTTGAAAGACCTTGTATATGATTGGGTAGTTGCTTAGAGAAAGGTAGAGGTAAGGGTGCCACCCCTACGTCTTGGCAGGAGTTCCAGGATACATGCGTGGATAATTTTTTCCCTTTAGAGATAATAGAGGAGAAGGTAGAGGAGTTCATGAACTTACGATAGGGCTCTATGACTGTTAAAGTGTACTGTTTAAAGTTTAATCAGTTGGCCAAATATACTCCTGACTTAGTAGCTGATAATCTGGCTAGTATTAGTAAATTTGTAATAGAAGTGTCTAGTTATGTTATTAAGGAGTGTAGGTCTGCTATGTTAAATAGTGAGATGAATCTTTCCAGGCTGATGACTCATGCCCAATAGATTGAAGTAGACAAGATCAAGGAGAGGGATAGAATGAGAGGGAATAAGAGGGCTAAGTATGAGCAGCACGAACAGGGTCAGACTAGATCACAAGGAGGGAATCACCTTTAGTTTCAGAATAGCTCATCTACACCAGTACCATAGTCAGCTAGTGCTCCTCTACCTCGGGGTGAGTAGGAGCAAGGTAGCAGGTCATATGCAACCAGGTCCTAGTATAGTATTGGAAGTAAGACAAATTATCCTCCATGTCCTAAGTATAGTAGGACCCACTCGAGTGAGTATTGGGGTGAGAAGAAAGGTTATTGCAGGTGTGGTGACTTGGGTCACAAACTTAGGAAGTGCCCATATGCCAGGCAATGACATCATGATAATCACCCTCAGACTCAAACTCAGACTGCTAGTGCTCCAGTTCAGGTGAATCACCTAGCCCCAGCTCAGGGTTTCCTTCTATCACTACTGGAGGTCAGTGCCAAAGTAGGTTCTATACTTTGCCATCTCACTAGCTACAGGAGGACTCTCTCGATATTGTTACTGGTATTCTTCGTGTAATTCAGTTTGATGTCTATGTTTTGTTGGACCCTGGGTCCAGTTTTTTATATGTTACACCTCCGGTTGCTATGAATTTTGAAATGAGTCCTAAAAATATTCCCGATCCTATCTTAGTTTCTACCCAGTGGGTGATTCGATTGTTGCCCAAAAAGTGTATAGAAAGTATCTTGTTAGAGTCCTTCATAGAGTCATGTTGGCTAATTTGATTGAGTTAGACATGGTGGATTTCAATATTATTGTGGGTATATACTGGCTTTATTCTTGTTATGCCTCTATAGATTGTCGTACCCGAGTGGTCAAGTTTTAGTTTCCTGATGAACCTGTGTTTGAGTGGTTTGGGAGTTCTGTATCTCCCAAGAGTCATTTTGTCTCATATATTAAAGCTAGAAAACTTGTTTCCAAGGGGTGCATTAATAATTTGGTTAGAGTCAAGGACACTAAGTATGAAACTCCAACTCTCTAGTCAGTTCGCATTGTCAATGAGTTTTCTGATGTCTTTCTAAAAGATCTCCCAGGGATACCTCCTGATAGAGAGATAGAGTTTGGGATCGATCTTCTTCCTGATACTCAACCTATTTCTATTCCTCCTTATCATATAGCACCAGCAAAACTTAAGAAGTTGAAAGGGAAACTCAAAGATCTATTAAATAAGGGTTTCATAAGGCCCAGTGTTTCTCCTTGGGGTGCTCCTATGTTATTTGTGAGAAAGAAAGATAGTTCCCTATATATGTGTATTGACTATCCCCAGTTGAATAAAGTCAGTATGAAAAATAAGTATCCTTTTCCTAGAATAGATGATTTGTTTAAGCAATTGCAAGGTGCAAGTTACTTCTCAAAGATAGACCTTCGATCCGGCTATCATCAACTTAAAGTTAGAGAGTGGGACACCCCAAAAATAGCTTTCTAAACTTGCTATGGTCATTTTGAGTTTCTTGTTATGTCCTTCGGGTTAACTAATGCCCTGGCAGCGTTCATGGACCTCATGAATCGAGTGTTCAGATCATATCTTGACATGTTTGTTATCATATTCATAGACGATATTCTGGTGTACTCCCGTAGTGAGAATAAATATGCAGATCATCTCTGAATTGTGTTGCAAACTCTTAGAAACCATCAATTATTTGCCAAATTCAGCAAGTGTGAGTTTTGGTTGAGTTTAGTTGCTTTTCCGGGTCATATCATTTCTTTCGAGGGTATTAGAGTTGATACCCAAAAGACAGAAGTTGTTAGAAACTAGCCTAGACCTATTTCTCTGACTGACATCTGATATTACTCAGGCCTAGCTGCCTATTACCACCGTTTTGATAAAGGTTTCTCCTCTATAGCATTTCCTATAACTCGGTTGACCCAAACTAAAGTGAAGTTCTTGTGGTATGATTCTTATGAGAAGAGTTTTCAGGAGTTGAAGACTCGACTAACTTCATCCCCTATTTTCACTTTGCCTGATGGTGTTGAGGGTTTTGTAGTATATTGTGATGCTTCTAGAGTTGGTTTGGGTTGTGTATTAATGTAGAAGGGAAAGGTGACAGCTTATGCTTCTAGATAGTTGAAACCCCATGAGAAGAATTAACCCACCCATAATCTTGAGTTAGCTGCTGTTGTGGTTGCTCTAAAAATCTGGAGACACTACTTGTATGGTGTTCATATTGATGTTTTCACTGATTATAAGAGTTTGCAATATGTATTTACCCATAGGGAGTTAAACCATAGGCAGATAAGGTGGTTAGATATGTTTAAAGATTATGATATGAGTGTGTTGTACCATCCGGGTAAGGCCAATGTTGTGGCAGATACCCTAAGCAAGATGTTTATGGGTAGTGTTTTGCTTATTGAAGACGGTAAGAAAGAGTTGGCTCGTGATGTGCACCGTTTGAATAGACTAGGGGTTAGGTTGTTTGACTCTACTGAAGTTAGTAAAGGGGTGCAGAGTAGTTCCGAATCCTCTTTGATTTCGGAAGTAAAGAAGAAGCAAAACTTAGATGCTAGTTTGGTCAAACTGAAAGAATCAGTCAAGGACCAAAAGGTGGAGTTTTTATCCTAATAGGGAGATGGTGTGTTGAGATTTTAGGATAGATTATGTGTTTTCAATGTTGATGATCTAAGATAGAGAATTATGGTTGAAGCGCACGGCACACGATATTCTATTCATCCTGGTGCCACCAAGATGTACCGTGACTTGCGGGAAATCTATTGGTGGAGTGGCATGAAGAAGGATATAGCAGAATTTGTGGCTAAGTGTGTGATGTGCCAATAGGTTAAGGTAGAACACCAAAGACCTGGTGGTATAATGTAGGAGTTCTGTATTCTGACTTGGGAGTGGAAAGAGATAAACATGGATTTTGTGACTGGTTTAACTCCTTCCCGACGCCATCATGATTCTATTTGGGTTGTTGTCGAAAGATTGACTAAGTCTGCGCACTTCTTGCCTGTGCATACTTGTTATACTGTTGAGGATTATGCTAGATTGTACATCCATGAATTTGTCAGATTGCATGGAGTTCCCTTATCCATCATTTCAGATAGGGGTACTCAATTCACTTCATAATTTTGGAGAGCTTTTCAGAAGGGTCTTGGTACCCAAGTGCATTTGAGTTCTGCTTTCTATCCGCAGATAGATAGTCAGGCTGAGAGGACAATCCTGACCTTAGAGAATATGTTGAGAGTGTGTGCTTTTGACTTTAAGGGGAGTTGGGATGTGCATTTACCGTTGATAGAGTTTGCTTACAATAACAGTTTTCACTCTAGCATTGGCGTGGCTCCATTTTAGGCTTTGTATGGGAGGAAATATAGGTCACCCATAGGTTGGTTTGAAGTGGGTGAAGCTGCCATGAGTGGTCCTGATTTAGTCTTAGAGGCTATGGAAAAAGTCAAAGTGATTAGAGAAAAATTACAAACCGCACAGAGTCGTCAAAAGTCGTATACTGATGTGAGGAGAAGAGACCTTGAATTTGAAGTTGGTGACTTGGTGTATTTGGAGATTTCACCCATGAAGGGAGTGACGAGATTCAGGAAGAAGGGGAAACTTAGCCCCCGTTATGTTGGCCCCTACAGAGTTCTTAGCCATGCTGGTAAGGTAGTATATGAGGTTGAGTTTCCTTCAGAGTTATCTTCTATTTACTCTGTCTTCCATGTCTCCATGCTTAGGAAACACTTTGGTGATTGTGTTGTTGTAGATCCATCAGAAAACCCTGATGTGCAAGATAGTCTTTCTTTTAAGGAAGCTCTTGTTGAGATTTTAGATAACCAAGTCCGAAGACTAAGGAACAAAGAAGTTCCCTTGGTCAAGGTGTTATCGCGAAACCCATCTATTGAAGGTTCAACTTGGGAACTCGAGACAAATATGTAATCCAAGTATCCGCACCTATTTTCTGCAAGCCCCGATCAAGCTGAAGGTACCATTCTTCTCTAAATCATTCCTTTTCTATGCAGAGTTGCAGTAGTTCAACAGTTATTTTATACTATTCAGTTGTGATTTCATGAGTCATGCACTCCTTGTTGTGTCTGAAATGTAGAATAAAGTAGAGGCAAGATTATCAAGTTGCTTTAGCTGTGTACCCTTCGTTTTCTCTTTACTCTTAGTATACCCAGCATTATTTGAGGATGAATGTCCCCAAAGGGGAGATATTGTAATGCCCCGCACTTTCCAAAGCTAGAAAGTGAACCGTTGTTCATACATGTCAAACCCCCAATTTTGTAAGCCATATTTGGGCACATGAATTACCAAGAGTACCCTAGTTATAAGATAGCTCATGATGTGTTAAGTGTGGTTATATGAGTCACTTAAGGTAGTACAAGCTAAGAGTTTCGAGATCCATCAAGTTTTAGTGTTTGAATTCGCAAGGGTCATCTTTGAATAAGCATAACTTGGTAAATATGTGTTATTTCGGCATATTTCTACCCACCAACTTATAGATAATCGAATTATATTTCCAACGATACCAATTTCATCAAAATCCAACCCCCTAGCAAAGAGTTATGGATTTGCAGAGTAGAGTGCATCGTGTAATCAATGGTATATGGATACAGGAATAGGTGTGAGATAAGCAATCCAGTGCATACCTAAATGTGTGCGATAAGCAATGTGGCACATACTTAAATGTCTGCGATAAGAAATGTGGTGCATACGTAAATGTATGCGATAAGCAATGCTGCGCACACTTGGTGTTTCAGGTAGAAAAAACACTCCGTTTTGAGTTATTTCAAGGGCAATTAAGTCTTTTGGCACTCCTTGCACACCCCTAAACTTAACCTTATGAATTTAATAGAATCTAAACACATCATAACCCTATTATCTATCTAAGTTCATCATCCAAGAGCACTAAAGGAGAAAAACAACTAGGGTTGCACAATCAACATTGAGGGTCCAATCTTTCAATGAATCCGTTACCATAAAAGTATGTGGGGTTTTCAACAAGAACATCCTTTTGTTCTTGTGCCCAAAAATTTGTATTATTTTAAGAAGATACATGATTTTACTTGTTTAATTATGAATTTAATATGGAAACTATTATCTTATATTCTTGTTCAAGAAACTATGATATTTTTGTGATGTCTTAAAGATAAATTCCTTGAGTTTTGATGTTAATATCATGTTTCAAGTTGAATTTCCAGATTTTCATATGAGTTATACTTGTTTGCTATACAAAGTATGAATCTTGAAATGTTTTTCTCAAGTGTTGATATATGGGATTTAAACCCTCTTTGAGATTATGATCTTTGGTGAAGTAATGTGTTATACACACCTTGATATTTGAATGATTTGACCTTTTGGTCTTGAAAGAGTTATTTTTGAACTCGAATGAGAAAAGAAATCCACATGTTGATTTAT
>JAPEIP010000007.1:185827879-185846369 GCA_026120095.1 Capsicum chinense
TATCGTTCTCTTTATCCACAAAATAAAAGGTAGTTAGATAAAGATGATTTTGATGTCCTGTACAATGACACTCAGTAACACACCACCGTACTTGTCATACAAATATGTGTCATCAATGGCAATTACCTTTCTCATGTGCGCATATCCCCATATACAAGCTCCAAAAGATAAAAAGTAGTACATGAATGATCCATACATCTTGTTAACCATGATAGAATAAGAATAATCGAGATTCAATGACTTGATCATATAGGAAAAAGTCAGCAAGCAATAATAACTATGCTCTAGAGCCCCATGAATAATGTTCTTAGCAATTACACTTCCCTTCCAATGCACTCAACAACTTGCATTGCAATGCATCTCCTTAAACACAATCCCCAGAATTTCTCTTATGATCATAAAAATTATTTACTTATAGTGAAGTAATGATATCGAATGTGATTTTCTTATGCCTGCCTGTGGCATGTTAAATACCGTAAGTGTGGAACCCAACATACTTGTATATGCAAAATCTGTTTGGTATTCTTACTTCTTTTCCCATAACATCCACCAACAACCACAAGATACACATTTCACCTTCAACAATTTGGTGTGACTCTTCTCCATAATATAATTAAAATACTACCTCATTAATGTTCCATGTTCCATCTAGTACCATTTTTAGCTCTTTCTTGTTGCTAAATATTTGTTCACAATAGAAATTAGTTTCATTAGTGAAGAAATGAATTGATTGTGATTTAGTTCAACAATCTTCTTCAATATCTTGTGAGTTTATGTATTATATTCCATATTCATAGAAATATCTTCCATATTCATTAGATGGTCTCCATTGTTTTCATAATTATTAAAATCAATGTCGACTATCGGGCGCTGAGGTAGAGGTAGTGATGAATTTAACGGTTCTTCAAAAGGACTCTAAACTATATTTATTCTTAAAATAGGCCTAAAGCCATCAGCACAAACATCCATCATGTACAAGGACACACATCAGTCATTATTTATGATCATAGGTATAATATCCCATATTATTCTTAGCTCAGTTCAACTCTTAGTTGCTTGCATAAGAAGCTTAAAGTCTAAAATTTTCACTAAGTGTTGGGGACTTAGTCTATTTTTGGCCTTTTAACTTTGAGGATTTTTGAATGAGTCTTCCCGACCCTAAGATATTGGTTTTTGAGTTAATTCATGTTAAGGGGTGTAAGGAGCATGTTTCAAAAAAGTTTTGGATTTTTTCAATGAGGATTAGGTTTTGTTTGGAGTTTGATACTAGAACCTCACCACAATAATGGTGTTCACAGTAGGTGTAGCGATGATCCCTTTATCACATCACGATGGCCTTCCAATCCGCATTCCAATTGTGGATTTAATCTTCTGATGGGCGGTTAGATCTTTTCCCATCATCACAATTCATAAAAACATGAATTAAAATGTTGGTTAGGACATTATTTGCCCATATTCTCCACTTTCCTCTGAAGAATAAACCCTAATAATTCCCCACGTTCATCAATTTCATTCTTTTTTCTCCAAGGAAATCAAAACTTCAAGTTTCCTAATCCAAGAACTTTCAAGAAAAGCATCAAGATTGTGTTTCTCTTTCAAGCTTAAGGATTTAATGTATGAGTGATGCTCATCCATGGACCTTTTTCACCCATGATGAGCTATCTCCATGAAGCTCTTCTGAATTTTTATATATGTATTGTGTTTACATGTGTTTTGATATAATGAGCCTTTACACATTTAAATGGTAAAATTTCATCTTAAATACCTAACTAATAATTTTAGTATTGTAATTATGTTATTATCACATGAATTACCCATTTCCATGTTCAAGTTCATGAATCTCATGTGTTTTTGATGAAATGCCTAAGTGTTGGATTTTGAACAATTATCCCCTATTATGGTTTTAAAGCTTTTATATGTCCTTATAGTTATTTTTATTCAATGTTGGAGGGTTATTAACACCCGATACGCAGTTATTTACATAATTTGAGTATTTTTAGAATGGTTTCAGATAAACCATAAGTACTATCATTTAGTTAGCTATCATGATCAGTTGTTTGCTCAATAAAACATAGTTTAGTCTAGTATTCAGCGTTATTTTAGATGAGAGTAAGATACTGAGCGAATAAATAGATGGCGACGTCCTCATCAGTTAGGCAGAGTCATTAGTAGCGGTCCCTGTATTCCATAACTATGTAGCCAGCGTAGGATATGAGGAGTCACCCATTTTACTCCTTAGTTTTGACTTGACTTTCTCTCAAGGGTCACCTGTCAGTTTAGGCTTGATACCCTTGTCCTTTGGGAAATTAAATTAGTGGTTCCATATAGACAGAGTTAGTACCCATGGAACGGTAATAACACCCTTTAAACTGGGGTACAGTTGGACTCTGATTAGCTTATATTAGGGCATGTCGGTTAAATAATACCTATCATAGTCTCAATTTAGTATTTAGTATAGCATTAAGCTCAGTTTTGCATGACCGTAGTGTACAGTTCATCAGTTATTTAGTTACCAAATTTTAGTATTTTTAGTTTACAGACTATTCCAGTATCATGTTATATGCTTTCTCATATATTCTCAGATTTTATAACTTTCATGTATGTTTACTCAGTTATCTCATATTATTCAGTCAGTTATTACTTTATGCTCATTTAGCCCATGTATTTTATCCTAACCTCATCTCATATACCAGTACATTCAAAGTACTAACCACATACTTTCTTTGCATTATGATGTCTTATATCATAGATTCAAATGAACAATTTCTAGACCGCGCTTAAATAGTTTAGCAGCAGCATCAGTGGTGAGTCCTTACCTTTCGAGGACATCTTTATCATTCATTCACTTATTTTAGTATTTGTTTTTTTCAATTAGTTGGAGTTAGTTAGGGGTTTGTCCCATCAACTCCATAGTCAGTTAGTAAGAGGTTTTTCATATAATCAAACAATCATGGGTTAGCTTGTGGTCATTTGTGATCATATGCACCATTATTGTGACTAGGGAGTAGCCTCGGGTAATGACAAAACTTAGTATCAGATCCATGTTTCACAGTGTCCTAGGAAGTCTGAAAAGCCATGTTAGGTATAGTTTTGTTTATGGTTATGAAGCGAGCCACACTTATGGACAAAAGGCTACAAGATGTTTTGGGAAAACCTTCTTTTAGTGTTCATGTCATATGAAAGAGCATGATCTCTATTTGAACTCTCTTCCTGACTCATCCTTTATTTTGTATATAGATAATGCCTTGCAAAAGAAACAACAGTAGAAGGAACAGGAAGCAGCCCGCATATCCTCCTGCTCAAGAAAATCCCCTAATTGAGCATGTCTCTCACGCTAAATTTAGAGCTATTTTCACTACCTTAGCTCATTCAGTAGTTTCTCAAATTGATTAGAAGGTTATTTTCCTAACTATTCTTATAGTTCATACTCAGCAAATTGAGAGGAGAAGTATGAGGAGAAAGAGAGAAAGAATAAGAGGGCCAAAATAGGTAGTTTTAAGTTAAGGATAAAGAGTGGTAACCATTCCCAGTTTTGCCAAAAATTCTTGTCCCTATCTCCTTCTCAAGCTAGTACGCCAGCGCCGAAGTTCAGGAATGATAGTCGACATAAACAGCTAGGCGCTAGGCCCCATAATAGTATGAATAGTAGTTATACTAATCCACTCTGTGGGAGGTGTAGAAGGAATCATTAGGTGGTCTGTAAGGCTGGTAGTGGTGTATATTTTAGATATGGTAAGCCATGCCATAGAGTTAGAGAATGCCCACAGGTTGGTCAGCATAGTCAACAAAGTTGTTCCCAAGTCCCCACCAGTTGCCCGACTCAGCAGTGCCACTTCTAGTGCCACCAGTGGTCAATGCCAGAATAGATTGTACGCACTCCAGTTTCAATAGTGATGGCAGTATGTTATAGAACATCAGTAGGGGAGAAAGATGCCTGACTCATTCTTATCTCAGTGTAAATTTTTGTACTTCAGTAGTCATGATATATACTCATGCCTTACCTATCAACCCCATGATCATAACTCGTATTCATGCACATTCCATGGAATCATGTACGCTTCCAGTCCCTAGTATAAGGAGTTCTAGTTTGCTCATTAGTATAAACCATGTTCGATGAATTTATGAACTCTAAACTCAGGTCATGTAACTCATGACTTATGTACTCATGCTTTATAGTATATTCAGTTCCAGTTCTCATGTTACACTCTTAATGATCAATGAAATTTATATTATGTCATGTACAACCTTAGTTTTATATCTGTAATGAATCCATGTCATGGATACTCTATTTCTTAGGACTCAGTTAAGCATCCAAGTTATGCATAGTATTCTTTAATGCTTCAGGTCCTCATGCTCTAACCTTTCAGTGACCTCTCCTTCAGAAATGGTAGTGGTGATGAACTGTAGTTTAGATAAGAGAGAGTGAATGTTTCATGTTAGGTAAAGATTGTTTTATGCTTGTTTAATCTAAGGTTTTAAGTGTGGAGTAAGATTGAGGTTAAGTCTTTTATTTATGTCATTGTTAGTTGAATTTTATATGTGATTTTCTTAAGAATAGCACATGGAAGTTGATAATGATAGAATTATTAGAGAGTACTAAAAATATGCTTGATGGGTTGTTTTCCTAGAAGTTCATGTGTGGTTATAACGATAGGCTTGAATGATATATTAGTGGATATAAGTGGATAGGTCCATTATTATTTAGTGTATTCCTAGTAAGAGGATGAATTTAGTTGTTGAAGTGGTAAGAAGAATTAATCTTGAGATAAGAAGTTCTTAAAATGTAGGGTGTATTGAATTCATGATTTTTACTAGTATTACAGTGTTATAGGTGCACTTTGTAGATTCGAGTAGGCTTGAAATTAGTGAGAGAATTTAGTTCATCCCAAACTTCAGTAAATATAGATATTAGTGCCCATGTGAATATTTTCAGTAGCCTCAAGTAAAGTGTGGCATTGAAATGGAATGTGTAGTTGAGGGAGAATTTGAGGAGTATGTCCAAACTTGAGAGTAGCAATTGCATTGTCTAAGGCATATTAATTCCAATTTGTGTTTCATAGGACTACATTCCATATTGCAGAGTTACAGCCATATTAAGATTCCTTGCTCATATATCTTATTCAGATCATGCCCAAGTTCTTTTCTCCCTACTATTATTAGAGCTTCATAGAAAGAGTGTTGAAGAAATACTCTAGTTGAGCATAAGCATAAAGTATAATTCAGTATATATAGCCAGCAATTCAGTTTAGCGGTCAAACATACAAGTTCCTATAGTTTTTCCATCTTCCGATCTAGTCTTACAATTAGAATTTTCATAAATATTGTCATTCTAAGGGATAGCTTGTTCAAACCCATATAAATTGTGAATTCAGTTCAGTTCATGCATCTTGATTCATATTCAGTTATTCATTCATGATTCAGTTCATAAGTGCCTCATGCATTATGTCAGTCTTTCCTTATTATTTCAGCCAAGTTAGTATCATTCGGGAGACAAACTATCCTAAGGGAGAGATATTGTAATACCCTGAGTTTTCTTGTTCTTAAATTTTATTCATGAAACTCAAACTTAGCTTAAGGTAATGGTTCTTGTTAGATTGACCCATTTCCATTCTCAGTCCCAGTTATACAATCATTCTCATGTCTTTCCTTTCATTAACGAATTTAGTTCAGTCATGTATCATATTTCAGTTCAATTATATATCATATTTCTGGTCAGTCATGTAATCATATTTTCAATTATACTTGTTTAGTATGTGATTTATTTTCCCTATTTTTCTCAATTTAATCAATCTTATTCTAGGATGAATGTTCCCAAGGGAGAGATATTATAATATCCCATATTATTCTTAACTCAGTTCATCTCTTGTTGTTTGCATAAGAGGATTAAAGCCTAAAAATTTCACTAAGTGTTGGGGACTTAGTCTTATTTTTGGCCTCTTAACTTTAAGGATTTTTAAATGAGTCTTCCCAACCCTGAGATGTTGGTTTTTGAGTTAATTCATGTTCAGGGGTGTAAGGAGCATGTCTCAGGGAAGTTTTGGATTTTTCAAACGGGGATATTGTAGCGTTTGGATTTTTATTCTAGAACCTCACTAAGATAGTGGTACATCGCAGTGGGTATAGCGATGAGACCTTCATCGCATCACGGGGTCCTTCCAATCCATATTCTAGTTGCGGATTTAATTTCGTAAGGAGTAGTTACATTTTTTCCCATCGACCTAATTTGTAAAAACACAAATTAAAATGTCAATTAGGGCATTATTTTCCCATATTCTCAAATTTTATCTCAAGAACATACCCTGATCATTCCTAAGTTCATCAATTTCATTCATTTCTCTCCAAGAAAACTAAGAATTTAAGTTCCCTAATCCAATAACTTTCAAGAGAAGCATCAAGATTGTTTTTCTCTTTCAAGTTTAAGGATTTAAGGTATGTGTGACGTTCATCCATGGGCCCTTTTCACCCACGGAGTCCAAAAATCCATTTTTTTATGTTTTAAATAATGAAATTTATGTTTATGATGAATTATCTTCATGAATCTCTTATGAATTTCGATTTATGTATTGTGTTTACAAGTGTTTTAGTGGAATGAGACTATACATATTTAAATGATGAAATTTCATGTTAAATCCCTAACTCATGGTTTTAGTATTGTAATTATGTTATTATCACATGATTTACCCATTCTTATTTTCAAGTTTATGACTCTCATGTATTTTGATAAAATGCCTAAGTGTAGGATTTTGAAAAATGATCCCCTATTCTAGTTTCAAAGATTTTAAATGTGCTTATAGTTATTTCCACTTAGTGTTGGAGGGTTATGACCACCCGATATTTAACTGTTTACATAATTCCAGTATCTTCAGAATGATTTCAAATAAACTATGAGCATTATCATTCAGTTAGCTATCATGATTAGTTGTTTACTCTGTTAAACTTAGTTCAGTCCAGTAATCAGTGTCAGTTCAAATAGGAGTAGAATGTAACACCAAGCGAATGTAGGGATGGAGGCTTCCCCATTAGTTAGGCAGAGTCGATAGTAGCGGTATCTGTATTCCAGAACTACGTAGCTAGTGTAAGATATGAGGAATCACCTATCAATTTAGCATTGACTTCCTCTAAGGATTCACCCATCAGTTTAGGCTTGACATCTTCTGGGAGGGTCACTGCCAGTTTAGTCTTGAGACCTTGATCATTGGGATATCATATTAGTAGATCCACACAGCTAGAGTTAGTACCCATGGCACAGTACTGATACCCTTCCAAGGATACAGTTGGACCCCGATTAGCTCAAATTAGAGTATGTCGGTTAGATGATACCTCCTATAGTCTCAGTTTATTATTTAGTATAGAATTTAGTTTAGTTTTGCATGACCACAGCATATAGTTTATCAGTTATTCAGTTACCAGATTAAAATATTTTCAGTTTACAGGCTATTTTAGTATCATGTTATATGCTTGGCCATGCATTCTCAGATTTTATAGCTTTCATGCATGTTTACTCATTTATCTCATATTATTTAGTCAGTCATTACTTTATGCAAGGTTAACCCATTCATTTCAGCCTAACCTTATCTCATATACTAGTACATTTAAAGTACTGACCGCATATTTTCTTCACGTTATGATATCTTATATCATAGGTTCGGACACACAGTTTCCTGACTGCGCTTAAATAGTTCAGCAGTAGTAATGGTGCATCCTCATCTTTTAAGGACAAGTTTATTATTCGTTCAGTTATTTCAATATTTCTCTATTTCAGACAATTAGAGTTAGTTGGTGGTTTGTCCTATCAACTCCACAGTCAGTCAGTTATAGGCTTTTTAGACAATTAAAAAGTCAGTTAGATGGGTATTCAGTTACCAAACCTTTCAGTATTATTAGTTGTTTTAAATTTAACAGTTATACTCTCAGTATTCTGATTGGCATAACTATGTTTCTTAGTGCATATTTTGCATATGCATTTTATTACTATTATACTCAGTGCTCACAGCAAGTACCAGCTCATGGGTTAGCTTGTGGTCACTTGTGACCATAAGCACCGTTGTCATGACTAGGGGGTAGCCTCAGGTCGTGATAGTAGGATGCATATTTTCTCTCGAGGTCATTAGATAACTAATCACCGTGTCGCTCGGCTCTCAGTTTAAATCTCTTATCTCTTTTCTATTTGCAATCAAGTTGTTGTTTGAACTGTTGTAGTGAATCACAATGGGCAGTGTCATCTTAGTAAAATATTTTCATTTCCAGTGTTTGGGAGTCTCCTCTTATTCTCCTATGAAATTACTACAAAACGGATTAATCTCTGCAATAGACATCCTAGAATTAAGCTTTAGTCGATCCTCGATAATGTTACTGGAATATATTTGGTATATGAACAGTCAATGACTAGGCAGATATCCATACAAAATAGTAAAATTTCAAATATTGCTTCTAGTCAATGACCGTTGGGTTTTTGGAATATAGAAATGAAGCTTGAGTCGCCTTGTAAGACCCCGCAAAATCTTAAACTTAATTCAGTCCTTTAAAGTTTGTTAAGGGGTCCTAGACTTAGAAAATTTTATCTAAGTATTCATACTTAGAGTTATTTTAGCCTTCATAGTTGGAGATATTATTTTGTAACCCTTACGGCCATTAAATATCAATCTTTAAGTTGCTTCAGGATCGGGAATGTCAGTGGGTGTTCTCGGACGAATTTCAGATTTTTTAAACATCGTTTAAAGCATGTTTGGGAGTCCAAACCAATGTGTCAACACGATATCGACGCGCCACATCTCCTCTTGTGTTTATGAATATTTTCCCCCACCTCCAAGTATAATTTCCAGTGAACTGACATGGACTTGACATGCACATCATCCATCGCGTCAATTTGCAAGGCTAGTTTTTAGTCAGTAAAAAGTCACATTCATAGGGGTATTTGGGTCATTTTTCCACATCTATCAGGCCCCAAAACACGTGATTTAGCCATTTTAGAGGCAAAATCCATTCACTATTCTTAAAATTACCCAAGAACAAAACCCTAAGGATTCTAATTCAAGGTTCAAAATTCAAGAACTCACCATTAACCTTAGTCAATTCAAGTACCAAGGTATGTGAAGTGTTCATCCAAGGTTTCCTTTCACCGTGGAGTCCAAGAAATTTTTTTGAAACTTCAAGAAGATTGATTTCATCATTTCCCTGATTGGATTTAAATGTATTCATGATTATACTGTTAAGGTTTCTAATCCATGGTTAATTGCATGTTTCACGTGGAATTGATTATTATGTGTGTAGTATCATGTGAATTTATGTTGAAGCCATTGAATTTGTGAATTTGGGAATTGATGTTATGATTCCTACTTGTTATTTAGTATCATGTGCATATTGGTGCTCCCCAAGTGTTTGTTAAAGTGCTCATGTGAACTAAATGGGATAAAATCATGGCATGCTAGAATATGTGTAAACTTATGCCTCACATGGGTTTGATAAAATGTCTCTATGGATGAGTTATGAACAAGTGCATAGTGTTATGTTTTTCAAATTTACTCTATGTTTTACTTCTCATACTATTAAGTCCTGGGGGTATTAAAAACAAAAAATTTAGTTGTTTACCTAGAGCTACAGTAGTTACAGAATAGTCTCAGTAGTGCTACAAACAATAGTACTCAGTAATCAATTATAGTCTAAGTTCAGTATTTAGTTCAGAACTCAGTGAACTTAGTCATTTAACTAGATTCAGTAATACTCCGTCAGTTAGCAAAACCTAGTGAACTCAGTTCAGTTCAGTTAGAGAGTACGATCAGTAACAGTTCAGTCAAGCCTAGTATGGACTAAAAATCAGTTCAGTGTCTATTAAGTTGGGAGTAGGATTCAACATTGAGCGAACCCAAGGATAGTAGCATTCCTGCCAGCATAGGGTTTGACCCTTAATAGCAATACCTGCATTACAAAACTATGTAGCCAGCATAGGTTGAGATATCTTCCATCCAGACTAGGGTTGATAAATCTCATAAGAATTTTCCTAGTATCGAGGGTTGACGTAAGAGCTTTCTGTCCGAGAGGGTTAACTTACAGCTTGTCTTTACCCATTGCACGGTACTGACACCCTTCCAACTGGGGTTGAAGGTTGGATCCCAATCCATTCAGAGAGAGTCATGTTATTTAGTTGATTACCTCCCATAATTCAGTTTCAGTTTCAATCTCAGTATAGCACTTTGTTCGGTTCTATAGAATCAGGACTATTAGATACAGTCACCCGCCTTAGTATCGAACTCAATTCAGTTCTACAAAATTAAGAATATCATAAATAGTCACCCATTTATCAATCAGGACTATTAAAAATAGTCACTCAGTTATCAGTATTACAGTATTAGTAAACTCAGATATCAGTTAATCAATATTCAGAACTCAGTACCCAATGTTAACATGATCTCAATTACAGTTTATGTATTCATGCATTTTCTCTCATTCAGTTATGTTCATGTTACTCAGTCAGTTATTGTTCATGTACTTGAACCTATGCATATCATCCTACCTCACTTCGCATACCAGTACATTCAAAGTATTTACACATACCTTTCTTTTGCACTATGATGTCTTATATCATAGGTTCAGATGCATGGACTCCTAAACGTACATTAGCAGCCAAACATAACAGCAGAAAACTTAGTGGTGAGTCCTTATAGTTCGAGGACAGAGTATTACTTAAGTATTATAGTATGGTTTTCAATAGTCGGAGTTAGTTGGGGGCTTGTCCCATCAACTCCATAATTTAGATAGTTAGAGGTTTTGCAGACTAGAGTATTTCAGACATGTGTTTCAGTATTCAGTTATCAGTATTCAGTATTGTCTTTCAATTATGAACCTTATAGTATTTACAGAGTCACTTCTGCATTTATTTTAGACAGGTTTCTATTACAGTATCATTATTATACAGTGGTCACAGTAGGTACCAGTCATGGGTTAGCTGGTGGTCCTTTGGAGCTGTTAGCATCATTAAGCATTTGAGGTATAGAATCAGGGTATTACAAACTTGGTATTAGAGCCTAAGGTTCAATAGAGTCCTAGGAAGTTTGAAAGTCGTGTCTAGTAAAGTCTTGTGCATGGGTGTGTAGCGCGCCACACTTATGGATAGGAGGATACGAGATGTTTTTGGAAAAGTTTCCCTTTTTTCAGTATTCATGTCGTGCAAGTGAGCATAAGCTCAAATTAAAATCTCAGTCTAATCCTTTTCTCCCTTTTTTTTACAGAACATATTTCCAAAGAAGAATGGAAGAAGAACAGAAAATCAGCCAGCACCTCATCTCGTCCAGCCAGATCCTCTAGACTAGCATGTCTCCCATACAGAATTTAAAGTAGCTTTCACCACCCTAGATCATTTAGTGGTAGCCCAGAATGAACACCCAGTTCTCATTTCGGTTAAACCAATGGCCAATACTGCTGCATCCAGGATTCGAGACTCCACCTGAATGAACCCTCTTTTTTTAGGTCAAAGTCAGATGAGGACCCATAAGAATTTCTTGATTAGGTGTAGAAGGTTATAGATATTATAGGGATGATTACTAGTGAGTGTGCTGAGTTAGCTGCATATCAGTTACAAGACGTGGCTCACTCATGGTACATATAGTAGAAAGTAGAGAGGGTCACAGATTCAGGGCCCATAGAATAGAAGGAGCTTGCTATTGCTTTTCTAGATAGTTTCTTCCCTCTAGAGTTGAGGGAAGAAAATTTTTTTGAGTTTATTAATCTAAAGAAGGCCAACATGACAGTACAAGAGTATTCTCTTAAGTTTACTCAGTTAGCTAGATATACCACTCATGTGATAGAAGATAGTAGATCTAAGATGATTAAGTTTGTTCTGGTGTGTCTAATAGTGTGGTCAAGGGGTGTAGAATCACAATGCAGGTTAAGGAGATAGACATATCCAAGCTCCTGGTCCCTACTCAGTAGATAGAAGAGGCTAAGAATAAAGATAAGGAGAGGGAGAAAAAAAGAGCTAAAATCGGTAGCTTCAACTTTACCCAACCTATGTCAGAGGGTGGTAATTATTCTTTATTTTGCCCAAAATCTTTATTTCCAGCTTCGTCCTAAGCCAGTGCTCTAGTGCCAAAATTTAGAGATACCAATAAAGATAGAAAACTGTCCCTAAACCCCAAGGTAGTGTTAGCAGTACTCGAACAAATCCTCTCTACCAAAAGTATAGCAGAAACCATTAGGGTGTCTGCAGAGTTGGAACTGATGTATGTTTCAGATATGGCAAGCCAGGCCATAGGGTTAGATAGTGTCCTCGAGTGGGTTTGTAGAGTCAGCATAATCATCCCTCAACTCAGTTCAGTTGCTCGAATCAGTAGGGTACCATTTCCACGCTACCAATGGGTAACACCTAAATTGACTCTATGCATTTCAGTCCCGACGGGATTAGCAGAGTTCTCTTGATATGGTCACTGGTATATTACAAGTTTATCATTTGCATATTTATGCTTTGCTAGATCTAGGAGCTTCTTTATCCTTTGTAACTCCTTATATAGTTGTTGAATTCAGAGTCAATCCCAAAATTCTAGCAAAGCCTTTCTTAGTTACTACCTAGAGGGTAAATCTATCATAGCTCGGTGGGTATACAAGAACTATTTAGTTATGGTATCTCAGAAGTCACTTTAACAGACTTAGCAGAATTGGAGATGACAGATTTTGATGTCATTCTCAGCATGGATTGGCTTCATTCATGCTATATCTTAGTTGAATACAGAAACAAAATTGTACAATTTCAGTTTCTAAATGAACCTAGCCTAGAATGGAGGGGTAGTACCTCATCACTTAGAGGTCAGGGTATTTTTTACCTAAGGGCGAGAAAAATAATATCTAGGGGATGTGTCTATTATCTCATTCGAGTTAAGTATTCTGGTTCTAATACTTCTAGTCTTGATTTAGTTCCAGTATTATATGAATTCCCAGATGTGTTTCCCAAAGATTTTCTCGGAGTTCCTCCCGAGAGGGGAATTGACTTCGGAATAGACCTTCTTCTATATACATACCCCATATCTATTTTTCTATATAGAATAGCTCCAACAGAACTCAAAGAATAAAGAACAGTTGAAGGATCTCCTAGATAAGGGATTCATCAGACCCAAGATATCCCCTTGAGGTGCACCAGTTCTATTCATGCATAAGAAAGATGGTTCTCTCAGAGTGTGTATAGAGTACCCTTAGTTGAATAAAGTCACGGTCAAGAACAAGTATCCACTTCCTAGAATCGATGACTTGTTTGACCAACTTTAGGGTGCCAGTTAATTTTCTAAGATAGACCTCAGATCAGGCTATCATCAGCTCAGAGTCAGAGAATGTGACATTCCAAAAATAGTTTTCAGAACTCGATATGATCACTTTAAATTCCTAGTCATGTCATTTGGTCTCACCAATGCCCTAGCAGCTTTCATAGACTTGATGAAATGTGTGTTCAAGCAGTACTTGGATATATTCATCATATGGTTCATTGATGACACTCTTGTCTACTCCTGTAGTGGACTTGATCATGCAGACCATCTCAGAATAGTGTTAGAGACTCTCAGAAACCATCAGTTGTTCGTCAAAGTTAGTAAGTGTGAATTTTGGCTAAGGTCGGTAGCCTTCCTTGGTCATATTGTTTCAGGTGATGGCAATAGAGTAGATTCTCAAAAGACCAGAGTAGTATGAAACTGGCCCAGGCCCATTTTTTCGACAGATATCAGGAGTTTCTTGTGATTGGTCGGCTATTACCATTAGTTTTTTGAGGGATTTTCATCTATTGCATCCCCCATATCCATATGACTTAGAAGAAACTTAAATTCTAGTAGTCATATTCTTATGACAAGAGTTTTAGGATTTGAAGACTCGACTCAGTACAGCCCCTATTTTGGCTTTACCATATGGTTCAGATAGATTTATGGTATATTATAATGCTTCCAAAGTTGGTTTGTGGTGTGTATTGATGTAGAGAGGTGAGTTCATAGCCTATGCCTCCAGACAGCTTAAGCCCCATGAGAAGAACTACCCTACTCATGATCTTGAGTTAGCAGTTGTAGTGGTTACCTTAAAGATTTGGAGGTACTATTTGTATGGGGTACAAATTGATGTGCACAGACCATAAAAGCCTCCAGTATGTCTTCTCTCAAAAATACCTAAACCTCCGTCAGAGAAGGTAAGTTGGAGTTATTTAAAGACTATGACATGAGTGTTCAGTATCAATAGGGCCTAACTTGGTATTTGATACCTTAGAAAAAGTTTAGTTGATCAGGGAAAGGTTTAAGACAGCTCAGAGCCGACAGAAATCATATGCTGACGTACGCAGAAAGGATCTTGAGTTTAAGATTGGTGACTATGTGTATTTGACAATCTCTCCAACGAAAGGAGTGGAGAGGTTTGGCAAGAAGAAGAAGCTCAGTCCCCGATATATCGATCCCTACTGAATTCTTAGCCATTTCAGAAGGGTAGGTTATGATCTTGAGTTGCCTTAAGACTTAGCTTCAGTGTACCCAGTATTTCATGTCTCCTTTCTAAAGAAATAAAAAGGTGACCCAGCAGTTGTAGTCCCTATAGAGGGTATAGATGTTCAGAACAGCCTATCTTATGAGGAAATTTCAGTCGAAATCCTTGATTTTTAGATTTGCAGACTGAGGAACAAAGACGTCCCTCTAATTAAAGTTCTTTAGAGAAATTAGTCTTTTGATGGAGCTACTTAGGAAGCAGAAGCAGATATGTAGAACAAGTATCCTCCCCTCTTCTCCGCAAACTCAGACTCAGCTCAAGGTAATGGTTTTCCTTAAATTTTCATAGTTTTATGTTCAGATGTAGTTAAAAACATAGTATCAAGTGATGTTGCATACTCAGTCATGTATTCATGAATCAGTTCAGTTATGTACTGATGCATCAAATATGCATGTTCATTACACAACTCAGCTTATCAGTAATATCAGTTACGAAATCCTGCATCAGTTATTCATGTTTAGTATGATAATTCAGTATATAAGTAGTCTCATCCATGAAATCATGCTTTAATTGTGCATGTACAGAATGTACTTTTAGTCTATCAGTTCTCCCATTTTAGTTAGACTCATTCGAGGATGAGTGTTCCCAAGGGGGATATATTTTAAGACCCCAAAAAAACTAAGCCTAATTCAATCCTTTAAAGCTTGTTAAGGGGTCCCAGACTTAGAAACTTTTAGCTAAGTATTCATACTTAGAGTTATTTTATCCTTCATAGTTGATGATCTTCTTTCGGGGCCCTTATAACCATTAAATGTCTATCTTTAAGCTGCTTCATGATCAAGAATGTCAGTAGGTGTTGTCAGATGAATTTTAGATTTTTCGAACATCGTTTGAAGCATGTTTGGGAGTCCAAAAAGGTGTATCGATGCAATCTCGATATGTCGCATCGCTTGTCACGTCGATGAATATTTTCTCCTGCTCCAAGTGCAATTTTTAGTGAACCGACGTGGACTCAATATAGTGCGTCGTCAATTGCAAATATCCCATACACACAGTGCATCGGTATGCATGTTTCTGGGTCAGTTTTCAGTCATTAAAATCGGCATTCTCAGGGATATTTTGGTCATTTTCCCACATTTATTAGCCCCTAATGCGTGAGATTTAGCCACTTTAGAGGAAAAATCCCTTCACTATTCTCAAAATTACTCAAGAACTAAACCCTAGGGTTTCTAATTCAAGGTTCAAGATTCAAGAACTCACCATCAACCTTAGTTAATTCAAGTACCAAGGTATGTAAAGTGTCCATCCAAGGGTTTTTTTCACCCTTGGAGTCCAAGAAACTTTTTTTAAACTTCAAGTAGATTGATTTTATGATTTCCCTGATTGGATTTAAATGTATTCATGATTATAATGTTAATTGGGTTTCTAATCCATGGTTTATTACAAGTTTCATGTGGAATTGATTATCATGTGTGTAGTATCATGTGAATTTATGTTAAAGCCATTAAATTTGTGAATTTGGGAATTGATATTACGATACCTACATGTTGTTTAGTATCATATGCATATTGGTTCTCCCCAAGTGTTTGTTAAGGTGTCTATGTGAAATAAATGGGGAAAAATCATGACATGATAGTATATGTGTAAACTTATGCCTCACAAGTGTTTGATAAAATGTTTCAATGGATGAGTTATTAACAAGTACATAGTGTTAAGCTTTTCAAGTTTATTCTATGCTTTACTTTTCATACTATCAAGTCCTGGGGGTATTCAACACCTAAAAATTTAGTTGTTTACCTAGAGCTATAGTAGTTACAGAACTGTCTCAGTAGTGTTACGAACATACTAATCAGTAATCAGTCACAGTCTTAGTTCAGTATTCAGTTCAGAACTTAGTGAACTCAGTCATTTAACCCAATTCAGTAGTACTCCATCAGTTAGCGGAACCCAGTGAAATTAGTTTAGTTCTGTTAGATAGTTCGATTAGTAACAGTTCAGTCAAGCCTAGTATGGACTAGAAATCATTTAAGTGTCTATTCTGTTGGGAGTAGGATTCAGCACCGAGCTAACTCAGGGATAGAGGCATTCCTATCAGTATAGGGTTTGACCCTAAGCAAAAATCCCTGTGTTATAGAACTACGTAGCCATCTTAGGTTCAGATATCTTCCATTCAAAATAGGGTTGATGCATCTTATACGAGTTTTCCTGAAAGCTTAGGTTGAAGAAAGAGCTTTCTGTCAGAGAGGCTTAACTCATATCTTATCTTTACACGTGGCATGGTACTGACACCCTTCTAACTAGGGTTACAGTGTGGACACCAATCCATTCAAATAGGGACATATCTCTTAGATAATTACCTTCCATAGTTTCAACTTCAATTCAGGCTCAGTATAGAACTCAGTTTAGTTCTACAGAGTCAGGACTCTCAGATATAGTCACCCAACTCAGTATACAACTCAGTTTATTTCTACAAAATCAGGACAGTCAGAAACAATCACCCAGTTATCAATCAGGACTGTCAAAAAAAGTGACTCTGTTATTAGTATTACAGTATCAGTAAACTCAGATATCAGTTAATCAGTATTCAAAACTCAGTAACCTGTGTAAACATGATCTAAGTTATAGTTTATGTATTCATGCATGTTCTCTTATTAAGTTATGTTCATGTTACTCAGCCGGTTATTGTTTATGCATATGAACCCCATGCACATTAGCCTACCTTAGTTAAAATGTCGGTACATTCAAAGTATTGACACATACATTTCTTTTCCACTATGATATCTTATATCATAGGTTCAAATGCACGGGCTCCTGAATGTACTTAGTAGCCCAGCCTATCAGCAGCAGACTTAGTGATGAGTCCTTATAGTTCGAGGATAAAGTATTATTTTAGTATTTCAGTTCAGTTTTCAGTAGTCGGAGTTAGTTGGGGGCTTGTCCCATCAACTCCATAATTTAGTCAGTTATAGGATTTTATACTAGAGTATTTCAAGAGTGTGTTTCAGTATTCAGTTATCAGTATTCAATATTGGTTTTCAGTTATGAACCTTATGGCGTTTACAACCTCACTTCTGCATTTAGTTAACACAAGTTGCTATTATAGTTTTATTATTATACAGTGCTCATAGTAGGTACCAGTCATGGATTAGATGGTGGTCCTTTGGGGTCGGTAACAGCGTGTAGCATTCGGGGTATAGACTCAGGACATTACATGCCTGAGCTACTATAATGTACTTTCTAAAGAGGTTTTGAGTAATCTAAGTCACTTGAAAGCTTTTTAAACAATGTTGGAAAGCGTGTTTGAAAAAAGAACAAACAAATGGGGGTAACAACGGATGCAATGGACAAGATTATGATGTTTGTGGACTGATTGTGAGCTTATTGATGGAAAAAAATTGCCGAAATCATGCCTGAATCGAAGAATTTTGAAGGAAAATGGGAGCTTCTATTTTAAGCTTTTGGAGCTTTTTTTTAATTATTTTTGGAAAGATATTTTAAATATAATTATGGATGAAGGAGGGGATAAAGTGTATTATTATAAACTTGTATATTGGATTTATTAACTTAAAAAGAACAAGTGATGTCATTATAAAAAGTGGGTATTTGGCAAATTTTGAAGACTTGTGTCTAAATTGCAATGAAAGTTTTAAAAGTGGGTATTTGGCAAACTTGTCCAACTCTTGTGATGGGTATAGTAACGACGCCACTAATTTTCTACTATCTGGACTCTCTCATGCATTTTGCTAAAATAGCAAGCCTAAAAACATCTAACAAGACCAAAAAATGTGATGTCCTTATTAATGGTGAAAAAAGTTGGAGCCAGACTAATTGACAACTTTTGCTATGAACGAAAAGCAAATGACTAGTGATTTTAACTATACATTTTTGTGGTTGTGTGTACAGAATGGAGATGGAATTAAAAAAATGTATGCTCTATCTGTTAATAGAACTTTATTGAAAGAAAGAAAGGCTAAGGTTTACAATATAATCTGAAAAGCATAAAACTAACTAAAACAAAAGTAGGCTATATATACATAGCCAATAACCTAAAGGT
>JAPEIP010000007.1:185850667-185879784 GCA_026120095.1 Capsicum chinense
AAAGAAAGAAAGGCTAAGGTTTACAATATAATCTGAAAAGCATAAAACTAACTAAAACAAAAGTAGGCTATATATACATAGCCAATAACCTAAAGGTCTATAAACTAAAGGCCCAATAACATATGGGCTAACACTATCGAGGCGTCGCTTCAGAGAAAGAAAAGAAAAAGTTATCGGGTTCTACTTTCTTAACTCTACATATTATTTATTTATAAAGTTTTATCCTTTGTGATTTTGTAAATTTATTTTCATAAATGATAGGGTAGATGATATTTGTGATGATCTTCTAATGATTGATAATTTTAGGAATAAAATTTTCTTATGTGGTCATTGTGGATTGTTATTCTTGCATAAAGATTATATGTGAAGTTTATTTTCAAGTTGTACATTGGAATAAAAATTGCATTGTTTACAAGTGCATGTCTATATTTGTAAGTTGATATAAGTAAATATGAGATCTAGCAAACATAAGTTAATGAATTTAGTTTTCTCTATGTGTGATATGAAAAAAACATGTGATAAGTTTAAAGTGTGGAGGCGTTTAGCATTTAATTAGAATTCAATATTAGAGTTTAAATTATTTAATATATATTTGAAGAGCATAAAATATTTAAGATAATCAAGATACCTTCACTTTAGAATTCTTAATGAATATTATCATATTTTGATTTGCATATCAACCCGTGCAGTGTTGTAGCTAACGCATTAAGTATCTCATCTGGGGAGTACATTCGCAGGAATGAAACCAAAGAAATTGACGGAGGCACGCACAAATGGTGGAGCATGTGGTTTGACTCGACTCAAAGTGAAGAACCATACCAGGTCTTGACATACCACGAATCCTCTTGAAATAGAGGGGTGCCTTCTTGATATTTCAAATTGGTGGGGTATTTTTTTCCTAATAATAATGTTATAATTTGACCAAGTTTTTTGGATGTTCCATGATTAAACCGACTAGCAGCACTCACTACTAGAAATTACTCCTATCACAATAAACTTTTTGGCGACGGTTAATAAAGCATTGTATAGGTGGTCTATTGCAACGGCCGAAAAATAATTGTTCTATTAGCTGTAATTTAACATTATAACCATTGCTTTTAACCATAAGTGTTGCAATAGCTAAATAAAATAATCTATAGCAATGCTTATTTTATTCCCTCCATTTTCACAAAAAATTTCATGAAGTCCGCAAAGAAAAAAAGAACATTGTAATAAAACTTTCTGTTAACTTAAACCTACACAGTACACTCTTAGCTTCTCATCACAACAATCGACGATTAGGGTTGCCGGTGTATTCTTTGATTAGCTAATAGAATTACTACAATCGATGATTAGGGCTACTGGTGTACTCTTCAATTAGCTAATAAAATCGCTACAATTGATGATTAGGGATGCCGATGTACTCTTAACTAAAATCGCTACAACGAGAATCGCTACAATTGCTACAAATGATTCAATCTTGTGGAGATGATCTGCTAGTGAGTTGTCGTGGTGAGCTCTCTGGGATTTACTGATGTCGCTTCAAAAATTGATTTATGTTGGAAAGTCAAACTAAATTTGCACTTCAATTGCTTCAATTTGGGAATTTTAAGGTTAGTGTATTCTTCTATGACTTTGACCTAATTTTTAGGGATTTCGGATTTTTCTTCTCCTCAGAGAACATTTGATTACTGGATTTATTTGATTGCATGAACTTTTTCTTTCTCCTTGTAATTCTTCTGGTTACAGTTGTTATGTTGGAGGAGATGTCGTAATGTGTTATATTGACAAGTAGAAGTTGAGAAAGATGAGCATTACTGATTAGAGTAACTGTAGTAGTTGGGCTAACTACAGTAGATTTTAGCATTTGTTAAGGATGTTCTTCTTTATATTAGTGTGCAGATTAATTGGTGTTGCATTGGTTGATTTGTATTATTATTATTTTCTTATTTTACAATTTAGAACCTGATAATAATAACTTTGTTCATCATTTCATGATTCACTTATATAAGCAATAAAGATGTTCTTATAAGTTGATGTTGTTGTTCTTCACTATATATCTCCAGACATGCCTCTGAACAAGCAGGGAGAGACCTAGTCTACATGTTTACCCAAGGAAAAGACATTGATATTGAGAAGATTAAGCAATCTAAGTACTTTCTTTCTCTTTATAAGCTACATGAAGGCACAGCTAAAGGTGAACATGTGTGTGAACTAAAGAATTTATTTATTTCCCTTTTCTTTTTTGTCACCTGCGCTGAAAATCCTATCTACATACTTGTTTATTTTTCTTTTGTTTTCCAACTTTATTCAAGTTATCTTTTTGAGATATATGAAGTCA
Source organism: Capsicum chinense (assembly GCA_026120095.1). Classification (NCBI taxonomy): domain Eukaryota; kingdom Viridiplantae; phylum Streptophyta; class Magnoliopsida; order Solanales; family Solanaceae; genus Capsicum; species Capsicum chinense. The sequence continues at coordinate 185,852,988 of JAPEIP010000007.1, forward strand.
TTTGAAGCATATTATCTTGCAGGGAGATCAATTAAAATAGAAATGTTAATATGGGTAGCGGGACCTTGAAACCACCTGCACATACTAGTTCAAGAGATTTCTCCATGATGAAAAATAAAAGCTCTACAAATAATAGTAGCCCAGAGGTTCTCCCTGTTGAAAGGTTTCACTCAAATCATAGCTACCCAAAGCATCAAGCTGTGGAAATTAAAGATGAAGAAGAAGAAAAAACATGTGTCAATGGTTCCAAAATAAGACGGTTGCACAGGGAAAGTAGTAGAACTAGAGATGAAAACATTTCATCCCCCTTGTACACTGAAGAAGCTGATGCAGATGCTTCTCCAAATGGATTTGTCACGTCTAGAGAAAATTTGGTACCTCTTGCAATTTTTATGGAAGCATTTTGAATGTTATGTTATCATAGCCACAAGCCAACAACTTTCTGAAATAATATGCTTTAGGTTTCTATTTTGTCTAATCAAGAGTGTCAAACTTGTTTGCGTAAATGCATAGAAAAAGAATTCTTTGGCTGACAACCAACTTGTGTTTGTTCACATTATTCTTTCTTTTCCCCTTATTATTAATACAAAAATGTTTATGTGAAAATCCTATCAACAAACATAAAGGTCTGATTCACAGTTCTTGTTTCCCAAATTTAAAACACATTAAGTACTCAGTTGGACCCTTCCCTGAGAAGGGAATATTCTTTAGGTTTTCATTTTGTCAAATCAAGAGTGTCTGACTTGTTTGCTTAAATTATTTGAAAAAGAACTCCTTGGCTGAAAACCAACTTATGTTTGTTCACATTATTCTTTATTTGCCCCTTATTCTTAATACAAAAATGTTTATGTGAAAATCCTATCAACAAACATAGAGGTCTGATTCACAATTCTTGTTTCCCTAATTTTAAACACATTAAGTACTCAGGTGGACCCTTCCTGAGTAAATGCATCTTGATAAAAGATTTTCCTATTTATCAGAAATTTTGTATGCTAGACATGGTCAAATTCATTGATAAGAGGAAGAAAACAAGATTGGTTTGATAGGAGAGAATATTATGGGCTTAGATTTCAATAGAAGCTACACAACTCCTTAAACCCAAGGGAATGTTGTATCACGTATTATTTCTTTAATGTCTTTTCTATTTTGAGAAAATATTATGTCATTAAAAAAGAACAAAGCTATACAGCCTACCTCAACCAGACTCTTTTCAGGTGATTTGTGTACTCATTACTGGAAGTGGTCCTATGTTTCAATGGTTTCTATTTGTATAATGAAACTTACTATAAAGACTCCTAATTGGCAAATTAAAGTGTTTTTTAATCAATGTTGTATTTCCAACCTATTGATAGTGTAGATGGTAGTATAATATGGATGCAATCATTACTCCCACATAAACGTTGTAGCTGTTAGCAAGTGTATTTATGCTGTAAACATCTATGTGTTTTCTCGAACTGGCATGGGTGAATGATGTCATACCTTCAAGCATTAAGACAGAACCCCTGGTTATGTAAAGAGACTAATTGATTTTCAAAAAATCAATTATATAATCTGATAAATGTGTTTTTTAAATGGAGGAACAAATCTGATAAGTATCAATTTTCTTTGTTTATTATGGACTATCATTCTTGAAACTTCACAGATTTGTAATCTTTTCATTTGTTTGTTTTGTTTTGTTTTGGGTTATGTGTCCATTTGATCATTTCATGTTGTAGGAAATGGAAACAAGACAGAGGTGAGGGTTGAATAGATCACCAAGTGCTTCAATCTTCCTACAGGTTCTATGGTATTCCATGTCATGGCATATGAGGCAATTTCATTCCTCCTATTAGAGGTAGTGGAAAAAATGTAGGAATGTTACTTCACGCAATGCTGGGAAAGGAGAAGATCCATTAGATGATTCCACAAGGAGATTATTAGTTGACTTTGCTTGTTTTTCCTTAGTAGAGATCTACTTTGGGCTAACTGTGCTATTTAATTCAAGTTGTATTAGCTTTAGTCCATTTTACAAAAGATGATCACAAGAATATCTACTTCATAATGCTAAACACTAGTCCTAATTCTTCACATTCTATACCATTCACTTTGGAAATGTTGGTTGGTCCTGATGGTGAGCTTTTTGAGAAATTGAGGAATATAAAGCCTCGACTTATTGAGAATATCAGCAATGAGATTATGCACCAGGATTCTAATGTGCAGTGGAATGACATTGCTCGCCTGGAACATGCTACAAAATGTATAACTGAGATGGTCATCTAGCCATTATTACATCCAGATATCTTCAAAGGCTGCCAGTCTCTAGGGCAAGGTCTTCTTCTGTTTGGTCCACCATTAAGTTCTTATTATACCCAGTCAAGATAGATTTAAAAAAAAAACAGGTTCTTGTGAACTTTTAACTCCCTCATGCTTTAGGGAACAGGAAAAACAATGATAGGGAAACCTATTGCAAGTGAGGCAAAAGAAACTATCTTTTACATATCTGCCAGCTTTTTGACGAGCAAGTGGGTATGTTGTATTTTAGTTTATACAAGTTATTCTATGAAAACTAAAATGTACTTGATCACTTTTATTGGAATAAAAGGAGAACGAAACCCCAACTTACTGCAAGATATTTAACTTTTGATATGAACCAACATAATTAAGGTAATGGGGACACCATAGTTTTGATATTCTGAATTCATCTCTTTGATTTTAAATCCTACGGGAAAATAATCACTTTATAGGTAGCATAAACATTTTTACTTTGCGCACGATTTTACAATGAGAATCTCTCTAATACATTTATGATATGAAAACACCAAATGAATAAAATAGTTAATAGAAGTACTTCCAAGTCATTTGGAGTCTTAGCTAGTATAGCTGTAAAATTTTGATGTAATTCACACCTGGGAAATTTAAGAAATGACAAGGAAATGTAAAGGATTGAGCAAAATTTCATGATAGAAGGAGTTCGATGAGGTCTTATTTGTAGTTATTATAGGTATTCTAAGCTATTTTATTATTTGGCTTAGGATGAATCACTAAAATCTAGTGCATGAGACTTACGTTCGAGCTTAGCTTGTTCTAGATATCTATTTAAAAGTGGATGGAACTATCTTTGCAAATGATTTTGAATTCATGATTGTAGATTGTAGAGGGGCAAAAGTTGGTGAGGGAACTTTTTGGAGTTGCCAGTTGTCATCAGCTATCTGTTATTTTCGTTGATGAAATAGATTCTCTATTGTTTGGGGTAAGTAACTCTCTGATACTCTAGTGTGAAGAGAAATCTTTTCCTTAGTGCATGATTTTTGCTTACTGAATGGGATGCAATATTTTGAAAAAGGGCATATCTTGCAAATTGTTTGATTGCTACCTTTTCTGACAAATAGAAATGTCGTATTTAATCTGATTGTGGTTGATACGTGTACCGACAAGGAATTTATTTCTCTTGTCAAATCCTCAATTAGCTGAAGTAGAAATTGGTATTATACCTATTTTGACACCTTTCTAATTTGGGACTTAGGGCATTTTGGAAAGAATAGTTTAGATAGAATTATTAGGGAAAAAGGGAACAAAAGGGTGACCTAAAATGCAAAAAGAAATGATTTATAGATAGAGAATTCAATGTTCTCTTCTTGTGAATATTGGAGTGACCTTGTTGTTGAAAACTTGTTATAGCTGCAGTACAAGTTAGGAGATAAGCATCAATCATGCATGCACAGGCATGCATATTAGAGAATATATTTTTAGTTTTTGGTTGGACTTTACTTCCATAAGTTGATTGGAAAATAGGGACATTGATACCCTCTATAAGACTTTACATCATTGCAACGTAAGTCAGAAGGTGAACACGAATCTAGTAGGCGCCTGAAGATAGAATATCTAATCGAGATAGAAGGCTTTGACAATGTGAGCGAACAGATTCTTCTTATAGGTGATTTCTGGAACTCTGGAACCCTCTATACTTCAATAAGTTAAGATAGAAGAAGATTCTCATTTTAAAAGCAAGTAACCAATTCCAATCACAAACCTATGTCAGTCAAAAGTTTCTTTGTTACTTTGTTTTCCCAAGAGGTGTATATTGTGGATTTATCCATGAGGTGTAGTTTGTAAACTAAGAAATTCAATGAGAAATTTAAATCTGCTAGATTTATTTTTACAAAAAAAAAATCATTAATTTAGTTATTTGTGGAAGAAAATTTGATGGTATCATTCATGGAAATAGGTGCAACAAACAGGCCCCAAGAACTTGATGAGTCTTTAAGGAGACGGCTTACTAAAAGACTCTATGTTGCACTTATTCCCTCAGATGCAAGCTAGATCCTCCTCCTTTTTTTAATCACGAATAGACTATTGTAATCACTGATCACTATTGTGACCATATCTCTGGGCATACAGAAGCAAGAGCTTGGATTGTCAAGAGTCTATTGAAGAAGGATGGGTTGTTTAAGCTTATAGATAAGGATATTGTTTCCATTTGCAAATTCACAGATCGTATTCACAACTCATATTGCTACATTCAAAAACATTTAAGTCTCATCTGATGCAGTAGTTTTGTCCATCATTCCTATTTTTAACCCCCTTTATTTGTGAATTTCTTATTTATCATATTTTGCTTAAATTTTCAGGGTATTTTGGGTCCGACATGAAGAATTTAGTGAATGATGCTTCCATAGGTCCACTAAGAGAAGCTCTTAGGAATGGTATAAAAACTATAAAGCTAAAGAAGGAGGATATAAGGCCAGTAACTCTTCAAGTAATTTGCTGGCATGAAATAATAGAAAAGAATGAACTAGGGCATTTGCATACGAGTCCATAATTTTCTCATCACAGCTTTTTCAAAAAACTATTTTGCACAGGACTTTGAGAGTGTGTTACAAGAGGTACGTCCTTCTATGTCTTTGAATGAACTTGGTGCATACGAGGAATGGAACAAAAATATTGGAAGCTTTGCACTTTAAAAGCCAGAGGAATAATTACATCATAGGAATTAATATAAGTTGAATGACTTTTACATTTTTTGTGAGAGTGATAATAGATGATCATTGGATTTCTTTTTTCATGTTCAGCTACATGAGGGACATGTAAATTCAATTGCTACCTAAATAATCCATCCAAATCAAGAATAATCATCCAATATGCAGACAATAAGGTATTTTGTAGCATTAGTCGATTCCAATCATTCAGATTTGGTTTCTTCTTTAGATTGCTAAATCATTCTCAAAATAGTTGTTAGCCTACTGGGACTTGTTCTTCTTCTTGTTAGAGAGAAAACATTTGACCTTTTCACTTCAGATAGAAAATTGATGAAGGAAACTTTTGGGAAGAACAAAACAATTGTTTGCACGAGATGTACATTTTTCTTCACTTTGAAAATTGAAAATCACCTTAACTGGAAATTGAGGTTTTTGTGCAGCATCCCTTTATGGTTTGTCCAGGAGATGGAGATTGGAATACAATCCATAAGTAAAACTGATATCACTAAAAGTAAATAAGTAACCCATCATGCTCCATGCAAATTTGTATTATTTTGTTCTCTTTTTATAGGTATCCAAAATCAAGAAAGAGATGAAGAAAGTAATGAAGACATTGACCTTACTTGAGAAGATTTTTTGGTTGTGGATAAATGCTTCAATATCAATAGTTTTGTGTTGACTTTCTTGAAACTTAGAGTGACTAGAACTTTCTAGTATGTAAAAACTTAACTAATCATTTGGACTTGATTACATTTTGCTTTTGGGTTTAAATTACTAGCTTGTTGTATATTTTCAATTATGAGATTATTAATAAATGATTTTGTTTTGTGGTGTGTATATATTGTGTTATAATTTATTATGTATGTAAATAAAAATTACATTAATACGAGTGACTATTTATATAAATTGTTTTAATTTAATAATATGTGGCATTGCAACAAAATAACAAAAGTGTTGCAATAGATGCACTATTGCAATAATGTCGTTGCAATAGAATCTATTCCAATGGTTAGTAACCATTACAATAGATGAAAATAGTCATCACAATAAGTAATGAAATAGTTGTAATAGGTGTTCAAAAAATATTGCAATAGATGTTGTTTCAATGGTTTAATATCGTTGTAATAGCTTCTATTACAATGGTTAGTAATCGTAGGAATAGATGAAAATAAGCATCTTAATAAGTCAAAAAATAACCGTCACCATAGGTCAGACAACCGTCGCAAAAACCATTGCCATAGACCTATCGCAACGCCTACCTATAGGACATTTGCTGAACCATTGTGGTTGATCTATGGCAATGGTTTTTCTATCTATTTAAATGGTTTTACAACCATCACCATAGGGGTAATTTCTAGTAGTGACTTTCGAGATGCCACCTTGAAATATCAAAAAAGTGTTCTCAATTCCATTTGACTTGGGGTGTCAGGGACCCTCCAACCGAAACCTAGTTTGTCGATATGTTGATCAAAAGAAATCGTTGGAAAGCTACTTCAAAGGCCTTTCATTTGATATATAGTAGGTTCTTTATTCTATGTATACAAAAAGGTATGGTCGATGGAATTCAACTCAAGTTAAATCATCCACTAAAACTTAATCGATAGAAATGTTTTCAACTCGTCCTTGAGTTAAAGGACCTATATGATCTCAATTCATGCTCAACCAGATTCCCACACTACATAATTGATTAACACACTAAATTTTCATAGGATTTATGGATTTTGAAACATTTGTGCATGGGAAAGACGGTTTACATTCTAGCCCAAAATGTGGGGTGTTACATTATCTCCCCCTTGGGATCATTCATCCTCGAATGATGGGTAGAGACCTTTTTCTGAAACTCTAAAAGTGTAGAATAAAGAATGTAATATTGATTCGAACATCTTTCCTCTACAAAAATATGCAAAGGCATCATCCGATCTTCATGATAAACCCTAAGGAACTGGGTAAGCACAAAACCTGAGATAGCAAAACTTGACATCGACATGAATCTTGGCAAGTGTTTTATGTCACATGATGCAAACATTATAAAACATAACTTTTTCTAAGAGTCCTCGACCTGATTAAGATTGGTACAAAAGATGAGATAAGTTTCTCGCGGAACATATGAATATTAGCATCTCCATCTTGCAAGATACAACAAAAAGATTTAAACATAGCAACACTACTTATCTATACCCCAACATTAATCAACATACTTCATCATTTCCAACTTACAATTCTCCCGTAACACATCTAATCACAAAAAAATTGTGTCCCATCATATAATACTTATGTTGAAGCCTAACTCGGAAGAAAGAGGTGCTAATTTAAACTATGGGACCCCGTACTCTACATTAAATTAAGAAATCATCTCACCTCATCACTACAATCCAACAACCTCAAGTCTTAAGTCAAAGAATAATAACCGTATGGCACATTGGTTTGTATTTTCGTCAATCACAAAATTTTAGCCTACCGCTACTACACCCCACTTCAAGGACATCACTACTAAGACCTACAAATTCAATCATTTTCACTAAGATTCTTACCCTATACTTCCCTCCTAACTATTTCACGTAAAGAATATTCATCTCCTTCTTTCCCCTGCTCCTCTAGCCTTAGCTTAAGAAATCGCATCGAAATTTTAACCTACAATGACATCTACTCCCCCACTTAACACACTTCTACGCTTCCACAACCACCATCATACTAGCATATAGAGGGTCATTAAAGGATCTGAGCAAGAGCATCATGAAAGGGAGTAACACAATTCGATTATAATCTATACATATTACCATACTCAAGGTGGGACATGAGTTGAAGATACGGTACAATCATAGAGTGTTTCATATATCAAGTTTTGGATCACAAGTGGAGAGTTGTTTTGGCATAAACTCAACATAGCACGAGTTCATAGGACAACCACAGTGAGAAACATGAGATCTTATATCATGAGTCTCATAACATAAGTGTGGAGTTCATGAAGTCAACGATTTAGGCAAGGACTTCTACTCGAAGTTATCGCTTCCCATTTTTTGAACTAAAATAGTCATGATTTAGCACAACTTTATCATTTTGGCTAATCCCAACCTAAAATGAATTGTTAACAAACGAAAACATAGTTTCTTAGAACCAATAATGATTTGGTACACAGATTTATTATTCATGAGCAATATAACATAGAGCTTGGATACTTAGAATACTGAATCATCGAGGGACATTATTTCTACTAGTTTGGAAGTTGGGACATATCATGGGTTACATAGAGTTCTCAAACCTTAGACATAGGTTGGACTTGGAAACATAACATAAGGCATTAGCAGAGTGACCTAGTAGACTGAGTAGGAGGAGTTTGCCTGAAATTTAATAGATTTATCATGAATCTTACTTAAAACTTGACACCATAAGAAGATTTGAGAACTACGTTAACTTTTCATCTCCCCCTAAGATCAAAGCCATAATCCTAGACTTACAGACATAACCTCTCATCAAATATATATCCAGAACTCTTAACACAAGAGACATACCACCATACACATTACCGCTGATCCCTACCGGATAAACTATACTCTATAGGTCTTGTTCTCTAAAATACCACTCTTACTTTTGCTAGCCTCTACAATCATCACCCTACAACCCATACTCGCGTAAACCATATACTCCAACCATTAGAGGAAGATGGAAACTAGTTGAAGTACTGAGCCTCCCTATATCCACACACCAAATCACAAAGGGGTACCAACATGCACATGAACTCAAATTCCCCTCCATAGATATTTTTGTTCAAGGACACTAAATTCATTCTTAATCTAGAACATCCCCTTCAGGTGCACGAATCCTAACATCCTCCAAACTCCAAAGTCATCTATTTATGGCTAACATTATCATGGGAATAGAAAACCACGCTTCTAGGCACACAACACTTCATCTTCAACTCCTTAGAATACTTAGCATTGCACCTCTAATCACATAACTTGCATCTTAACAAAATTTATAAAACTATACCAAAGGCGCATATTTCCAACTCATATTTTCTCAATTCAACTCTAAATAAAGCTATACAACAACTCCCCAAACTTCTCCAGACCATAATTTCAAGAATCACAAACTAGGTACGTAAAACACTTATACACATAAATGCTGAACTTTCCCTTTTTAAGTATACTCTAAAGGCATTGCTTTCCAAGAATACTACTCTTAATTTTTTTCTACTATCCTCTATCATTATCAACTTACAACTCGCAGTCCCATGAGCATACACAACCTCACTCCTTATCACATAAAAATCCATTCTCCACTACTTAACCTTCTAACATTGGACCGTTAATCACATAACTTATATCACAAAATCTTACCTAACGCCATACTACTAGGGGGTGCAACTCATTCTTATATACTTATGCCCTTATCCACTTAATGACTCACCCACCATTCATCATTTTAACACTAGTCCTCATATACACATATACCTCAGAACTACCACTTAAACTTTTCATCAATTATCAACCTAGGCTCTTTCACAAATAACATCAAGCCTACTAGTTCATTCCTACAAAACATACATCATTAATCTTAAGCCATTATTCTTAACACTACATTCTACATCTAAAGTTCAAGCCTATAGCAACAATCGCGTACCACCGGTGAAGCATGCAATATCTTATACTAGTCCATCAAATTATAAATCAACTCAAAATACACATTTCATTTAACTACTACCTACCATCACGTCCCCTATACGACACTACTACTATACCTCGAAATCTACTACATACCTTCTAATATGAATTAGTAGTTTACAACTTCTCAATAAAAGAAGATCAAGGGGGGTAAGTTCATATAATAGACATGTGTCAATCTTAATATGATATTAAAACCCAGCACAATCTTATCTGTATATTCTGCTCTCTCATATCATACTTACTTACCCAAGCATACATTTAGACTACCTTCAAATTCCACATACATCAATGAGTCTATACTTATAACTTATTGGCTAATCTAACTGTCTTCATTCATAGCCTATAAGGTATTTTTGTAACCACCATAACTATCCACTTTGGACCCTTTCCCTATTTTGAGTAAATAAAAAAATCTAAGCCAAATATGTTCTCTATATACTACTATACAATCTAAAAGTCTTTCCATAATATTATCCAACCACCATAAAAAAGAGAGGACCACCCCTAAATCAAAGGTTCATACAACTAAACAACTTATTTATGCAATAGTCACCCTTACTCTGGCTCCTAACCCAGTGACTTTATGTCACCAACTTCTGGACCATCTCACTACCATTTGGTCATGACACTTTAACATACACTACTACTCTGATGGAAATATAGTTCCAATATTTTGGTACATAATATTCCTTGTAACAAAATTTTAAAAGGGACTGGATACACTTAATACCTAAGGATAAAAAGTACATTTCCTTCAAAATCAAAGTTTACACTAGAATCAATACACCTTCAAGCACTAACAGACTCCTCTCAAGTCCTTGCTTAATTTTTATAATATTTGATGGCTTAATCCGAAAGGACCATACTTTTAGATTTATAAACTTCTGTACTTTAATCACCTCAATAATAAGACATATCTGAGAATATCAGAGTAAGGAAAGAATTGGGATAACTTTACTTTTGTACGGATGACATCATAGCACAAACTAGAGCATGAAAAAAGAACATTCTGACTCTAAAGTACAAACTAGAACATGAAGAAAGATAAATATCCCTAAACTCCTAGTAGCTTTCTATTTATAAGTGTGGCGCGTTACACACCCATAAACAAAACTCTACCCAACGTATTTTTGCAGACACCCTAGCAACATAAACCTTGCTCTGATACCAAGTTTATCACGACCTGAGCCGGGACACTATCCATGATGAGTATCCCCAACCATGAAGGATCGGACGCCCTTCTCTGGTTGATAATCATGCTCAATATCCATACAATAATAGAAGATATGGAATACATAAATCAATAAGGAACCATGCTTATACTTTGAGTTTAATGTAATAATGAAGAATAAAATTTAATAACATCTAGACAACATCTAACTTAGTCTGCAAAATCTCTACTACATACCAAACAAAGATGTCTAAAAACTAGGACAAAGACCCTAGTGGACCTAATCCAACATGAATAACAAAATCCTAAAAGACATAGGCCTACTAGAATAAATAAGGCTCACCAAATACACTGTAATATCTCGAGAAATTTTTTGTGGAAATTTTGTGCGTAAACGTGTTAAGTTCTATCTTCTAGACTAAATTATAAATTTTCCATGCAGAATGTATTGTATTATGACCCACCATTGCGTAGAGTATCAAATAATCTTTCCAAATATATGTGGATCATCCAAAATAGACACCCGAGCGATGAGTTATGAACATTCCAATCGAACTGTGAATAATAGTGAATAGTAAAACATGCAGGAAAAAGTACTGAGGCCTGGCTTATTTTTGCTCAAACTTTAAACGATCATAACTAATTATACATAATGATCTGGGTGATCTACTATATATCAACGGAAATCTCTATGAGTCCTCTTTCCAACAAAATTGGTTTCATCCAATTTGTCTATCTAAGAAAAAAGTTATGGTCGATCTACTTCAGCCTATCAAAAGCGAATTTTTGGGTTAACTTCAAATGATCATAACTCCTCATAAATAATGATATGGGTGAGATACTATATATCAATGGAAATATATGAGATTTCTGTTTCTAATGAAATTGGTTTCATCTAGTTTGGATATCGAAGTAAAACGTTATGGTTGATCTACTTCAGACTATCAAAATAGTCCACCAAAGCATAGATTCGAGAATTATTTGATTTTTTAAGGGTGCTTTAGTCATTCTCCCTCACCCGAAATCCGTCCAAACCATATATTGAAGCCTATTAGAAGTGTTATATGTTATATTTTATCAAATTCCCTCAAAAAGAAAACCCTAAGCTCCTATATCCAACTTCAAGAACCTCCAAAGTTCACCATTAATTCTGCAAATTTATTTAAGATTCTAAGTTCCTAGTTCAAGAACTCAGAGAACCATCATTCAAAGGCATGATTAACATCTCAAAAAAGAGTATCTATCTAAAGTTCATCATTCAAGATATGTGGGGCTTTTCAACAAGAACTCTCTTTCTTTCTCGTGCCCAAAAGTAATTTTCTTTATAAAGGCATGATTTTTATTTGATTTTTACGAATTTAAAGCATGACTCCATATCTTATGATGATTATTATAAAATCTTTATATTTATGATTTTAAAAGATGAATTTACATGTGTGGAGATATAAAGCATGAATCTTGAATGATATTTATCATGATTTTGACATTTGGGTCGTGAATTCCCATTGGAAATTATGTTTTTTTGAGAAAGTGTGTGTTATAAGCACGTTGATGTTGAATATTTGAGATATTTTGAATGATTTGACCTTTCGGTCTTAAGGGAATTGTTTTGAACTCGAGTGTGAAAGAAATCCCCAATGTGGTTGATTTTGATAGATGGGAAGCATGATGGCTCCTGATGTATATTTATATATTACTGAAATTGTTTTGTTGTGGATTGTGTTTGAAATGATATGAGCTAAGTCTGGGAGAAATATTTAGCACCGAGTGGGAGGTATAAAGCGATCTTACTTTCTTAGAACTACGTGCCCCCGTAGAAGTAAGCCTGAGGCTGATTTATATAGTGATCACTAGATTGTGTGGATTTTATATCAATAGTCCTACTCCGATGGATATCTCTCCCCAATGTGGGTTGTACGTTGGACTCCATGTAGCTCACATCATTTATGTTGGTTATAGGATCTCCCTGTGTATGTGTGTTTCCTTGTGTCTATGGTGAATGGTGAAGTGATTTGTAAGTGGAATTGTGGAAGTTATTATGCTGAAAGATTTAAATGATATTTATATAATGAGAATTGATATTCTTGGTGAACTAAAAGTGATTGACAAATTATATGATGACTCACATGCGTTATTGTACTTATTTAATTCTCTCATGTTTATGATGATTTTTTTTGGCTTTGTGAGTCTTTCATACATCCTACATATTTTTTATAAATATTTATGATGATGATGTTTATACAACTGCATACACCCCCATATACTCGGTTCTTTTCCATGGTACTGACCCACATCTTCGGATGTGGGCTGCATTTTCTCAGAATGTAGGTTCAGGTGCTGAGTTCCAGGTTTGACAGTGAATCTTTGGGCATGCTGTTCTATATCCTCTATTGTGGTAAATCCTTATGTTTCGAGGATGTGATATTTGTAGTTGGTTTCACAGAATTGTTACATTTGATAACTGAGTATGAGTCAGTTGGTGCATGTCTCAATGGCTCGCTAGTTTTATTGATTTTCTTAGAGGTTTGTCAGACTAGAATAAATGTTGGGAGTTGACTAATAAGTCGTATTTTGTTATTTTTTTGAAATTCTTTTATTCTTGGATGATGATTACTCTATTGATATTTGAGGGTTATTTATAAAAACCCTGTTGATTTGTGTTGAACTAAATGAGAATGGCTCAAAGGGTTAGATTAGGGATACTCGTAGCCTCAAGCACCGTGTGATGCTCCGGGACCTATTTTTTAGGGCGTTACAAACTTGGTATCAGAGCCTAAGGTTTTAAGGTGTCCTAGTAGAGTCTTAATCATTGGTGTGTAGCACGCCACATCTATGAGCAAGAGGCTGTAAGACATTTTAGGAAAAAGTGTGATTTTTTCTTTCAGAAGTCTATCATTCTTAAAGTGTATCTCTCTTCTATTGATTTGTGCTCTTCTCTTTCAAAAATATGCCCCCACTTAGAGTGAGAAGAAATAATAATGGTCAGCAACCTCCACCCGCTGACCCATTGAATAAAAATATGTCTCATGCTAAATTTTGGGCAGCCTTTTAGGCGCTGGCCCAAGCTTTTACTGCAAATATTCAGGCCAACCTGTCCCCAGCTCCACAGTAGCAGAGAGGTGATTCAGCTGCTATCAGGATTCATGACTTTATGCAGATGAATCCACCAAAATTCTATCGGTCTGAGACTGATAAGGATCCTCGATTGTTTTTAAAGGAGGTGTGGAAGATTACTCAGGTTATACATGTATCTGAGGAACATAGTGTGGAGTTGGCTACATATAGGTTGAAAGACCTTGCTTATGACTAGGTTGTTTCTTAGAGAAAAGGTAGAGGTGAGAGAGCTATCCCTACAACTTAGTAAGAGTTCTATGATGCATTCCTGGATAAGTTTTTCCCTTTGGAGATGAGGGAGGCGAAGGTGGAAGAGTTTAAGAATCTGCGATAAGGCTCTATCAACGTTAGGGAGTACTATCTAAAGTTCAATCAGATGGCCAAGTATGCTCCTGACTTAGTGGCTGATAATTGGGCTAGTATGAGTAAGTTTGTTACTGAAGTGTCTAGTTATATGGTTAAGGAGTGTAGGTATGCTATGCTGAATAATGAGATGAATATTTCTAGGCTGATGACTTATGCCTAACAGATTAAGGCAGACAAGATTAAGGAGTGAGATAGAATAAGAGAGAATAAAAAAGCTAGGTCCCAGCAGCACAGACAGGGTCAGACTAGATCGCAGGAAGGGAGTCACCCTCAACATCTGGATCACTCGTCTATGCCAGCACAACTATCTTCTAGTTCTCCTATTCCTAGAGGTAGGCAGCAGCAAAGTAGCAGGTCATATGCATCCAGGTTCCAGTACAGTGCTGGCAGTAAGCCAAATCGTCCCCTGTGTCCTAAGTGTGGTAGGGCTCATTCGAGTGAGTGTTGGGGTGAGAAGAGGGGTTGTTTCCGGTGTGGCGACATGGGTCACAGAGTTAGAGATTATCCACAGGATGGACAAGGGCATTGTAACTATCGCCCTCAGACCCAGACTTAGACTGTTAGTGCTCCAGTTCCAGCAACTCGCCCAGCCCCAAATCAGGGCGCTTCTTCTAGCAATGCTGGCGGGCGCTAGAATTGATTATATGCTTTACCATCCTTTAAGGAATAGGAGGACTCTCCTGATGTTGTAACTGGTATGCTTCGTATATTTAAGTTTGATGTTACACCTTTGATTGCTGTGAATTTTGAAATGAGTCCTGATATTATTCCTGAGCCTATCCTAGTTTCTACCCTAGTGGGTGATTTGATTGTTGCCCAAAAAGTGTATAAAAAGTGTCCTGCTACCGTTTTTCATAGAGTCTTGTTGGCTGATCTGACTGAGTTAGACATGGTAGATTTTGATGTGATTCTGTGTATGGATTGGTTGTATTCTTCTTATGCCTCTATTGATTGTCATACCTGAGTGGTCAAGTTTCAGTTTTCGGATGCATCCGTGTTTGAGTGGTCTGGGAATTCTGTGTCACCCAAGAGTTATTTTATCTCTTACCTTAAAGCTAGAAAGCTTATTTCCAAGAGATGTATTTATAATTTGGTTAGATTCAAAGACACTAAGTTTGAGACTCCAACTCTCTAGTTTGTTAACGTTGTCAATGAGTTTTCTAATGTCTTTTCAGATGATCTCCCAGGGATACCTCCTGATAGAGAGATAGAGTTTGGGATTGATTTTCTTCCTAATACTCGGTCCATTTATATTCTTTCTTATCGTATGGCCCCTACAAAACTTAAGGAGTTGAAAGAGCAACTCAAAGATCTACTAGATAAGGGTTTCATAAGGCCCAGTGTTTCTCCTTAGGGTGCTCCTGTGTTGTTTGTGAGAAAGAAAGATGGCTCTTTGCGTAGGTGCATTGATTACCACCAACTGAATGAAGTCACCATAAAAAATAAGTACCCTCTTCCAAGAATAGATGATTTTTTTTTACCAATTATAAGGTGCAAGTTATTTCTCAAAGATAGACCTTCGTTCCGGCTAACATCAACTCAAAGTTAGGGAGTGTGACATCCCAAAAACCACTTTTCAAACTTGTAATGGCCATTTTAAGTTTCTTGTTATGTCTTTCGGGTTAACTAATGCCCCAGCAACTTTCATGGACCTTATGAATCGAGTGTTTAGACCATATCTAGATATGTTTGTCATAGTGTTTATCGATGATATACTGGTGTACTCTCGTAGTGAGGATGAACATTTCGATCATCTCCAAACTGTCTTGCAAACCCTTAGAGATCATAAGTTGTTTGCCAAGTTCAGTAAGTCTGAGTTTTGGCTAAGGTCAGTTGCTTTTCTAGGTCATATCATTTCTTCTGAGGGTATTAGAGTTGATCCCCAAAAGACCGAAGCTATTAGAAATTATCCTAGACCTATTTCTCTGACTGATATCTAAATTTTCTTGGGCTTAGCTGGCTATTACCACCATATTGTTGAGGGTTTCTCCTCTATAGAGTCTCCTATAACTTGGTTGACCCAAAAGAAAGTGAAGTTCTTGTGGTCCGAATCTTGTGAGAAGAGTTTTCAGGATTTCAAGACTCGACTCACTCAGCCCCTATTTTGACTTTGTCTGATGGTGTTAATGGTTTTGTGGTGTACTGTGAGGCTTTGAGCTTTGGATTAGGTTGCGTATTGATGCAGAAGGGTAAGGTGATAGCTTATGCTTCTAGACATTTGAAATCCCATGAGAAAAATTACCCCACCCATGACCTTGAGTTGGCTACTGTTGTGTTTGCTTTGAAAATCTGGAGACACTATTTGTATGGTGTCCATATTGATGTTTTCACTGATCATAAGAGTCTGCAGTATGTGTTGACCCAGAGAGAATTGAATCTTAGGAAGAGACGATGGTTAGAATTGTTAAAGGACTATGATATGAGTATGTTGTACCATCCGGGCAAGGCCAATGTTATGGCGAATACCCTAAGTAGAGTGTCCATGGGTAGTGTTTCGCATGTGGTAGAAGGTAAGAAAGAGTTGGCTCATGATGTACATCGTTTGGCTAGATTAGGGGTTAGGTTGTTTGACTCTGCTGAAGGTAGTATAAGGGTTCAGAGTAGTTCCGAATCCTCCTTGATTTCAGAAGTAAAGGAAAAGGAATACTTAGATGCTAGTTTTGTCAGACTGAAGGAGCCAATCAAGGACCAAAAAGTAGAGATTTTTTTCTAAGGGGGAGATGGTGTGTTGAGATTGTAGGGTAGATTATGTGTCCCGAATGTTGATGATCTAAGATAGAGGATTATGGCTGAAGCGCACGGGGTGCGATATTCTATTCATCCTGGTGCCACCAAGATGTACGAAGACTTGTGGGAAATCCATTAGTGGAGTGGCATGAAGAAACATATAGCGGTGTTTGTAGCTAAGTGTGCAACATGCCAACATGTTAAGGTTGAATACCAAAGGCCTGGTGCTATGATGCAAGATTTTAGTATTCCTACCTTGAAGTAGGAAGAGATAAATACAGACTTCGAGATTTGTTTACCGCTTTCCCGACGGCATTATGATTCCGTTTGGGTTGTGGTTGATAGGTTGACTAAGTCTGCTCATTTCTTACCTGTTCATACTTTATATACTGCTGAGGATTACGCTATATTGTATATCCGAGAGCTAGTCAGACTGCATGAAGTTCCTTATCTATCGATTCGGATAGGGGTACTTAGTTTACTTCGCAATTTTGGAAAGCTTTTCAGAAGAGTCTTGGTACCCAAGTGCTTTTTAGTTCTGCTTTTCATCTGCAGACCGATGGTCCGGCTGAGCGGACCATCCAGACCTTAGAGGATATGTTGAGATCTTGTGCACTTAAGGAAAGTGGGGATGACCAGTTACCGTTGATAGAGTTTGCTTACAATAATAGTTTCCACTCTAGTATTGGCATGGATCCATTTGAAGCCTTATATGGGAGGAAGTATACATCACCTATAGGTTGGTTCGAGGTGGGTGAAGCGGCTGTGAGTGGTCTTGATTCGGTATTTGAGGATATGGAAAAAGTTAAATTGATTAGGGAAAGGTTAAAAATTGTGCAGAGTCGTCACAAATCATATACGGATGTTAGAAAGAGAGACCTTGAGTTTGAAATTAGTGACCTAGTGTATCTGAAAATTTCACCCACGAGGGGGTGAAGAGATTTGGAAAAAAGGGGAAGCTTAGTCCCCGTTATGTTGGTCCTTACAAAATTCTTAGCCGTGTTGGTAAGGTAGCTTATGAGGTCGAGTTTCCTTCCGAGTTGTCCTCTGTTCATCCAATATTCCATGTCTCCATGCTTAGAAAGCATATTGGCCATGCTGCGGTATTAGATTCCTCTGTGAGTGCTGACATTCAAGAAAATCTTTCTTTTGATGAGATTCCTGTTGAGATTCTTGATTTCAGTGTCTGAATACTAAGGAACAAAGAAGTTTCCTTGGTCAAGGTATTGTGGCGAAACCAATTTGTTGAGGGTGCAACTTGGGAAGATGAGGCGGATATGCGATCCAAGTACCCATACCTATTTTCCGCAGACTCCGATCAAGCCAAAGGTACCGTTCTTTCCCAAATCATGCACTTTTGATAAAAGTTGCAGTAGTTCAGCTGTCATTTATTATGTGTTCAGCTGTAGTTTCTTGAATTTATGCATTCTATGCTGCATTCGGAGTGAGAAACGATGTGGTGATGATTCTAATGAATGGTTTCAGCTGTATGCTCTATTCCCAATCTAATCTTGCCATGTCAATCGTCATTCGAGGATGAATGTTTCCAAGGGGGGGTGATGTAATACCCCAGGAAATTTTTTGTTGAAATTTTGTGCGTAAACGTGTTGGGTTCTATCTTCTAGAATTGATTATAAATTTTTCATGCGGAATATCTTAGATTACGACCCACCATTGCGTAGAGTATCAAATAAGATTTCCAACGATATGTGGATCATCCAAAATGGACACCCGAGCTATGAGTTATGAACATTCCAATCGAACCATGAATAGTAGTGAACAGTAAAACGTGCAGGAAAAAGTACTGAGGCCTGGCGTATTTTTGCTCCAACTTTAAATGATCATAACTCTGTGTACATAATGATCTGGGTGAAATACTATATATCAATGGAAATCTCTGCGAGTCCTCTTTTCAATGAAATTGATTTCATCCAATTTGTCTATCGAAGCAAAAAGTTATGGTCGATCTACTTCAGCCTATCAAAAGCAAATTTTTGGGTCAACTTGAAACGATCATAACTCCTCGTACACAATGATCTGGGTGAGATACTATATATCAACGAAAATATATGAGAGTCCTCTTTATAATAAAATTGGTTTAATTCAATTTGGATATCGAAGTAAAACGTTATGGTTGATCTATTTCAGACTATCAAAACAGTCCACCAAAGGACAGATTCAAGAATTATTAGATTTTTCAGGGGTGTTTGGTCATTCTCCCTCACCCAAAATCCATCCAAACACGATATTAAAGCCTATTAGCAGCATTATGTGTTATATTTCATTAAATTCCCTCAAAAAGAAAATCCTAAGCTCCTACATCCAACTTCAAGAACCTCCAAAGTTCACCATTAATTCTACAAATTTATTAAAAATTCCAAGTTCCTAGTTCAAGAACTCCAAGAACCATCATTCAAAGGCACGATTAATATCTCAAAAACGAGTATCAATCTAAAGTTTATCATTCAAGGTATGTGTGGTTTTTCAACAAGAACTCTCTTTCGTTCTTGTACCCAAAAGTAATTTTCTTTACAAAGGCATGATTTTTATTTGATTTTTATGAATTTGAAGCATGAATCCATACCTTATGATGATTATTATGAAATCTTGATTTTTATGATTTTGAAAGATGAATTTACATGTGTGGAGATATAAAGCATGAATCTTGAATGATATTTATCATGATTTTGACATTTGGGTCATGAATCCCCATTGGAAATTATGTGTTTTTGAGAAAGTGTGTGTTATAAGCACGTTGATATTGAATGTCTGAGATATTTTAAATGATTTGACCTTTTGGTCTTAAGGGAGTTGTTTTGAACACGAGTGTGAAAGAAATCCACAACGTGATTGATTTTGATAGATGGGAAGCATGATGGCTCCCGATGTATATTTATATATTATTGAAATTTTTTTTTTGTGGATTGTATTTGAAATGATCTGAGCTATGTCCGGGAGAAATCTTTAGCACTGAGTGGGAGGTATAAAGCGACCTTACTTCCCTAGAACTACGTGCCCCTCAGAAGTGACCCTGAGGCTGATTTATATAGTGATCACTAGTTTGTGTGGATTTGATATCGATAGTCCTACTCCGATGGCAAGGATAGGACGGCTCTCCCCAACATAGGTTGTGCATTGGACTCCATGTAGCTCACATGGTTTATGTCGGTAATAGGATCTCCCAGTGTGTGTGTGTTTCCTTGTGTCTATGGTGAATGGTGAAGTGATTTGAAAGTGGAATTGTGAAAGTTATTCTGTTGAAAAATTTAAATGATATTTACATTATGAGAATTGATATTCTTGATGAACTGAAATTTATTGACAAATTATGTGATGACTCACATACGTAATTGTACTTATTTCATCCTCTCATTATTATGATGATTTTCTTCGGGCTATGTGAGTCTTTCATACATCCTGCATATTTCTTATAAATATTAATGATGATGATGTTTATACAACTGTATACACCCCCATATGCTCGATTCCTTTCCATGGTACTGACCCACATCTTCGGATGTGGGCTGTATTTTCTCAGAATATAGGTTCAGGTGCTCAGTTCTAGGTTTGACAGTGATTCTTCAGGCACGTTGTTCTACATGCTCTGTTGTGGTGAGTCCTCATGTTTCGAGGACGTGATGTCTGATGTTGGTTTCACGGAATTGTTTACATTTGATAACTGAGTATAAGTCAGTTGGGGCATGTCTCAATGGATCGCCGGTTTTATTGATTTTCTTAAAGGCTTGCCAGGCTAGTATAGATGTTGGGAGTTGACTAATAAGTCATATTTTGTTATCTTTCTGAAATTCTTTTATTCTTGGATGATGATTACTCTGTTGATATTTGAGAGCTATTTATGGAAACCCCACTGATTGTGTTGAACTGAATAAAAATGGCTCAAAGGATTAACTTGGGGCTACTCGTAGCCTCAAGCACCGTGTGACGCTCCGGGACCCATTTTCTGGAGCATTACAAGCTTGGTATCAAATCCTAAGGTTTTAAGGTGTCCTAGAGAGTCAGACAAGCCGCGTTAAGTAGAGTCTTTATCATTGGTGTGTGGCGTGCCACATCTATGAGCAAGAGGCTACAAGACGTTTTAGAAAAAAATGTGATTCTTTCTTTCAGAAGTCTATCGTGCTTAAAGTATCTCTCTCTGTTGTTGATTCATGCTCTCCTCTTTTAGAAATATGCCTCCACGTCGAGCGAGAAGAAATAATAATGGCCAGCAACCTCAACCCGCTGACCCATTGAATGAAAATATGTCTCATGTTGAATTTTGGGCAGCCTTTCAGGCACTGGCCCAAGCTTTTACTGCAAATGTTCAGGCCAACTCGACCTCGACTCCACAGCAGCAGGGAGGTGATTTAGCTGCTTCCAGGATCTGTGACTTCATGTAAATAATCCATTAGAATTCTATGGGTCCAAGTCTGATGAGGACCCATGGATATTTTTAGAGGAGGTACAGAAGATTACTCAAGTGATGCATGTATCTGAGGAACATAGTATGGAGTTTGCTATGTATAAGTTTAAAGACCTTGCTTATGACTAGGTTGTTGATTAGAGGAAAGGTAGAGGCAAAGGAGTTGTGACTACAACTTGGCAAGAGTTCCAAGATGCATTCCTGGATAAGTTTTTCCCTTTGGAGATGAGGAAGGCGAAGGTGAAAGAGTTTATGAACCTGCGACAGGGCTCTATGACCGTTAGGGAGTACTGTCAAAAGTTCCATCAGTTGGCCAAGTATGCTCCTGACTTAGTGACTAATAATCGGGCTAGTATGAATAAGTTTGTGACTGGAGTGTCTAGTTATGTGGTTAAGGAGTGTAGGTCTACTATGCTGAATAGTGAGATAAATCTTTCTAGGTTGATGACCTATGCCTAATAGATTGAGGTATACAAGATTAAGGAGAGAGATAAAATGAGATGGAATAAGAGAGCTAGGTCCCAGCAGCATGGATAGGGTCAGACTAGATCACGGGGAGGGAGTTACCCTCAGTATCTGGATCGTTCGTGTATGCCAGCACCATCATCTGATAGTGCTCCCATGCCTAGAGGTAGGCAGGAGCAAGGTAGCAGTTCATATGCATCCAGGTCCCAATACAGTCCTGGCAGTAAGACAAAACATCCCCTGTCTCCTAAGTGTGGTAGGGCTCATTCGAGTGAGTGTTGGGGTGAGAAGAGGGGTTGTTTCCGATGTGGTGACATGGGTCACAGAGTGAGAGACTATCCACAGGATGGACAAGGGCATCGTGACTATCGCGCTCAGACCTAAACTCAGACTGTTAGTGCTCTAGTTCCAGCGACTTGCCCAGCCCCAACTCAGGGCGCCTCTTCTAGCAATGCTGGCGGGCAGTGCCAAAATAGATTCTATGCTTTACCGTCCTGCCAGAAACAGGAGGACTCTCCTAATGTTGTTATTGGTATGCTTCGTATATTACAGTTTGATGTGTATGCTTTGTTGGATCATGGATCCAGTTTCTCATATGTTACACCTTTGATTGCTCTAAATTTTGAGATAAGTCCTGACATTATTCCTGAGCCTATCCTAGTTTCTACCCCTGTGGGTGGTTCGATTAATGCCCAGAAAGTGTATAAAAAGTGTCCTGCTACCATTCTTCATAGAGTCTTGTTGGCTGATCTAATTGAGTTAGACATGGTAGATTTTGATGTGATTTTGGGTATGGACTGGCTGTATTCTTCTTATGCCTCTATTGATTGTCGGACCCGAGTGGTCAAGTTTCAGTTTTTGGGTGCATCCGTGTTTGAGTGGTTGTGGAATTCTGTGTTACCCAAGAGTTATTTTATCTCTTACCTCAAATCTAGAAAGCTTATTTCCAAGGGGTGTATTTACCATTTGGTTAGAGTTAAAGACACTTAGTCTGAGACTTTACCTCTCCAGTCTGTTAATATCGTCAATGAGTTTTCTGATGTCTTTTCGGATGATCTCCCAGGGATACCTCCTGATAGAGAGATAGAGTTCGGGATTGATTTTATTCCCGATACTCGATCCATTTTTATTCCTTCTTACCATATGGCCCCTGCAGAACTTAAGGAGTTTAAAGAGCAACTCAAATATCTACTAAATAAGGGTTTCATAAGGTCCAGTGTTTCTCCTTAGGGGGGTCCTGTGTTGTTTGTGAGAAAGAAAGATGGCTCTTTGTGTATGTGCATTGATTACCGCCAACTGAATCAAGTCATCGTAAAAAATAAGTACCCCCTTCCGATAGTAGATGATTTGTTTGAACAATTGCAAGGTCAAAAGTTATTTCTCAAAGATAGACATTCGTTCTGGCTATCAACAACTCAAAGTTAGGGAGTGTGACATCCCAAAAACCTCTTTTCAAACTCATTATAGCCATTTTGAGTTTTTTGTTATGTTTTTCAAGTTAACTAATTCCCCAGCACCTTTCATGGACCTCATAAATCGAGTCTTCAGACCATATTTGTATATGTTTGTCATAGTGTTCATCGATGACATACTAGTGTACTCTTATAGTAAGGATGAACATTCTGATCATCTCTAAACTATCTTGGAAACCCTTAGAGATCACAAGTTGTTTTCCAAGTTTAGTAAGTCTGAGTTTTGGCTAAGGTCAGTTGCTTTTTTGGGTCATATCATTTCTTCCGAGGGTATTAGAGTTGATCCCCAAAAGACCGAAGCAATTAGAAATTGTCCTAGACCTATTTCTCTGACTGATATCCAAAGTTTCTTGGGTTTAGCTGGCTATTACCACTATTTTGTTGAGGGTTTATCCTCTATAGCGTATCCTATGACTCAGTTGACCCAAACGAAAGTGAAGTTCTTGTGGTCCGAATCTTGTGAGAAGAGTTTTCAGGATTTGAAGACTCGACTCACTCAGCCCCTATTTTGACTTTGTCTGATGGTGTTAATGGTTTTGTGGTGTACTGTGAGGCTTTGAGATTTGGATTAGGTTGCGTATTGATGCAGAAGGGTAAGGTGATAGCTTATGCTTCTAGACAATTGAAACCCCATGAGAAGAATTACCCCACCCATGACCTTGAGTTGGCTGCTTTGTGTTTGCTTTGAAAATCTGGAGACACTATTTGTATGGTGTCCATGTTGATGTTTTCATTGATCATAAGAGTCCGCAGTATGTGTTTACCCAGAGAGAATTGAATCTTAGGCAGAGACGATGGTTAGAATTGTTAAATGACTATGATATGAGTGTGTTGTACCATCCGAGCAAGGCCAATATTGTGGCAGATGCCCTAAGTAGAGTATCCATGGGTAGTGTTTAAAGTAAGAAAGAGTTAGCTCGTGATGTACATCATTTGGCTAGATTAGGGTTAGGTTGTTTGACTCTGCTGAAGGTAGTATAGGGGTTCAAAGTAGTTTCGAATCCTCCTTGGTTTCGGAAGTGAAGGCAAAACAATACTTAGATGCTAGTTTGGTCAGATGAAGGAATCAGTCAAGGACCAGAAAGTAGAGATTTTCTCCTACGGGGGAGATGGTGTGTTGAGATTGCAGGGTAGATTGTGTGTCCCAAATGTTGATGATCTGAGACAGAGGATTATGGTTGAAGCGCACGGGGTACGATATTTTATTTATCCTGGTGCCACCAAGATATACGGAGACTTACGATAAATTTATTGGTGGAGTGGCATGAAAAAAGATATAGCAGCGTTTGTGGCTAAGTGTGCAACATGCCAACAGGTTAAGGTTGAACACCAAAGACCTGGTGGTATGATGCAAGAGTTTAGTATTCCCACCTGGAAGTGGGAAGAGATAAATATGGACTTCATGATTGGTTTACTTCCTTCCTTATGCCATCATGATTCTATTTGGGTTGTGGTTGATAGGTTGACTAAGTCTGCTCATTTCTTGCATGTTCATACTTTATATACTGTTGAGGATTACGCTGGATTATATATTCGAGACCTAGTCAGACTATATGGAGTTCCCTTGTCTATCATTTTGGATAGGGGTACTCAGTTCACTTCGCAATTTTGGAAAGCTTTTCATAAGAGTCTTGGTACCCAAGTGCTTTTGATTTTTGCTTTTCATCCGTAGACTGATGGTCAGGCTGAGCGGACCATCTAGACCTTAGAGGATATGTTGAGAGCTTGTGCACTTGACTTTAAGGAAAGTTGGGATGATCACTTACTTTTGATAGAGTTTGCTTACAATAACAGTTTCCACTCTAGTATTGGCATGGCTCCATTTGATGCCTTATATGGGAGAAAGTGTAGATCACCCATAGGTTGGTTCGAAATGGGTGAAGTGGTTGTGAGTGGTCCTGATTCGGTATTTGAGTCTATGGAAAAAGTTAAGTTGATTACGTAAAGGATTAAAACTGTGCAGAGTCGTTAGAAGTCATATGCAGATGTTAGAAGGAGAGACCTTGAGTTTGAAGTTGGTGACCTAGTATATCTGAAAATTTCACCCATGAGGGAGGCGAAGAGATTCGAAAGGGGAAGCTTAGTCCCTGTTATGTTGGTCCTTACAAAATTCTTAGCCGTGTTGGTAAGGTAGCTTATGAGATCGAGTTTCCTTCCGAGTTATCCTCTGTTCATCCAATATTCCATGTCTCTATGCTTAGAAAGCATATTGGCGATGCTGAGGTAGTGGATTCCTCTGTGAGTGCTGACATTCAAGAAAATCTTTCTTTTGAGGAGATTCCTGTTGAGATTCTTGATTTAAGTGTCCGAAGACTAAGGAACAAAGAAGTTCCCTTGGTCAAGGTGTTGTGGCGAAACCAACCTGTTAAGGGTGCAACTTGGGAAGCTGAGGCGGATATGCGATCCAAGTACCCGCACCTATTTTACGCGAACTCCGATCATGCCGAAGGTACCGTTCTTTCCTAAATCATGCACTTTTGATAAAAGTTGCAGCAATTCAGCTGTCATTTATTATGTGTTCAGCTGTAGTTTCTTGAATTTATGCATTCTATGTTCCATTCGGAGTGAGAAACGATATGGTGATGAGTCTAACGAATGGTTTCAGCTGTATGCTCTATTCCCTATCTAATCTTGGCATGTCTAGCATCATTCGAGGATGAATGTTTCCATGGGGAATGATGTAATACCCTGGGAAATTTTTTGTTAAAATGTTGGGCGTAAACGTGTTGGATTCTATCTTTTAGAATGAATTATAAATTTTTCATGCGGAATGTCTTAGATTATGACCCACCATTGCCTAGAGTATCAAATAAGATTTCCAACGACATGTAGATCATCCAAAACGGACCCCCGAGCGACAAGTTATGAACATTCCGATCGAACCGTGAATAGTAGTGAACAGTAAAACGTGCAGGAAAAAGTACTGAGGCCTAGTGTATTTTTGCTCCAACTTTAAATGATCATAACTCCTTGTACATAATGATCTGGGTGACCTACTATATATCAACGGAAATCTCTGCGAGTCCTCTTTCCAATGAAATTAGTTTCATCAAATTTGTCTATCGGAGTAAAAAGTTATGGTCGACCTACTTCAGCCTATCAAAAGAAAATTTTTAGGTCAACTTCAAACGATCATAACTCCTCGTACACAATGATCTGGGTGAGATACTATATATCAACAGAAAGATATGAGAGTCATGTTTCTAATGAAATTAGTTTCATCCAACTTGGATAGTGAAGTAAAACATTATGGTTGATCTACTTCAGACTATCAAAACAGTCAACCAAAGGACAGATTCGAGAATTATTTGATTTTTTAGGGGCGTTTGGTCATTTACCCTCACTCAAAATCTGTCCAAACCCTATATTAAAGCCTATTAGAAGTATTATATGTTATATTTCATCAAATTCCCTCAAAAAGAAAACCCTAAGCTCCTACATCC
>JAPEIP010000007.1:185885424-185904600 GCA_026120095.1 Capsicum chinense
AACATCCACATTTCTGCCACCTTCATTTTTTGGATGTGGGAGTTCTTAACTGGCCAACACTCCGCTCCATACAACATGGCCGGACGGACTACCACCCTGTAGAATTTGCCTTTCAGCTTAGGCGGCACCTTCTTATCACACAACACCTCCGACGCGAGCTTCCACTTCATATGCAACAACAACAACATATGCAAACACTTGTAATAACAACAACAAATTCGATCACCTAAATATAATAAACAACATATGGTGACAGATACCAATTAAAGCCAAAGACTACATGAATTATTACGAAAAACACGGTGCTTACCATCAAGTCAAAAACATGAATAGGCTAATATTAAGACAAACATGGTGCTCTACACTACCATTAATTCAAAAACATGAATAGGCTAGCATCAAGAGACTCTCAACTACCTATTAACCTTCTATCCTTATCAGGGACCTCTACACGTGTTGCCCTCTAAGAATTTAAAATTGAACGACTTATAGAGTTATATGTAAGATTTAATGAAATTTTCACTTAATAGGTGCAATTTAAAAAAAATCCCGGAAATTAAAGATTTTGAAGATCTTCTCTGTGAAATTTTTACCAAACTCTAAATCCAGATTCCCAATTGATTTGGGATAAGCAGCTAGCAGTTAAAAAGGTTAGGTATTATGAACTCAGTGGACAGATGCGCCCGCCCCTATGGAGCACGTCAGGATAATTAAAATAGTAGACTGCAGAGTATGGGGCAACAACAGGCAGGCTATTGTTATGTTAGGATATTAAAAAAATAAGAGTACGTATTTTTTCAGATAACTAATATAAATATTAGCTGATCAAAATAATGTGTCCCTAGTGGTTGGGAGATGCGTATCTCATGTGGGAAATGTGAAATTGAATTTACCTTTCATTTATCGCTTAGTCATGAGTTTGTCACATTAAGACTTGACTAGTATGATTTACATTTTCTATATAATTTCGAGCTAATACATAGGGAACAGATTAGCACAAAATTCTTTGTCGTTTGGGGGTGCCAAATAAATAAAATATAATGGCCACATTGTACCATTAACACCCCTACTTAGCTATCAGTATTTCTTTTTTATTGTCTTATTGAATCACAAAAATATCTTTTAACCTTTTTTTTATTTACTAAAATAGTCAATAGCCAATAGAAATATCAGATAATTTGATTAAACGGATATAATCAATCAGCATTTTAAGGATACTTTGTCATTCAATATTTTTATTTGTGTTTTTATAATATATAGACTGATAAATAGATATAGATAAATTACAATGATGTAATATACTGGTTATACTTCAGATTACTTGGCCCTTATTATAGATTTAGTATCCATTTGGGTTTTGGGTATGAGACAATTATAAAAGCAGCTATGACTTATCTGTTTTTAGATCATCATTTGTATACTTGGTCATTAATTGAAGCAACCTCCATCACAAACTTTGTTTTCTTTCTTTACTGTTGAATGGAGATTTACTCCTCTCTAAATTTCAACTTTCTTTCTTGGCTTCTTTTCTTCACCTCCCTTTTTATTCTATTCACCAAGCAGTGGAGAAACAAAAAACAAATCAGCAGGTTTCCTCCAGGTCCATGGAGACTTCCCTTTATTGGAAGTCTGCATCACTTGATCGGACAGGGAGAAGTTCCACATCGAATTCTTAGAAAATTATCCCAAAGATATGGACCTCTTATGCACTTACAACTCGGGCAAGTTCCTACTGTGGTCATATCATCACCTAGTATAGCAAAAGAAATTCTAAAAACTCATGATATCGCCTTTGCTACTAGACCACAACTTACATCCACAAAAATCATATTTTACAATAATAAAGATGTTATATTTGGCCAATATGGTGAGTACTGGCGACAAATGCGCAAAATTTGTATGATTGAACTTCTTAGTACAAAGATGGTCAAATCATTTAGCGCAATCCGAGAAGATGAGCTTTCAAATCTCGTTTCATCAATTCGTTCCATAAAAGGTTCTACAGTAAATATAACAGAAAAAATCTTTTGGTTTACAAACTCTGTCACTTGTAGAGCAGCCTTTGGAAAAATATGCAGAGATAAAGATGAGCTTATAACAATAGTAAAGGAAGTAATATTACTAATTGGAGGATTTGATGTGGCTGATCTGTTCCCTTCTTGGAAGTTACTTCACAACATAAGTGGTGCGAAATCTAGATTGATGAGTGCACATAAAAATGTCGATGCACTTATGGTGGACATCCTCAATGAGCATATCGAAAATAAAGCAGCTGGGAAGAAGGAAAATGGTGAATTTGGAGATGAAGATCTGGTTGATGTTTTCCTAAGGGTGAAGGAGAACGCCGAACTTCAGTTTCCAATCACAAATGACCACATTAAAGCTGTGATTCTTGTAAGTTAGCTCTATCTCCTTTTGAACAGTTTGATCTTGATTATTTTTCGATAACCAATGTTGCTCAGACTCTTCAAAAATATTTAATAACTACCCATCACACCCTTCAAAATAATGCATTTTTGGAGTATCTACAGGAATGGAGAAAAATTCTCAAGGAGTCTGAACAAGATAACTGATTACAAGAAAAAACCTATAAGTGTTTCTCACGCTAATTTCAGATCAGTATATGCCAGATAGTTCTTTTTCTCATTGCTAATGTCTATATCATGATGTATACTTTTCAAATGTCTGAATAATTATGGTAATGTGTAGACTGTAGACCTTTACGTTTTCCCCATCAAAGTAATTCATCAAAAAATCCTAAGATAATTCAGGCTAATTGCAGGTTTATTCCTACATTTAAATCATTTTTTAGTATGTCGTAAATCTTAAGGTTTCTCCTTAAGCATTTTAGTACACATTTTCTTTTATTTTTTGCCTTAAATAAGAATCTGTGGGTGTGTTTGGTATGGAGGAACATATTTTAAAATTTTTTAAATGTTTGGTTGATTAAAACATTCTAGAAACATTTTTTGTAGAAAAATGAGCTTCATAAAAATAAGAAAAATGTCTTTCTTAATAGAAGTTGAAAAACAAATTGCATAAGTGATATTTTAAGCTCATTGTCTCTCTTCCCCAACAACCGAACACCGCGCCCCTTGACATCCCACCCCCTGCTATCCTCGAATCCCCATTCCCCACCCCATCCACCAAGTTGCAACCAAAGTATTTTTCTAAATTACATATATAAATGCTCTTCGAAAAATACATTTTTGGTTACTTACTAAATACTAAAAAATAAGTAAAAAAATTTTACGTATAGTCCATGAAAAACATTTTCCTTCGTACCAACACACCCTATATGTTTTAACTTCATTTATTGGTTTGTTGATGCAGGACATCTTTCTGGCGGGAACAGAAACTTCATATACAATTGTTATTTGGGCATTTACAGAATTGATGAAGAACCCACATATCATGGCCAAGGCCCAAAGTGAAGTGAGACAAGTCTTTAAGGGAAAGAAAAAATATGATGAAGAAGATCTTGACAAGTTGACATACCTGAAGTTAGTGGTTAAGGAAACATTAAGGCTACATCTTCCGGTTCCTTTTATAGGGCCTAGGGAATGCAGGGAGCAAATAAATATTAATGGATACACCATACCTCTTAAGACAAGAGTATTGATCAATGCATGGGCACTGGCGAGAGATCCCGAAAGTTGGGATGATCCCGAAAGTTTTATACCAGAGAGATTTGAGAACTCTTCTATTGATTTCATCGGAAATCACTTTGAGTTTGTTCCGTTTGGTGCCGGAAGAAGGATGTGTCCAGGAATGTTATTTGGTGTAGCAAATGTTATCCATCCTCTAGCTCAGTTACTCCTCCACTTTAACTGGGAGCTCCCTGATGGAACTAATCCAAATGATTTGGATATGACTGAAACAGATGGAATAACAGCAACAAAAAAGAAAAATCTATTGTTAGTTGCCACGGATCATAGAAGCGATGAAGAGTTTTGATCTTTCGCAATCTTGAATCGTGAAATGGTGAAATTTCAGCGCAATTCGTGAAGAGGTGTCTCACATTGCTGTCGTTGCTCGCTCAGCACAGATTTGTATTTGTCAAATGATTGATTGATGAGATTAATTTTTTTGACAAAGTTTATTTGAAACTTTGAAAATCAAGTGATTCGAAAATCGAAAGGAAAAATGCATCATTTTTTTTCGTTCCTCTAATAATGCGCATGCATGTAGTGCAGAAACGCGAAATGCTGCCTCACGATACACTATTTTGGAAAATGGTATGATTATTTGGATGGTTGTGGTTGTTTGAAAAAGACACACTGTTTCAAATAGACAGGCATGACTATTCATAAAGATACACCTTTCCAATGAACCATAGCCTCTTTTCCGAAGAGGCACTTCATGGCTATATAAACCTACATTTCTTCACAGGTTTAGTATGAAAAATTTTCTGCAATAAAACACTTCTTGTCTTCTTTAAAAAAAAACTCCTTGTGATCATCTCCCGTCGAGTTAGTTAGAAGTAAACCAGGATGTTTGAGGTACCGCTACTTTCTGGTTGAGAAGCCATTTTATTCTGGGAGGAAAATTCTGCAACCTCGGGTACTTGAGGGAAATTATTTCTTTAAGGACACTTCGTGAGTTCAAAGGACTTGGCCTATTCCGTTTCATCTTATTTCTTAATAATATAACACACTTCTTTGATAGTTAATAGTAAACTTGTGTTGAAGGTGTTTGAAACCTTCATAAGTGTTCTTGAAACGTCTTGAACTTGTGTGGAAGTTTAGTGAACTAACATACAGATTTTGTATACCCAAAACAACAATCTTAAGGAACTATCCGTAATCTGTATTATTTGATTTTTGGATATTAAAGCTTTACGCTTTCTACGTCATTTAAACTTAACAAGTAATTTGAAGACATAAGAACTTCATCACAAGTTAAGGGTCATTCGGTTAACGAATGGAAGTCATAAAAACTTCATTGTTGAATCAGAAACAAGGGGTGTTTAAAGTTGCTACAACTTTATAAGTAGTATTACGAAATACTAAAGTTGATTATCTTTTTGTAATAGGAAAATGACTACTGACTATCATGTGAATGATGTTGAGATAAGTGTGGCAAAAACTAATGTTTCTACAATGAGTCATACGAGTGCTCCGCAAGCAATAGCGCCAGCGGAGAAACCTAGAAAATTCACAGGGGTTGATGTTAAAAGGTGGCAATAGAAGATGTTCTTCTACCTTACAACCTTATGTCTTTAAAGATTTACATCTGAGAAAGCTCCAGAGTTTCCCGAGGGAATTTCGGATCAGGAGAAATTTGTCGTTATAGAGGCATGGAAAAATTCTGATTTTCTATGCAGGAATTACATTCTAAGTGATCTCCAAGATGACTTATATAACATTTATAGTGGAATGAAGACGTCAAAAGATTTATCGGGTACACTAGAAAGAAAATACAAGACTGAGGGTGCTAGAACCAAGAAGGTCTTATTACAAGATTCCTGTAATATAAAATGATTAACAACAATGATTGTATCTCAAGTACAAGAACTGCAGGTTATCATCCATGATCTCCTTATGGAAGGTATCAGTTTGGTAAATACCTTAGTTGAACATGTTAAAAATGTTCTTAATGTTCACGTAAACATTATTGTAGGTTTGGTTGTGAAAAAGGTGTTTCAAGTCACAACAATAATAGAGAAGTTGCCACCTATGTGGAAGGACTTCAAGAACTACTTGAAACATAAATGAAAGGATATAACAGTCGAAGATCTCATAGTGAGATTGTACATTGTATAAGACAAAAAAGTAGCGGAATGGAGGTCAAAAGAAAATTCTGTAATGAGTGGAGCAAACATCGTAGAAGAAGACCACAATAACTTAAAAAAACTGAAGAAAGCTGGACAGCAAAAATATTAACCTAAGAAGAAATTCAAAGGGAAATGCTTTAATTGTGGTAAACTTGGCCACAAGTCAACAGACTGTCGTGCCCTAAAGAAAGGCAAAAGAAGGACCCAGTAAATATGGTTGAATCCAAGAAAAAATGGAAGATATGTGTGCCATGTTGTCTGAATGAAACTTGGTAGGAAATCCTAAAGAATGGTGGATGTATTTTGGTGCCACCCGCCACATTTGTGCAAATAACGAGTTGTTTGTTGTATTTGCTCTGACTCAAGGAGAAGAGAAGATCTATATGGCAAACTCTGCAACTGTAAAAGTTGAAAGAACAGGCAAGGTTTGCCTAAAACTGACATCAGGCAAAGTGTTGACTTTGAAAAATGTCCTGTATGTACCAGAATGATGGAAGAACTTGATTTCTGAATCACTTCTTGATAAAAATGGATTCAAATGTGTCTTTGTTTCCAAAAAAAATATACTTAACAAGGGAGAAGTGTATGTAGGAAAAGTCTACCTCATTGAGGGTCTATTCAACATGAATGTAATAAATGTTGAAATCAATAAAAGTTCAATTTCTTCTTACTTGCTTGAGTCTAATGATTTGTAGCATGCAGGATTAGTACATGTCAATTTTCATACCCGATTTTTATCTTAGGTCAAACAAGCACGATATTATGGACTATAAAAGAATAAATTTTGTATAGAGTCACCACCTAATTTATAAGGAAATTAAGAAAAACTATTTATTTACTAACATGTATGACTTGTGTTTTAATCTATGAACCAGTTTAGATTCTAGGTAAGAGTTCAAATTATTCCAAAGAAAAGGGATTAGGCACCCTTCAGAATCCGCAAATATGGTTTTCAGCCAGACTTTAGTTTATTAAAAAATAAAAAAAAATCAATGTGTATACATACAAATATAAAATGTATAAAAAATATGTAAATAATTTATATGTAAAAAATGTATAAATTACATATATTATAGTAAAAATATGTATAAAAGTACATGACGATATATAAATAAAAGTATATATAGGAATGTATATGAAAAGAAAAGTAAAGATTGAATAAAGAAAATTGTTCTAAAGAAAAAGATTATGTAATGTTTTTAATGTACACAGTATGAATTATTTTTATTAATTATCTCAATAGATTTAATGTATATATTAATGGCCTAGATTTGCCTAAATTTGTCTAAACACGTGGTGAAGTTTGTATAAATAAAGAACATCCCCGCCCAACGCCCCAAAAAATAAAATTTCACTATAATTGACATTTGTACAAGTGTAATAATGCAAAAATACAAACACAAAATTTAAAGTCTTTTTTGAATGCCTTTGCCGATACATATTCTCGAGAACCTGTACAAACACTTGTAATAAAAATGTTAGTAACAAATAAATAATTATCAAAATAAATTAAAAGGTATGTATACATATATAAAAATATAATTTTGTTTGTCTCAGATAAAGTTTTGAAATATTATAAAGATTTCTTCATCACCCAAAAATATTTATTTTGTTATATATTTGTATATGTAAAATCTGTCTTTTTATTTGTGAAGGCCTCGAAAATCAATGGAGAATTTCTTCATCAGCCATGTCATATAACATTTGTTCATTGTAAGTATTATAACAATAAAAATGAATAGGAACAAATCCACAAAATAGTCCATTTTCAGGAATGAATGTTAACAGTTGACAAACAACTAATGAAATATCAATAAAGAACAACAAATATACAGAGAAGTCAATAAACCCAAAAGGGTGAGACAGTTAGCCAAAAATCATAAACAGGTTCATGATCAAGCACCATTCATTATAGAAGTTCACAATGGTCACCAATAAGATTATAAACACCATAATTTAAAGTTAACAAAGACAACCATAGACAGGACCAAAAAAATAAATGAGATGTCAGAGTGAAGTTTTTGATCAGATCTGGTGCATCGATGGTGGTGACCATAATTTATAAAAAATAAATAATAAAATAAAAGGGTTAGGGAGAGGACTAACAACAATAGTATGGTTGGAGGTTTCCGGCTGAAACTTTGGTTTGCCAGAAAGGATAAGGAGAAAGCAAGGGGTAGGGTAGGGTGGTAGCCGACTGTTCGGTGGTCAATTCCGAAGGCGCCAGGAAGCAGTGGTTGTAGTTTGTCGAGAGAAAAGATGGAGATCTGCCAGTTTGTGTGTGTGAGACAAAAGAGAGAAGAAAGAGCAATTTTGTGTGTGTTTTGAGATTGTATTAA
Organism: Capsicum chinense; assembly: GCA_026120095.1. Classification (NCBI taxonomy): domain Eukaryota; kingdom Viridiplantae; phylum Streptophyta; class Magnoliopsida; order Solanales; family Solanaceae; genus Capsicum; species Capsicum chinense. Next base: position 185,893,540 of record JAPEIP010000007.1, read on the forward strand.
AGAATTTGTGTATGTGTGTGTTAACATTAATCACTTTCCATTTATTTATATTACTAGTTGACACCTCTCTTTATCCAAAAATAAAAATTATCCTTTTTAACCATTAAATAATATGCTATTAATCAAAGAATAAAGGACTCAATCGGTCATCTCAATTGTCATTTTTAAACAAGCTGACATGATTTTGACTTGATAGGTTTTTTGCTCTATATATCGAACCGACATTTTTGCCTGCTGGTTGTATTAAATAATATGTAAAAATATGAATGTTTATGTATAATTACAGAAAAAATGTAAACAACAAATATAATTAACTTAAAAATGTATTATGCTATACACAATTAGAATTATAATATGTAAAAAGAATTATAGTGGTATGTTTTGTACGTATGTAGATGTATGTGTAGGAATATTAAAATAATAATATAAATGATACAAATTCTAAAATTTACAAAATTAAGAATAATTATCAATAAATTATGCAAAGTTAAAATATGATAATAAATTGAAAAAAATTCTAAAATAATGATGATTATCAAGAATATGTTAGAAATTGTCAAAAAATGTGTGAAAAATGTATTTTGTGCCCTTTAACGATCATAAAGTCTGAAAGCGTTAATTTTAGGCACATAGAGTCAAAATTAGGAGTCAACATCAATTACAAAATATTGTGAAAATGATTAACTTAGAAGTTTTGCCAAACTTCGTGTGCAATAAATCAAAATGTCAAACGTGTGTAGAATCAAAGTATGCTAAGTATTTGTATAAGTTCGTTGAAAGGAATTCCAGTATCTTAGACTTTATCCACACTAATATGCATTAGCTACTGTTCGTGGTGGGAAAAGTATTTTATAACTTTTATTAATGATTGCATTAGATACTGTTATGTCTATTTGCTAAACAGTAAGGATGAAGAAATAGATACATATAGCAATATAAAATAGAAGTTGAAAATCAGTTTGAGAAAAAGATCAAAACGATAAGAAGTGACATGTTATAGTACAAGACCTATTAATTTCCTATCTGTGGAACAAGTAAGTAAACGTGGTTCACAGAAGTAAAAGCTGATCACATTATTTTTACGTAGAAAACACCCGGCTCAAGAAAGGTATAAAAAATCACGACCTATACCTCTATAGAATTTAACCCCAACTTCACTATAACACTTGAGTCTCAACAATCAACAAAATTACAAGAGTTCTTGTAAAGTGGGAAATTAAAACTTCTAACTCCTATCACTACAAAAACACAAATCTTCCCAAGATAAGTGTTCCCAAATCATCGAGTTCCCTAACTTGAAGGCATAAATCCTAAATCATTTTATAGATCACTGAGACTAGAAAAATGACTCATTATAACTTAAATAACCTACCTACTACAAATAGTCTATGACTTGCTAAGTAAAGGACCAGGTTCTTGTTCAAGTATGTGAACTATTTTTATGATTGTTGATTATCTTTTCAGTGCATTGAGTAAGTGCTTTTGAATTCATTTTTTGTATTTAAGCACATACTTCATAGAGTCATTCAATTGATGTGATCTTTTATGTTCAACAGGACTCTAAACAGTTTTACTCTTCTTATTGTTTCCCCTTTCTCACTTCTTCTTTGAATAGGATTCTTCTTTTAATAGGATTTTTCTTTTATCTCTACAAGACTTCTTATTCAACTCAAATCCTTCACAACCTCTTGTTCAACTCAGCTTCTGCAAGACTTCTTGTTCAACTCAACTTCTGATGTGATAAATGTTATCCACTTTTATTTGTATGTAGAATCATCTTATCCATAACTTATCTACAACTGAGTTTTGTTCACTTGGATGGAACAACTTTCACAACATGTTTCATTCATATGTCTATCATCAAAACTCCACATGCCCTAACAAATTCCCCCTTTTTGATGATGGAAAACATAGCAGCACAAAACCACAAAAACCTAACATACTCACTAAAGAAGTTAAGTAAAAGAGTTAGAATGAAACACAGGTTAGTTAATTGGGTGATAAGCACTGTATAATCTATTCTTCCTCCTTTTAACATTATTGAAGAGCTAGAATAATAAGTGAAAAGAGTTTAATAATTCATGGACACTTGGGCTATCACTAAAACAATGAAGACTTTAGGGAAAAAAAACAAGCAATGCAATAATAACACAGAAATGAACCATATAAAGAAAAAAATCCATTTATTTGATAGATTAGAATACAATGATCATAACCCATTAAAAGCAATAAGAGAGAAACAGCTTGGACCAAAAGTAGGAAGGAAAGGTGCTTAAGACACTAAGAAGGGCTTAAGTGTATGAGGAAGAAGGAATAAGAGAGGTCAGTTTCCTAATTATATCAGTATTGTCAGCTCTTTTCTTTTCTAAGATGGCTATGAGTGAGGCAATTTGATCTTGAAGGCCCTATTTCTCCTCCTCATGAGTAGCCTAGAAAGCTTTCAATGTAGCTTATGTAACTTCTACCTCACTCTATTTGGCAGCAAGAGCATTCCTAAACCTTTGCATAGGGTTGTCAGCACCCCTCATAGTAGCAGGTAATATAGCATAGTTCATAGAGACAATAATATCCTTTGTGGTCTGCAGTGACCACACTTTGACAGAAATATGAAAGTCCTTAAAAACAGGGGCAAGCTAGAACTCATAGGGCAAACTATGCCCATTTGCATCTTGGATTAATACCTTTTGCATGTGCTTGATGATGAGTCTAGGAAGATCAATTGGAGTTTGAGAGTCTAGCAATTCCATCAGGGTAAGATCAAGAAAATTGGCTACTGTTTTCTTTTCCTGCCTAGGAAGGATCATCTTGTGAACCATATCAAAATAGAACTGGTGGAGAGAATATATCTCATTTATGAGGACTCTTCTATGAGTTAAAATAAAAGGATTTCTAGATAATTTTTTAGAAATATCAGGAGTTGAAGGGAGGTTTTCAAGAGGAGGCCAAGCACCTTTCACATAATGACCCCAACCCCCAGTAGGAACATGTAAAATTTGACTCAGATCAGCAAGGTAAAGATTAATAGTTTTACCATGAATAGTGGTAGAGAATATATCTTTGATATCAACTCTATTTGTATAAAATTTATACACTTCATCTTTCCCAAACTTTATTTGATGATTACCTTAAAGAAACAGTTGTGACCACCCCTGAGCTCTTAGTTTTGTGAGAACATATCCATATCAGGTCCCCCAAAACCAGTGCCAACTCTACCCTTAGCCAACTTATATTTTTGAAAGTGGAGAACATGAGCTGACTGAGAAGCCTTGTCAGCAGAAGAATCAAAAGATATATCATAGTCAAGATCTAGATCAGGATGAGTAGAGAAAGCAGGAGGATAATCAGGAAGAAAATCAAAATCTAAGTTAGAGAAGTCAGAAGGAACAAGTATGGATACTTTTTTCTTCAGACAGGAAGAGGATTTTGAAGAACCTCTGGTAGAAGGGGAGGCTTTGGCAGCGAAGGCTTTCTCAGGAGATTTTGAGGTTGAGAAAGATTTAGAAGTGGGTTGGGATGTAGAGGTAGGTGTGAAATAGGATTTTAGGGTTTTGGTAATGATGTGCTTTATTTTTCTTTTGGAACGAAGGAGAACATTAGGGGAGGGAACACTGGGAGGTAGAGAAGCAGAAAGACAAATCCATTTCTTTTTATTAGCACGAAGAGCTTCTTCCAAAGAAGAATCTTGCCATTATTTCTTTGCTCGAGCAAGTGGAATTTGAGGAGAAGTGACTACAGGGGAAGGCTTAATGAAGGCGTCTTCACCTACGTCAATGACAATAGAAGAGGGTTTTTATTTTAGAGCAGATCTTGACCTTCGAGGGATGAGATTTGCAATGGGTTCATCATCAGGGTCAACAATTTTAAGTGGGGTTGGTAGAGGAATTGAAGGGTTAGTATTTGAAGAAAATTGGGTAAAAAGGTTTGGAAAGTGTCTGAATGTAGCAAAATCAAAGAATTTTCTAGAGATTTGAGGAGAAATTAAAAGAGTTAACGTTATATTTGGATGAATGATAATAGAGGTGAAGCTGTTTGTGATAGAGTCAGGTGGGGAGATTAAAGAATATGACAAAGAAGTCATGGCTAGTGAAATAGAAGGTTAGTGATTTGTCGTAGATAAGGTTTAGGAGGAATGTGAAAAAGGGGAGAAAGAGGAATAAGAAAGGGTTGGCAGCTTTTTGAAGGAGATGGCTTTTGAATTTTTGGCAATTTAAGTGTAATGGAAGGGACCAAGTGAACAATTTGTTTCTCTCTTATGCTATTATGAACAAGTCAAAATCATACCCGAACTATGGAAAATTAATGGACAAAATTTTCCTTAATGGTTCAGCCTATCTGCAAAATCAACACATAGCTGAGTTAATTTACTTTAAAACCTTGGAATTAGGATACACAACTAAATGTGTAAGACTGAATTACTCAACAATCACTTAAGTACAATCTTTTCTAATCAATCATTGAGAGAGATTTACACAATTTTAATAATCCTCAAGGTTAACTTATTCCTTTCAAAGTGTTCTCTACTCAAGGCCTTAGTAAAAATGTCAGCAATTTGTTCCTCAGTTAAACAAAACATAATTGATATATGACCTTTTCCAAGATTATCTCTAAGAAAGTAATGTTCTAATATCAATATGCTTGGTTCTTTTATGTTGAACAGGATTTTTAGCTATGTTAATAACACTCATATTATCACAAAAAATGGGAATACAACCAACATCTATACCAAAATCCATTAGTTGTTTCTTAATCCATAGCAATTGAGCATAACAAGAACTTGCAGCAACATATTCAGCTTCAACAATGTATGATGCTACTGAATTTTGCTTCTTAGTAGACTAGGTAATCAAACATGATCCAAGGAAGTGAGCCATACCTATAGTGCTTTTCCTGTCTACTAAATATCCTGCATAATCAGATTAGAGTAACCTATCAGATTAAAGTTACTACCTTTGGGATACCATAAGCCAAGATCACTGGTTCTTTTCAAGTATCTGAAGATCCTTTTCACTGAATTTAGATATGATTCCTTAGGATTTTCTTGAAATCTAGCACATAGCCCTAATATAAATACAATGTCAGGCCTGCTTGTTGTAAAATACAATAATGATCCTATCATACCTCTATACATCTTTTCCTCCACATCATGATCTATTTCATCTAAATCAAGCTTTGTGGCAATGGGAGTACTGATCTCTTTACCCTCTTCCATGGAGAATCTCTTGAGAAGTTTTTTTGACATACTTCTATTGATGGATCATTGTCGCAGATGCTGTTAGTTTTATTTGCAAACCCAAGAAATAATTCATCTCCCCCATCTTGCTCATCTCAAACTCACAGCTCATGATTTTGGCAAATCATGAGTCATATTCATGTTGGTTAAACCAAAAATAATGTCATCTACATATACCTGCACAACTAACAAATCCTTTCCATTAGTTTTTAAGAAAAGGGTATTGTTAATTTTACCTTTAGAATGACCATTCTCTAGTAAAAACTTTGACAAACTCTCATACCAAGATCTAGGTGCTTGATTTAAACCATACAAGGCTTTATCCAGTTTATACACATGATCAGGAAACTCTTTGCTTTCAAATCCTGGAGGTTGCTTGACATACACCACGTCTTTGAGAATACCATTCAGAAATGCACTATTCGCATCTATCTGGTAGAGTACAAACTCCTTGTAGGAAGCAAAAGCAACAAGTAATATTATAGCTTCAAGTCTTGCTATAAGAGCAAAAGTTTCATCAAATTTGATTCCTCCCTCTTGGTTATATCCTTGGACCACTAACCTTGCTATATTTCTTGTGACTGTTCCATACTCATCAACTTTATTCCTGTACGCCCATTTAGTTCCAATCACTGATCTATATTTTTGAAGAGGAACTAAGTGCCATACTTTGCTTCTTTCAAACTGATTCAGCTCTTCCTGCATGGCTATGATCCAATCAGCATCAAACAATGCTTCAGTTATTTTCTTTGGCTCTATTTCTGACAGAAATGCCTTGAAGGAACACATACTTCTCAGTCTAGATCTGGTAGTGATCCCAGAGGTGAGCTCAATGAGAACATTCTCTATGGGATTTGATCCTTGATACTTGTATCCCTTTGGAATCAAGCCTAGTGAGCCACTAGGATCACTAATGACATTCTGATCTGGGGTAGTTGGTGGCTCGGTTCCTCCTGTCACTATGCCTTCAGCTTCAGTTCCCCCTGTTGAGGTGCCTCTAGGTTTGGTAGTTCCAGTCAATGAATCGGGTTGTGTAACCTATTCATCAGTATCATTTCCTTCCTGCAGGTTAGTCTTAACATAGAATTCATCAAAGATCGTATGCATGCTTTCTTCAATACAGTTAGTTCTATTGTTTAAAACCCTACAGGCTTTACTTTAAAGTGAATAACCAAAGAGGATTCCCTCATCACTTTTAGCATAAAATTTTCCCAAATTATCCTTCTATTATTATGTATGAAACATTTGTATCCAAAGGTTCTAAAGTGAGAGATGTTAGGCTTTCTTCCTTTTAGTAATTCATAGGGAGTCTTCTCTAACATAGGTCTGATCATACATTTATTTATGATATATGCTGCAGTACTTATTGCCTTAGCCTAAATGTTTTTAGCAATATTTGTTGCAAGCATCATTGTTCTAGCCATATCCTCCAAGGTTGTATTTTTCCTTTCCACCACTCTATTTTATTATGGTGTTCTAGGAGCTGCGAAGTTATGACCTATACCATTTGTGGAAAAAAATTCCAAGAATTTTACATTCTCAAATTTGGTACCATGGTCAGACCTTATGTAGACTAAGGAAGTACCTAGGTTCTTTTCAATTATCTTAATGAAAATTTTAAGGACATTAAAGGCATCTTCTTTAAAGGCTAGAAATAATTTCCAGGTGAACCTAGAATAATCATCAACAATTATAAACACATACCTTTTTCCATCTCTGCTCTGAAGTCTCATGGGTCCACACAAGTCCACATAAACCACGTCAAGACACTTGGATGTGCTAACATGGTTCTTTGACTTAAAAGAAGACCTTACCTGCTTCCCCCTTACACAAACACTACATAACTTTTCTTCCTTAAACTTGGTCTTGGGTAATCCCAATACCATGTCTTTGAAGGAAAGTATATTTAGTTGTTTCAGACTTGGATGTCTAAGTCTTTTGTGCCAAAGGAGGGGATCAGTTTCTATTACAGTTAGACAAGTCATCTCAGGTCCTGATATTGCCATTATGTGTCACAACCCGAACTGGGGCCATAGCCGTGATAAGCATTCCAAACCATGAAGGCCCAAAACACCCTTATCGATCTGGTAATCATGCACATTATTCATATGATAAAAAGAAATACGGAAGATACACAATATTACAGAAATATGGTCACAAGTCTAATAAAATTAATAATGGGAAATAATGTCCCACAACATCTATCGACATTTGAAAAGCCATCTGCAAAATCTCTACTGTATGACTAAAACAAAAAACTGTCTGAAAACTGGGACAAGGCCCCCAGTAGACCCAAAACTATTAAATGATAACTAAACTGCCAGACATCAGGACTTCTGGAAAATAGAAGGCTCACCACTTGCCTCTACGAATCTGTCTGAAGAATCTACTAATTATCTGGACCCCTAGACTGTGCCTCCAAACCTGGGAGGGAAGGGGGTCAATACAAAGTATTGGTACGCAGAGTAATCCAAAACAAAGTAGAGATTTTTATATAAACTAAATGAGAGTTGTTATAAAACAAATTATTGGAAAATGATTTTGAAAATACATAGGCATAGTATACTGATTTTTCAACAACAATGCAACACATCTGAGCTAGGTGGTACACCCCAGAATTTAATACTTTCACCAATTGTCAAATATCAATCGCCATCGAGATTAGAGTATAAGTGAGGGAAAGACACACAAGATCACACAGCAGGTGTCTCGACCCAATCAAATATGGTAGTGCACAAGATCACAAAGCAGGGCTCCTAACCATAGTCCTAATTTGGGATGACATAATGCCAGGTACACAAGATCACATAGCAGGGTACCAAGTTCTCGAGTCCGTAAACACGGTTTCCAGCGTAGAGTCATTTGACTCGTTCTTTCTTCAGGTAACTACCTATCTCACAAAATCAATGCATGAAACTCTTTTAATCAATCACATGTTATACTCTGTAGGGTATCGTCATACCCAACTTGCAAGTCATCCATATCACATCAAATTTCCAACTTCTCATGCCATTTACCACATGCACATATGTATTAGTTTCATACTATTAAAACACATACACCATGGTTCTCAACATGCAATTATTCAAGAAGTTTAATCTTTATGAGTAATGTCATATCAATTGCAAAACTCATGCTCTCAATGGTTTAACACTAATATAATATGGGGTATAAACATTATCATGGGGAATTTAGAAAATTTTCAACTCATATACATTGCACTCTTTTGAAATTTCAGGTCACATGTTCACAATTCAACGATTTAAATACATTCAAACAAACAACCCAATGATATCTCAATAATTCTTTCATAATCATATATCAAAGCATGTTATTTGTATCAATTGAAAACCCCCATTTGTAAAAACATATATATACTTGTATAAATTTAAGGTCTTGTGCAAATTCCTTTCTGAAAACATTCCCATGAAATTTAGGACAACCCCGAGTACCTCTATTTTGGAGAATAATGAATGATTCTTCAAGCTTACCTCTATTTCGGTGAATAATGAATGATTCTTGAAGCTTACAGATTGGGGATTTCTAAACTCTAATTATCTTCAAAAACTCACGGTTCAATCTTGAATTATTTGGGATTCTTGTTTGAAACCCTAGAGAGCGTTCTTGATGAATCTTGGTGAAAGTGTATGTATTTAGGTGTATTTGGGATTAAATCCCGTATTTGAATAGGTTTGGGGACATGGGAAATGTCTAGTTTGACCTTAGAATTTAAAATTTGAGACTGGAACTCCGTATAAGGCTTCACCGTGATGCGCTGGAAATTGCGATGAGCTATTGGAATTGACAATTGTCAATTTCAGGCTCATCGAAAGGTGGTGTCCAGTCAAACAGGAATGCTGACACTAAAAATACTCTAACTTCATCACCGAGTGCCCGTTTTAGGCAAATTCGGTATCGATGGAAATCTAATTCGAAGATATTTCATTTGATATATAGTAGGACACCCATTTCATCATATATAATGAGTTATGATCGATTGAAGTTGACCCAAGTTTCAATGTTCACCAAAACTTGAATGATAGGAAAGTTTTCAACCCGTATTTGAGTTAAGGGACTTCTATGATCTCAATTCATGCTCGACTAGATTCACACACTACATAATTGATTAGTTACTAAATTTGCATAGGATTCATGAATTTTTAAACCTCTATGTGAAGGAATAACAGTTTACATTCTAGCCTGAAATATGGGGTGTTACATTATCTCCCCCTTGGGATCATTCATCCCCGAATGATGGGTAGGGATTTGTTGAAGTACTAAAAGTGTAGAATAAAGATCTTAGTCTCATATTAAACATTTTCCTCGACAAAATATGGAATGCTAGCAAACAAGCATCATGATAACCCCTAGTGAAACTTGTAAGCACGAAACATGATATAATGAGACTTTACATAGGGATGATCTTGCACATAAGATCTATGCATAATAATCTTCCAAACATAAGGTTGGGATTTATTTGGTGATCATAGACCGAATTTATATTGGTACTACTAATGAAAGAAGATTTTTCGCAAAAGGTAGGGATAGAATCGTTCTCCATCTCTCATGATACAATGAAATAGATATTGCACTTTGAAACACTACTCATCCATGTCCAAAAAACAAACAACACACTTCATCACTTCCAACTTATAATTCTTCCAACACATATCTAACCACAAGAGTTTGAGCCTCAGTGCAAAGCGCTTTTTATGTTGAATCCTAACTCAGAGTAACAAGGTGGTAACTTAAGCTACAGGGCCCTGTACTATACATCACTCTAAGAAATTCTTCACCTCATCAATATCATAAAACACTCTTGGGTTTTTAATTAAGAGGGTACTAACCACATAGCACACAGATTTGCGTTTTCAACAGTCACAACGTTCAAGCCTAATCAACTACACTAACTTGATGGATCTGCACACCAAGACTAACAATTTCAATCACTCTACAAATATTTTTCACCACATTCCTCCTTCTTAGCTAATTCACACAACAAAATTTCACCACTTTATTTTTCCTTTTCACCTATAACCTTAGCTCTTCACATCAAATTTTTAACTTTCAAGAACATCTACTCCTGTACCTAACACATCACCACTTTTCTACAACCACCATTATACTATCATACAGAGGGTCATTAAGAGACTCGAGCATAATTGTCCAGAATGGGAATAACACCATTAAACCATAACTTCTACTCATTGCACTGCACAAGAAAGGACATGAAATGAAGATATGTTAGAATAACCACAAGGTGGTCCATATAACAAGTCTTTGGATTATAAATAAAGAGTTATTCGGAAAACACAATACAACATGAATTCTCAGGACAGAGCACAGGGAGAAATATTGCTGCATATATCAAGACAAAATGGGGGAAAGAGATGGGATTCCTCTCTTGGATTTGGAAAAATTGGTAAGATAAACTAGGCACCCGACGCGATAGAAGACGTGATGCATCGAGATCGCGTTGAGACATTAGTTTGGCCAATGCGATTACCGATGTGGCGCGCCGATATCGTATTGATCCACTGGTATGCTTACTTAAACGCATCCCAAATATGGTCCAAAAAATCTAAAATTTTACCTGAACCACCTTTTTACACTTCTGAACATGAATCAACTCAGAAACTTATGCCTTGGGGTCGAGAAGATCAATTTAAAATCATGTAAGTTAAGAGCTCATAAATATGACTAAATCTTTTAACCATTAGAAAATTTTTTAGGTTACAAGCTCTCTATATGTGCCACTAAGAGTGGTATTGAGTCGAGAATGCTATGGACTGTTACATCTCAACTAAGACAAGGATTTTCGCTTAAAGTGA
>JAPEIP010000007.1:185904700-185935833 GCA_026120095.1 Capsicum chinense
GGATGAATCAGTGACATATAGAATCATATTTCCTTAAGACCAAGCATGCTGAGAGACATAGATTTTCATGGATCATGAACAACATAACATATGGCCTGAATACATGAAAGACTGGATTACTGAGAGACATAATTGCTTCTAGTTTTAAGGTCATATCATAGACATAAGTCCATGGGAAACTCAAATCATAGGCATAGGAATAACTTGAACAGATGACGTAAGATATTAGCGGAATAATCTCTGAAATGGAAGTAGGAGAAGTATGAGTAAGAATAGACTTATCATGATTTCTCCCCCGCAACTTGTCAAATGGAGAAAAATTTAGGAACTAAATTTATTCCCCATCTCCCTCTTAGATCAAAGTCACACCTCTAGACTTGCAGACATGGCCTCACATCAAAATTTGTAGCCACAACCTCCACGCAAATGAGACATCACCATAAAATTCAACTCTAAAATCTCCCAGATGAACTATACTCAGAAGGCCTTGCTTTCTGAAAAAAATGCTACTCTTAACATTAGCTAGCGTCAATATCCAGCACTCTAGAACTCTCACTCTCGTGAGTGCACGCACCCACACTCTTTATCAGAAAATGGGTATCAGTATATGCATTGACTCAAACTTCTTTCATTAATCCCTAATACAAAGGCACTATATTATTTTCTAGGACATTTTCTTCTAACTTTCAGAGTCATCGACTTACGACTAATATTTCCATGTGTATAGACACCTACACTTCTAAACACTTAACAACTCATCTTCAATTTCCTTAGGATACTATCATTACACCTTAAATCACATAATAAATAACTTAATGAAATATGTAAAACTATACTGAAAGCATATATTTCTTACCTATATTTACTGAATTCAACTATAACGAACACCGTACAACAACAACAACCCTTGAGTCTTCCTCAGACGCCCCCATACTAGAAATTTCAAAAACACAGACTAGGTACATCATAAACTTATATGCATAAAACTTTACTAACAACCTGCTACCTGGGGTTTAACTTGTTCCAATATACCTATGTTCTTAACCACTTAATGATCAACCACAATTCATCATTTTAACACTAGTCCGTATGTACACGTATCCCTCATGATTACCTCTTAAACTTTTCATAAATCTTTAACCTGGGCTCTTTCACAAATCATATCACGCCTACTAATTCATTTCCATAAATCATACATCATTAATCATAAAATACTATTCTCGCCAACATATTCGACAATCTATAATTCAAGGCTATAGTCTAGCATCCATCGTCTACCACTAATAATGCAAAGCATGCAACATAATATACTAGTCCATCAAATTGTGAAATCAACTCCAACTACTCATTTCATTAAAATACTACCTACAGTCACAATCCCCTCCATGGCATCACTATTATAGCTCAAAATCCACTTCATACCTTCTTACATGAAGTACTAGTTTACATCTACTAAGGAAAAGAAGATCAAGGGGGTCAAATTGCACAATAAACATGGTCAACCTTAATCTTATATCATACCCCATACAGTCTTATCTACTTATACAGCTTCGTCACATCACACTTACTTACTCAAGCGCATATTTAGACTACCTTCTAATTCCATAAACAACCATGATTCTATAATTATAACTTACTGGTTAATCTAGCCATTTTCATGCTTCAATTAAACAACAATTCACCTCCATTGACAACTTGATCTCATGCAATAAGTTTCAGGTATACATATATTCAATAAATTTCTCTTACCACTTTTCTTGCCATTTTGCCTCTAAACCCCCAGTTCCAACCAACACAAGAACAATAGGAAGAACAATAAATTGCTAGTGGATAAAAATAGACCACACACAGCTTCACTAGACTTTGATTTTTTTATGTTTTGAACAAGAAAATGAAATGAATTACAAAGCGACTATGCTAGTGAATCGAAAGAGCCCCACACAGCTTCGCTAGACTTTATTTTCAACAACACAATGATATCAAAATTACAAGAGATAAAAACTTGACACACAATATTCAATGGAACAAGAATACACATCTTAATTAGTATAAATAAAATTCAGCGTCAAACGCTTCCTCTACGGACTACCATACAATCCATACATGCTACTAGCTACCACATTAGTCTATCACCATAAAGGGGTAAATCATCCTCAAACATCGGTTATTTAACTAAAATATTTATTTACACAAAAGTCATCCTCACTCTAACTTCAAAATTTGTGAATTCACATCACCAACTTCTTGGTTCAACATCACTACCAATATGTCATGACACCGACACTTAACTTATACTACTACTCGGGTGGAAATACAATTCCAATATTCTGTTACACATCATCCCCCTTAAGCATGAAATCTGCAACATAAATTCCAAAAGGGACTAAATACACTTAATACCATAGGCTGGAAAGCACTATTTCATCAATATCAAAGTTTACACCAAAATTAATATACTCTAAAGAACTAACAGACTCTTCTTAAGTCCTTGCACAATATTTTTTTATAATCTTTATGGCTCAATTAGAAAGGACCACACCATTTAGATTCTGAACTTCTGCACTTGATTCACCAAAATAATGAGACACATCTGACCACATCAAAGAAAAGAATTGGGATGACTTTACTTTGATATGGACAACACCGTAGCACAAATTAGAGTATGGAAGAGGAACATTTTGACTTTATAGCACAAACTAGAACATGAAGAAAGAGAGACATTCCTAAATGCCTTATAGCCTCCTGCTTATAAGTGTGGTGTGCTACACACCCATAAATAATACTTTACCTAACGTGATTTTGTAGACACCCTAGGAACATGAACCATGCTTTGATACCAAGTTTGTCACAAACCAAACTGGGGCCCTGGCCGTGATGAGCATTCCAAATAATGAAGGCCTGAAACACCCCTATATATCTGGTAATCATACATAAATTCAAATGATTAAAAGAAATGCGGAAGATACATAATATTATGGAAACATGGTCACGAGTCTAATGAAATTAATAATGGGAAAAAATGTCCCACAACATCTATTAACATCTAAAAAACCATCTATGAAATCTCTGCTACACAACTAAAATAAACAACTGTCTGAAAACTAGGACAAGGCCCCCAGTAGACCCAAAACTATTAAATGATAAATAAAATGCCAGACATTATGCCTTTCGGAATATAGAAGGCTCACCACTTGACTCTGCAAATCTATCTGAAGAATCAACTAATTATCTGGATCCCTAGACTATGCCTCCAAGCCTGGGGGAAAAGGGGTCAATACAAAGTACTAGTACACAGAGTAATCCAAGAAAAAGTAGAGATTTTTAAATAAACTAAATGAGAGATGTTATAAAACACATTATTGAAAAATGATTTCAAAAATACATGGGCATAGTATTTTGATTTTTCAACAATAATGCAACACATCTGAGCTAGGTGGTACACCCTACAATTGCATATTTTCACCAATTGTCGAATCTCGGCGGCCGAGATTAGAGTATAAGTGAGGAAAAGACACAAAAAATCACACAGCAGGGTGTCTTGACCCAATCAAGTATGGTAGTGTACAAGATCACAAAGCAGGTCTCCTAACCATAGTCCCAATTTTGGATGACATAATGTCAGGTACGTAAGATCACACAGCAGGGTACCAAGTTCCCGAGTCAGCAAACACAGTTTCCAGTATAGAGTCATTTGACTCGTGCTTTATTTAGGTAACCACCTATCTCACAAAATCAATGCATGAAACTCATTTGAATCAATCACATGTCATACTCTGTAGGGTATCATCATACGCGACTTGCAAGTTATCAATATCACATCAACTTTCCAACTTCTCATACCATTTACCATATGTACACACGTATGACTTTCACACCATTAAAACATATATACCATGGTTCTCAATATGCAATTATTCATGAAGTTTAATCATTTAAGAGTAATGTCATATCAATTGAAAAACTCATACTCTCAATGGTTTAACACTAGTATAATATGGGGTATAAACGTTATCATGAGAAATTTAGAAAATTCACAACTCATGTACATTTCACCCTTTTGAAATTTCAGGTCACATGTTCATAATTCAACAATTTAAATGCATTCAAACAAACAAACCCATGATATCTCAATAATTCTTTCAAAATTATATATCAAAATATGTTATTTGTATCAATTGAAAACCCCCATTTGTAAAAATATATATATACTTGTATGAATTTAAAGTCTTGCATAAGTTCCTTTCTAAAAACATGCCCATTAAATTTAGGACAACCCCACATACCTCTATTTTGGAGAATAATGAATGATTCTTAAAGCTTACCGATTGGGGATTCAAAATCTCTAATTATCTTCAAAAACTCACGGCTGAATCTTGATTATTTGAGATTCTTGTTTGAAACCCTATAGAGCGTTCTTGACAAATTTTATTGAAAGTATATGTATTTAGGTGTAATTAGGATTAAATCCAATGTTTGGATGGGTTTGAGGCCATGGGAAATGTCTAGTTTGACCTTAGAATTTAAAATACGGGACTGGAACTCTGTATAAGGCTTCACCGTGACACACTGGAAATCTTGATAAGCTACTGGAATTGACAATTGTCAATTTAAGGCTCATCACGATGCGATGGCCAGTCAAACGGGATGCTGACACTAAAAATACTCTAACTTCTTCACCGAGTGTCCGTTTTAGGCGAATTTGGTATCGATGGAAAGTTAATTCGAAGATATTTCATTTGATATATTGTGGGACACCCATTTATTCATATATAATGAGTTATAATCGATTAAATCTGACCCAAGTTTCAACATTCATTAAAACTTGAACGATAGAAAAGTTTTCAACCCGTCTTTGAGTTAAGGGACTTCTATGATCTCAATTCATGCTCCACTAGATTCACACACTACATAATTGATTACACACTAAATTTTCATAGGATTCATGAATTTTGCAACCTCAATGTGAAAGAATAGTGATTATGTTCTAGCCCGAATGCGAGGTGTTACATTATGTCTGCTTTATAAACATTTCTTTATCTCCTTGCATTGAGAACAATTTCTTTGGTGTCCATATTTTTGACTTTTACCCTTGCAGAAGTGAAAATTACTTTATTACCTTTGTCATATAATTGTGAGATGCTCAGCAGATTATACTTCAATCCTTCCACAAGATAGACATTCTCTAATGCTTTTAACTTAGATAAGCCAATTCTTCCAACTCTAGTAATTTTTCCCTTTTTTCCATCACCAAAATAAAATCCTCCTCCATCTATTTTGGAGAGTGAAAGGAACTTTTTATTATCACCACTCATGTGTCTTGAGTAAGCACTGTCTAAGTACCAGTGCCTCTTTTTTCCATTCACCTTCTCTTGGAAAAAAAATCAATGGTTAGACTTAGGAACCCAGACAAACTTGGGTCCTATTTTATAAGTGAAAGGATGAATTAGATTTCTTCTATTCCATATAGATAATATTTAGTACAGCCTGTTTCTCTGACCAGAACTAGTTTTGTTTCTTTTGGTCTGAGAAAATCTTTTAGCCACGTTCTGACTGTTTGTCCTGCTTTTTCCAGCCACTAGACATTCAGTGGTGGGATGTCAAAGGTTTCCAGAAATATAACATAAATCTTTAGGATCATGAAAACTTTTGTGGAATCCCAAGCCAGCTTTTTCATTATAATTTCTTTCACTTAATTTGTGAACAATTCTTGAGGAGTTTGTCCACCTATTTACCCTTTCAAGATCCAGTTTTAGTTTAGAAACTTCTTGACTAAACTTATTCATATTTTCAGTTAAGTCATGCCATTTTTATTTGTATTTAACAAGCTCAAGTTCAGAATTTTCTTGTTCTTTACTCATGGTTTTTTGTCCATTTTTAGTGAGAGTTAATTTGAGAAATTCAGACTTAAGATCATTATTTAAATCTCCAGTTCAGCAACCTATTTCTTGAGAGTGCAATTTTCCTTCTCAACTATACCTGAGCAGGCCTTTAGATCAATGAGATCAAATTTGACTCTTGCAAGACTATTGAACAATTCATCCCTATCAGAGGTTAAATCTTTGAAATCATCAATAAATGCACTTATCAAGGAAATAAGTTTTAGTTTTGAAAACAATTGCAATTTTTCTTTGAGTTCAAGAATACTTACTTCAGAACCCTCATCTTCTTCATCTAAATCTGAATCTCTAAGAGCCATGAATGTAGTTTCATCAACTTCATCTTCATCTAAATTAGATCCCCAAGATACTATCATTGCATACTCCTCCTTCCTTTTTGCCTTCAGTTCCTTTTCGTCCCTTTTCTTTTTTTCATTCTATTTTCCAGACTGGACAGTCTCTGATCTGATGATCTATTTTACAACATTTGTAGCACCCATTTGGATTTTCCTTGGAATATTTCTTAGTACCTGTTACCTTTTGTTCTTAAAGAATTTGCTGAAATTCTTAGTTATGAAGGCAACTTGATCTTTGTCAAGTTCAAATTAATCATCACTATCAGAAGCTTTTAATGCCAAGATTTTTTCAGGAGCTGCTTGTTCTTTAGTTCCATCAATTTCTATTTCATAAGTCCTTAAGTTCCCTACTAGTTCATCGAGGTTCATGCCTTCAAGATCTTTATTTGCCTCCCTGATTACAGTCGCCTTAACATTCCATTTTGATTTAGGTAATACACTCAGTACCTTTTCAACTTGTTCTTCCTCAGCGATGACTTTTCCAAAGAAATTCAACTTATTTGTTAAAGTAGTGAGTTGAGTCATCATATCATGCAGGGTTTCATTTTTCTTCATTTTGAATGACTCATACTTAGTGAAAAGAAGAGAGATCCTAAATTTTCTTACTTGAGAGGTACCTTCATAAGCATTCACCAGTGCATCCCAAATTTTCTTAGTAGTAGTGCATGTTGATACCCTATTGTATTCAGTAGGTCCTAATCCACAAACTAAGGTGTTCTTGGCCTTTGCATTCTTCTTTAAAGCCGACAAGTCATTAGGAGTAAATTAACTCCTTACTTTCTTGATTTGTACACCATCAACCAACTTCATTACAATAGTGGATCCATCAGTAATCCTATCCCATAATTCATAATCTTCACCTTGGATGAACATCTCCATTCATGCCTTCCACCAGATAAAGTGAGAGCCATGAAAAAGTGGAGGTCTAATAGTTGACTGACCTTCACTGTGACCAGTAGAAGGTGCGAAATTCATCATGGTGATCTTTTCTTAAGTGCTAGGCTTATTTAAGACAAACTTGCTCTGATACCACTTGTTATAGTACGAGCCCTAATAATTGTCTATTGTGGAACAAGTAACTAAACGTGGTTCAAACAAGTAAAAGCTGAACACAGTATTTTTATTTGGAAAACACCCGGCTCAAGAAAGGCGTAAAAAACTATAACCTGTACCTCTACAGGATTTAACCCAAACTTCACTATAACACTTGATCCTTAACAATAAACAAAATAACATGACTTTTTATAAAATAGAAATTAAAACTTCTAACTCCTATCACTACAAAAACACAAATCTTCCCAAGATAACTGTTCCCAAATCTTTAAGTTCCGTAACTTGAATACATAACTCTTAACTCAGTTTATAGATCACTGAGACTAGAACAATGACTCATTACAACTAAAAGAACCTACCTACTACAAACAATCTATGACTTGATAAGTAAGGGACCAGGTTCTTCTTTAAGTATGTGAATTGTTTTGCTGCTTGTTGATTATCTTTTCAGTGCATTGAGTAAGTTCTTTTGAATTCATTTTATGTATTAAAGAACACACTTTATAGAGTCCTTCAATTGATGTGATCTTCTATGTTCAATAGGACTCTAGATAGTTTTATTTTTCTTATTGCTACCCCCTTTCTCACTTTTTCTTTGAATAGGATTCTTCTTTCAATAGGAGTCTTCTCTTATCTCTGCAAGACTTCTTGTTCAACTCAACTCCTAGACGACCTCTTGTTCAAATCAACTTCTGCAAGACTTCTTGTTCAACTCAACTTCTTATGTGATAAATAGTATCCACTTCTGTTTGTACGCAGAATCATCTTATCCATAACTTGTCTATAGCTAAGCTTTATTCACTTGGATGGACTAGATTTCACAACATGTTTCATTCATATATCTATTGTTAAAACTCCATATGCCCTAACAGATTGGGACAGAGAATATAAATCTCCTTTTGCAAAAATATGTGTAGAAAATGAAATTGTCCATCAAACTATGGCCCTATATTCACCTTAATATAATGGAATTACAGAAAGAAAAAACCAAAATTTAAAGGAAATGATGGATGTCTTACTTATAAGTTTAGGTTTACCACAAAACTTATGGGAGAGATATCCTTACAGCTAACTGAATACTCAATAGAGTTCCCCACAGTAAGACACAATCAATTTCATATGAGAAATGAAAAGGAAGGAAACCCAACTTGAAATACTTTAAAGTGTAGGGATGTCTAGTGAAAGTCTAATTTTCTATGCCTAAAAAAGTGAAAATAAAACCTAAGACAGTGGACTGTGTGTTCATAGGATATTCTACAAGTAGTAAAGCATGTCAATTTTTATTTCATAAATCCGAACATCCAAATATCACTGAAAATACAGTAATTGAATCAAATAATGTTGAGTTCTTTGAAAATATTTATCAGTATAAAACTAGAGATGAATAGTCTAGTGGAGGGTCTAAACGACCTCAAACTAAACCAATTTAGGAAGTACATATTGATGAGAATCCAAGATGTAGTACACTTCAAAGTGTTAGCTTTAGTTGAATCAGATTTTGTAACATTTCTCTTAGAAAATAAGACTCAAACATTTAAAGAAGCAATGTCATCTTCTAACTCATTCTTTTAGAAAGAGGAAGTCAATAGTGAGATTGATTCAATCTTAAGCAATCATATGTGGGAGTTGGTTGATCTTTCTCCAGGAAATAAACCATTAGGTTCTAACAGGATCTTAAAAGGAAAATAAAAATGAATGGTACTATTGTCAAATACAAACAAAGACATATAGTAAAAGGCTTTAATAATAAAAAAAGGCCTTGATTACTTTGATACATACCTGCCTAAACAAAGATAACATCAATTCAAATATTAATTAACTTGGCGGGGATATATGGTCTTAAAATCCATCAAATGGATGTGAAAGCAGCATTCCTAAATGAAGAATGGGAGGAAAAAATTTACATGGAACAGCCTGAGGATTTTGTGGTTCCTGGTAAGAAAATAAGGTGTGTAAACTTGTTAAGTCACTGTATGGACTAAAATAAGCACCTAAACAGTGGCATGCAAATTTAACCAAACCATGTTTGCAAACGAGTTTAAGATAAATGAATTTGATGAAATGTGTTTACATTAAAGACACTCTAAATCACAAGGATTATTTTTTTATGTGTGGATGATAACATATCATCAGTAGAGATATTTCTGACATAAATGTTAGAAAACGAATGCTTAAGAGAAAGTTTGATATAAAAGACGGAGTTACGGATGTGATATTAGGAATAAGAATCCATAGAACTCCATAAAGGTTACATCGATAAGGTACTTGACAAATTCAAGTATTTTGAATTTAATATTTCCAATTTTGTATTGGACATAAGCTTTGAAATTTAAAAGAATAAAAGTGAAAGTGACTCACAGTTGGACTATGCAAGAGTGTGGGATGTTTGATGTATATCATGAATTGTACACGGCCAGACATAGCATATGCTATTAGTAAGTTTAGTGGTACACAAGCAATCCTAATAAAACTTATTTGATAGCAATGAAATGAGTTTTGGGGGATCTTAAATACACTCAAGACTATGCTTTGAATTATAATAAATATCCCGTGATACTTGAAGGAGATAGTGATGCAAATTGGATCACCGGATCAAATAAAGTAAAATCCACAAGTGTATACGTATTTACTATAGGTGGAGGAGCAGTCTCTTGGAAATTATCCAAACAAATATGTATTTGTTTTTCCATAATAGAATCTGAGCTTATCGCATTGGATAAAGCCGGTGATGAAGAAAAATAGCTCCAAAATTTCCTAGAAGATATTTCTTATTGGCCCAAACCAGTGTACTAGTATGTATACACTATGGTAACCAAGCGGCAATAGGTAGCGCAGGGAGCATGATGTATAACGATAAATATCGTCACATAGGATGGAGACATAATACCATTAGAGAACTTCTCACTAGTGTAATTATCATTGTTGACTATGTAATGTCAAATAATAATGTGTCGGGTCCACTTATAAAAGATTTATCTAGTGAAAGAGTTTAGAGAACATCAAAGGGAATGGGTTTAAGGCCTAGGACAAGTCAGCATAGCAGTAACTCTACCTAGCAGATTAGAGATCCCAAGATCTAGGTTCAAGGAGACCAAATAAATTTGTTTTGACTGGTTCAACATTGTCAATATACCCAATGCATTCTCTTGATATAGATAATATTAAGTAAACAAGGACAAGACTTATGGTGTGAATTCTTTTAATGATTATCTAAATTTTGAAGATTTGTCCAAATAATTTAATCATTGGATTGAAAGTTTAGAAATAACTTATGTAAGGTCAAAGTGAAAGCCGCTTCTAGGAGAATGTTAGTAAATACATATTCTCTAAGCTCTCATGAAATTAAGATGTGTTCATGGATGAAACGAACAAAACTGTGAGAACCATAAATGGTAAAAGGATTGTTGCGTGACATGTTTTCTAGATGTATATTAAAACTCAAAGGTTCAAAGATATCAAATCTATCATTGACCAAGTGCATCCAATGCATGTTCACTACGGGAAGTTCAAAGAAAAACCAACTTATCCAGATGCAATCAGTCTTTACTTGATGATCACATATTTTTTTATAAATTTTTACGAAGAATAACCATTCCCTATGTGGGGGATTGTTGGGTTCAATATTAAAAGTGTGAATAGAAAATGGAGGGAATTAAGTAGAGGGAAAATTGAGATAACAATTAAAAGAAAAGTGTATTCAAAAGTAAGGAAAGTTTACTAATTCTCCCACATTGGTGGGAGAATGAAAATTTCATGTGTTTATATTAAGAAACACAAAATCCACATGGTAAGTGGAGAAAGAACCAACAGGTGCCTCACACCATCGTCGTCTCTTTCTCGGCTCGACTTTAGATTTGGATTTGGATCTGGATTTGTCAAATTATCGATCAATGAAATTAATTTTTGGACAAAGTTTATTTGAAACTTGGAAAATCAAGTGATCCAAGAACGCAAAGTAAAAATGCACCAGCTTTTTTATCCCTCTAATAACGTGCATGCATGCAGTGCAGAAAAGAATACAGAAATATGAAATGCTGCCTCAAAAGGGATGCAACCCTTCAAGGAAATGACACACTGTTTTATAAAAAGTTATGACTGATTGGATGATTGTGGTTGTTCAGAAAAGACACACTATTTCGAATGGATAGACATGATTATTCATAAAAAATACACCTTTTCAATGAACCATTTCCTCCTTTTCGAAAAGGAACTTCATGGACATATAAACCTGTATTTTTCCACAACTTTAGTATGAAAAATTTTCTATATTAAAACACTTCTTGTCTTCTTAAAAAAATCTCTGTATGATCATATCCCGTCGAGTAAGTTCAAAGAAAACTAGAATGTTTTAGGTATCGCTACTTTCTGGTTATGAATCCATTTTATCCTGGGAGGAAAATTCCACAAACTCGGGTACTTGGGGGGAATTATTTCCTTAAGCACATTTTTGGCTTATTATGTTTCATCTTATTTCTTAATAATATAACACACTTCTTTGATAGTTCATGGTGAACTTATGTTGAAGCTGTTTGAAAACTTCATAAGTGTTCTTGAAATGTCTTAAACTTTTGTTGAAGTTTAGTGAACTAACATACAAATTTTGTGTATCCAAAACAACAATCTTAAGGAAATATTTGTAATTTGTATTGTTTGACTTTGGGAGATTAAAGATTTATGGTTTATACTCTATTTGAACTTTACTAGTGATTTAAAGATATAAAAACTTCATCACAAGTTAACGGTCATTCGGTTAAAAATTTAAAGCCATAAAAACTTCATCGTTAAACTAGAAAAGAGGGGTGTTTAAAGTTGATACAACTTTATAAGTAGTATAACTATATACTAAGTGTTTAAAGTTGCTACAACTTTATAAGTAGTATAACTATATACTAAAGTTTAATATCTTTTTGTAACAGGAAAATTACTGCTGACAGTCATGTGAATAATGCTAGGATGAGTGTGGTAGCAACTAATGTAGCCACAATGAGTCATACGAGTGCTCTACAGTCAATGGCATCAGTGGAGAAACCCAAAAAATTCACAGGTGTTGATTTTAAAAGGTGGCAACAGAAGATATTCTTCTAGCTTACAACCTTATGTCATCAACCAGAGTTTCCTGAGGGAACTTTGGTAAAACAAAAATTTATCGTTATGGAGGCGTGGAAACATTCTTATTTCCTATGCAGGAATTAAATTCTAAGTGGTCTCGAAGATGACATATACAATGTGTATAGTGGAATGAATATGTCAAAACAGCTGTAGGGTGCGCTAGAAAGAAAATACAAGATTGAGGATGTTGAACCAAGAAGTCTTTGTTGCAAATTATCAAGTACAAGAACTGCCAGTTATCATCCAAGATATCCTTGCGGAAGGTATGAGCTTGGTAAATACCTTAGTTGACCACATTAAAAATGTTCTTAATGTTCACATAAACTTTATTGTAGGTTTGGTTTTTAACGAGGCATTTCAATTCATGGAAACAATAGAGAAGTTTCCACCTATGTTGAATGACTTCAAGAACTACTTGAAACATAAACAAAAAGAGATGACAGTCGAAGACCTCATAGTGAGACTGCATATTAAAGAAGACAACAAAGCCATAGAAAGGAGGTTGAAAGGAAATTCTGTAATACGTGGAGAAAGCATTGTAGAAGACGACCATAACAACTTGAAAAAGCATAAGAAAGCTGGATAGAAAAGAAATCAACCTAAGAAGAAATTCAAAGGAAAATGCTTTAACTGTGGCAAGCTTAGCCACAAGTCAACAGATTGGTGTGCCCCAAAGAAAGGCAAAAAGAAGGACAAAGAAAATATGGTTTAATCCAAGAAAGAAATGGATGATCTGTGTACCACACTGTCTGAACGCAACTTGGTGGGAAATCCTTGAGAATGGTGGATGAATTCAGGTTCCACTCGCCATGTTAGCAAATGAAGAGTTTTTTGATGAATTTGCTCTGACTCAAGGTTAAGACAAGATCTATATGGAAAACTCTGAGACTGCAAAAGTTAAAAGAACAAAAAATGTATGCCAGAAAATGACATCGGGCAAAGTATTAGCTTTGAATAATGTCCTGTCTGTACTGGAGTTGTGGAACAACTTGATTTCTTTATCACTTCTTGATAAAATGGATTCAAATGTGTATTATTTTGGAAAAATTGTACTTAGTAAAGAAGAGGTGTACATAGGAAAAGGATACCTAACTAAAGGTCT
Source organism: Capsicum chinense (assembly GCA_026120095.1). Lineage (NCBI taxonomy): Eukaryota > Viridiplantae > Streptophyta > Magnoliopsida > Solanales > Solanaceae > Capsicum > Capsicum chinense. Next base: position 185,918,197 of record JAPEIP010000007.1, read on the forward strand.
ATTTAAAATAAATGTAATGAATGTTGAAATCAATAAAAGTTCAGTTTCTTCATACTTGCTTGAGTCTAATTATTTGTGGCATGAATGATTAGGACATGTCAATTACAAAATATTGCAAGAAATTGATTAACTTAGAAGTTTTTCCAAACTTTGAGTGCTATAAATCCAAATATAAAATATGTGTATGTTAAGAATCCATATACATTCATTGAAAGGAATTCCAATCCCTTAGACTTAATCTACACTGCCATTTGTGATATGAAGTCAACACCATCTCGTGGTGAGAAAAAGTATTTTTTAACTTTTATTGATGATTGCACTAGATACTATTATGTCTATTTGCTAAACAATAAGGATGAAATAATAGATGCATTTAGGCAATATAAAACAGAAGTTGAAAATCAGTTAGAGAAAAAGAACAAAATGATAAAAAGTGATAAGAGAAGAGAATATGAATCTTCCTTTGCATAAATATGTGTAGAGAATGGAATTATCCATCAAAATACGGCCCCGTATTCACCTCAATTTAATGGAATTTTGGAAATAAAAAATCAAACCTTAAAGAAAATAATAAATGCCTTACTTATAAGTTCAGGTTTACCATAAAACTTGGGGGAAGGGGGGAAGCTATAATTATAGCTAACCGAATACTCAATACAGTGCACCACAATAAGACACTATCAATTCCATATGAGAAATGAAAAGAAAGAAAATCCAACTTGAAATGCTTCAAAGTGTAGGGGTGTCTAGCGAAAGTCCAACTTTCTTTGCCTAAGAAGGTGAAAATAAGACCTATGATAGTGGACTGTGTGTCTATAGGATATGCTACAAGTAGTAAAGCATTGTTAGTTTTTTGTTCATAACTCTGAACAATCCGGATATCACTGAAAATACAATAATTGAATTAGATAATGTTGAATTCTTTGAACACATTTATCCGTATAAAACTAGAAATAAATAGTCTAGTGGAGGGTCTAAATGACCTCGAGATGAACCAAGTGAGGATGTACATAATGATGAAAATCCAATATGTAGTACGCATCAAAGAATGTCAACTTTGTTTGAATCAAATTTTGTATCATTTTTTCTTAGAAAATGAGCCTCAAATATTTAAAGAAGCGATGTCATATTCAAACTCATCATTTTGGAAATAGGCAGTCAATAGTGAGATTGATTCAATCTTTAGCAACTATACTTGGGAGTTGGTTGATCTTTCCCCAGAAAATAAACCTTTAGGTTCTAAATTGATCTTCAAAGGAAAAATGAAAACGGATGGTACTATTGACAAATATAAAACAAGATTTGTAGTAAAAGGATTTAAAAGAATGAAGGTGAAAGTGACTCACATTTGGACTATGCTAGAGTGTTAGGATGTTTGATGTATATCATGAATTGTAAATGACCAGACATAACATGTGTTGTTAGTAAGTTGAGTTGGTACACAAGTAATTCCAATAAAACTCATTAGATGGAAATGAAAAGAGTTTTGGGGTATCTTAAATACACTTAAAACTATGCTTTGCATTATAAGTGTAATACCACGTACTTCTACCTAGCTTAAATTCATCCCAAAGATGTCAAAGAAATTCTGTAAAGATGAATACACTTTTATATATGTGGAATTTTCAATATTTTCACTTTTGTTGTGTTGGAAATTCAATAAGCTTTCCATCGATATCAAATTTGCCCAAATCCAGCACTTGGTAGAAGAGTTAGAGCCTTTTTTAGTAAGATAGTGTATCAACTGAGCCATCAGCGCATTGCGGAGCCAGCTTAAATAGTAATTTTCAATTTCCAGTATTGCTCTGTGATAGTGGCGCATCGCGCCAAAGGCCTAGTTAACAATTGTCCTTTTCCAGTGTTCCAACGCGATACCACCACATCGCGGTGAGATTCCAGGTCGCGTCCAAGGTGGAAACACAATTTTACCATGTCACTCCACCATACAATTTTCCAGTTGTCACTTTCCATAGACACGGCGCAATAAAGTCTCATCGTGCCAGGGGTTCAAATTAGGAAAGTTTTACAAAAATTAAAAGACGCATCTAGGGTTAAATAGGTCTTTTCCCATGATTTTATTCCATTCAGATGTTGGATTAAAGCCCTAAAAATGTCCTTAGCTACTTATTACTTACTTTTTCCCCAATATCAAGAATATTCTCTCTCAATAAAACAAAACCTTAGCCCTTGAGAATCAAGGTCAATCATAAGAAATCCATCCATGAACACCAAGAACCTTTAAGGTTTCCTTTCTCAAGTATGCATAGTGTTTATTCATAGATTCCTTTCATTTATGAAGCCCAAGAATCAAGTTTTAAACTATGAATTATGATATTCATGCTATGTGTTGATTATGTTCATGTGGTTGTTGTTGTTGTATGATTCCCAAGTTCAAATCTTTATGTTTTTTATGAAAATATGTTAGCATGTGAGTTGAAAACCATGAGTTTTAGTCGGTTATGATATGTTAATTTGATGATTATGCCATGCCCTAAGTAATGCACCCTATGAGTTTGACAAAATGCCTAAGAGACTATAAATTATGTAATATGACTCAATTGTGACTTAATTGAAGGATTCATATTTTACCCTTATGTTCAAATGAATCCTATGCTATTTATGTTCAATGTAGATGTTTGTTGGAATGCTCATGATGTTAGAGTATGAAATTATGACATTTATTATATGCATTCTTACCATGTACAAGATTATGATAATCATGTACTTCATGAAATCTCCAACTTATTGTATTATGGATTGTTATGTTAGTCGTGTATTAAAGAATATCATGCCTTGTCAGTTTCCTTCTGTCGAGTCTTGGGGGTACTTGTACCCAACAATTTAGTTGTGTTCCTAAATCCAGTGTCAAATTTTCACCATATCCTCAGTCAAGCCATGTTCAGTAGAATTCAGTCAGTTATGTGACTCAGGAAAACTCAATAAACTCAGTAATCCCAGTAATCTCAGACAACTCAGTACTTCAGTAATCTTAGTAGTATTTCGTCAATCAACAGAACATAATGAACTCAGTCCAGTTCATTTTAGTTAATCATTTTTAGTGTCTATTCAGATGGGAGTAGGATTTAGCACTGAGTAAACCCAAGGATGAGGACACACTCTGACAGTTAAGGGTATGATCCTTAGAAGAAATCCTTGCATTTCAAAACTATGTAGCCAGCATAGGTTGAAACATCAATACTGACAGATAAGGGTTGATGATGTGGATAAACACTGAAAGATGAGGGTCCTACCATTCTCTTTTGGGGATACTGTCAGATGAGGGCCACTCATAGCTTGTCATTACTAGTGGTGCGGTATTGAAACCTTTCAAATTGGGGTTACAAATTGGACCCCAACCTTGATATATTGCTTTATTTGGGGTATGTACTTAGATGAATACTTCTTACAGTTACAGTTTCAGACTCAGTCTTAGTAATAGAACTCAGATAATTCTTTAGAATTTCAGGGTTGTCAAATACAGTCAACTCAGAACAATACGAAACTCAGTTAGTTCCATCAAAACCTAGTCTGTCAGATATAGTCACTCAGTATTAGTTATATCAGTTATCAGTGACTCGTGTTATCAATAATCAAAATTAGTAGTTAGTACCATCATGAATTCAGTTATAGTCACTTATTCATGCATTTATTCTCATATTCATATTATACAGTCAGTCAGCATTGTTCATGCATTTGAACCCTTTGCATTCAGCCTACCTCATATGCATACTAGTACATTCATTCGTACTGAAGCATTTTTGCTATGGTGTCTTATACCATAGGTTCAAAAGCACGAGCTCCAGAGCATCAGTAGTACTCCAGTTTCAGCAGTCAGAGTTATCAGTGAGTCCTCATCCTTCGAGGACATGATCGTTACTTTATTTATTCATTATTTAGTTTATTTCAGTAGTTGGAGTTAGTTGGGGACCTTTCCCATCAACAACTTATTCAGACAGTTTAGAGGCTGTCAGACTATAGTGTTTTCAGACTAGATGTTTTCAGACATTATTTTAGTTTTGGTATTATCGTACCACATTATTCAAATATGGTTTTATCAGATATTTATCAGTTTTGAACCTTATGGCATGTTTCAGCCTACTATATCCACATTTATATAGTATATTATGCAGTGCTCAGGTGCAGATATCAGTCATGGATTAGCTTGTGGTCCTTTCAGGTCATGAGCACCGTGTAGAATTTTGGGTTTCAGATTCAGGGTGTTACAACAAGAAATATCCTGCGGTACTTAAAGGATATAGTGATGCATATTGGATCACTAGAACAAATGAAGTAAAATCTATGAGTGGATATGTATTTACTATAGGTGGAGAAGTAGACTCTTGAAATCATCCAAATAGATATGTACTGCTTGTTCCACAATGAAATCAGAGTTTATCACATTGGATAAAGCCAGTGATGAAGGAGAATGGCTCCAAAATATCTTAGATGATATTCTTTATTGTCCCATACTAGTGGCACCAGTATGTATACACTATTATAGACAAACGGCAATAGCTAGGGTAGGGAGCATGATGTATAACAGTAAATCTCATCACATAAGATAGAGACATAATATCATTAGAGAACTTCTCTCTAGTAAAATTATCATTATTGTGTAAAGTCAAATGATAATGTATCAGATCCACTTACAAAAGGCCTATCTAGATAAGGAATTGAGAGAACATCCAATGAAATATGTTTAAGGCCTAGGATAAGTCAGTATGGCGGTAACTCTACCTAGCAGACTGGAGATCCTAAGATCTAGGTTCAAGGAGATCAGGCAAATTTGTGTCTTACAAGTTCAACATTGTCAATATTCCCAACCCATTCTCATGATGTAGACAATATTTAGTTAACAAGGATAATACTTATGGCATGAATTCTTTTAATGATTATCTAAATTTGGTAGATTTGTCCAAATAGTTTAATCTATAGGATTGAACATTTACAAATCACGTATGTGAGGAAAAAGTAGAAACCGGCTCAAGGAGAATGTTAGTAAAGGCCTATTCTCTAAGCTCTCATAAACCTGAGACGTGTTCATGGCTAAAACGAACAAAACTGTGAGAACCATAAATGGTAAAATTCTGGTTGTGTGGCATGTGTTGTCAAGATGTATATTAAAGCTCGACGTTTCAAAGATATCAAATCTACCAATTGACCGAGTGCATCCGATGCATCTTCACTATGGTAAATTTAAAGGAAAATTAGTTTATCTAGATTTAATTAGTCTTTTCTTGATGATCACATACTTATGACCTTTGAGTTACATATGTGATCTTAGGAATAAGTATCCATAGAACTCCACAAGGGTTGGCGTTGTCAAAGTCTTATTACTTCAAAAAGGTACTTGACAAATTCAAGTATTTGGAATTTGGTATTGCTATGACTCGATTGGACGTAAGCTTTGCACTTCAAAAGAATGAATTCAAAAGTGACTCACAATTGGATTATGCAAGAGTGTTAGGATGTTTAATTTATATCATGAATTATACACGGCCATACATAGTATATGCTATTAGTAAGTTAAGTCAGTACGCAAGTAATCCCAATAAAACTCATTGGACGGTAATAAAAAAAGTTTTGGTCTATCTTAAATACACTCAAGACTATGCTTTGCATTATAATAAATACCCATGGTACTTGAAGGATATAATGATGCAAATTGAATCACCGGATCAAATAAAGTAAAATTCACTAGTGGATATGTGTTGACTATAGATGGAGGATCAGTCTCATGGGAATTATCCAAATAGATATGTATTGCTCGCTCCATAATGGAATCTGAGTTTATCATATTGGATAAAGCAGGTGATGATTCAGAATGGCTCCAGAATTTCTTGGAAGATAATCCTTATTGGCCCAAACTAGGGTCACTAGTATGTATACACTATGATAGCCAAGTGGCAATAGGTAGGGTAGGGAGCATGATGTATAATGGTAAATCTCGTCACATAAGATAGAGACATAATACCATTAGAGAACTTCTCTCTAGTGGAAGTATCATTGTTGACTATGTAAAGTTAAAGGATAATATGTCGGATCCACTTACATAAGGCCTATCTAGGGAAGGTGTTGAGAAAACATCCAAGGAAATGTGTTTAAGTCTTAGGACAAGTCAGCATGACGGTAAATCTACTTAGTAGACTAGATATCCCGAGATCTAGGTTTAAGGAGATCAAACAAAGTTGTGTCTAACAGGATCAACATTGTCAATATACACAACTCATTCTCTTAATGTAGATAATATTTAGTAAAGAAGAAAAAGACTTATGGTGTGAAGTCTTTTAATTATTATCTAAATTTTGCAGATTTGATCAAATTGTTTAATCTATCGGATTAAACGTTTAAAAATCACCTATGTGAAGGTGAAGTGGAAGCCACTTCAAGGAAAATGTTAGTAAAGGCCTATTCTCTAAGCTCTCGTGAAACCAGGACGTGTTCATGGCTGAAATGAATAAAACTGTGAGAACCATAAATGGTAAAAGGTTGGTTGTGTGACATGTGTTGTCTAGGTGTATATTAAAGCTTGATGATTCAAAGATATCGAATCTACCGATTGATTGAGTACATCTGATGCATGTTCACTGCAGAAAGTTCAAAGGAAAACCCATTTATCCAGATGCAATCAGTGTTTTCTTGATGATTAAATACTTGTCCGTAAAGTTTTACAAAGAATAGTCATTTCCCATTCATGTGCGGAATTATTGGGTTCAACATTAAAAGTGTGAATGGAATATGGAGGGAATTAAGTAGATGAAAAATTGAGATAACACATAAAATAGAAAGTGTACTAAAAAGTGTAATGCCCTGAGACTGTACCATGGGCGTCACACAGTGATTACAACCCCAAAGGACCTCAAGCTAACCCATGACTAGTACCTGTTGTGAGCACTCAATAAATACTAAAATATATATATACGGAAGAAATCTAAAAATACCATAAGGTTCTCAAAATGCAGAAATAATAGTAACTAGGCATAACTAATAGTAATATCTGAAAACTGAATAACTATTTATGCAAGTCAGAAAGCCTTTAACTTTCTGAATATGGAGTTGATAGGACAAATCCCCAACTAACTCTGAATAACTACTGAACTGATGAAATACTGAAATAAGTAAACTCTATCCACGAAATATGAGAACTCACCGTATAACTACTACTGATAGCATGAGCTGCTAAGAATGGTGAGGAACATAAGCATTCAAACTTATGATATGAGACATCATATCACAAAGAAAGAGTATGCATTAGTACGTGGAATGTACTAGTATGCTAGGTGAGGTAAGGCTGATATACATAGGTTCATATGCATGAGTTGATAACTAACTGAATGAACATCATGAAGTAACTGGATAAGAGTACATGCAAAGCTATATCTACTGAACATGTTATATTGTACATATAGATATACCTCGCATATCTAAGATTATACTAAAATTGAGTGTTGAAACTTGATGGTTGATTAACTGATAACTGATAGCCATGGTTCTGTAGTACTATCTGAGTTTTTTACTAAATACTGAGCGTAAAACTATAACTGTGGGAGTGTTCATCTAACTGACATACCCTGATATAGAATGATTTGGGGTCCAACCTGCGACCCAGTTGGAAGGGTGTTAGCACCTCGCCATGGGAAACTAACAATACTGGGTCAACCCTAATTTGGTAGGAAGACTCATAAAGAATATACATATGATTGCGTCAACCCTAGTCTGGCAGGAGGATAACTTACCATATGCTGGCTACGTATTTTTGTAATATAGGGACTGCTACTAAGGGTCAAATCCTCTGCTGGTAGGAATGCCCCCATCCCTGGGTTCGCTCGGTGCTGACTCCTACTCCCAACTGAATTGACACTGAATTGATTACTAGACTATACTAGGCTTAACTAAATTGACACTGATCGTGTTGACTAACTGTACTGGACTGAGTTCACTGAGTTCTGTTAACTGGCTGAGTACTATTGTTCTTAACCTTTACCGATACTATTCTATAACTACTGCAACTAAGTAAACAGCTCAATTTTGGTTAATAAATACCCCCAGAACTTGATAGCATAATTGATAAAATATAGCAAATCTTGAAAGCATAGCAATAGTCAATTGTCCATAATTCAATCACTTAGACATTTTATCAAATACTTGGAGTTCATGAACTTGTACATGAATGAAAACACATGCTAACATGTCATGATTACACTATTTGTTTCTCGTGGACATTCTATCAAACATCTGGGAAGTATAATTAATGCACATGATAATGAACAACACATAAGCATCATGACTACAACTTAAACTTTTAATTTCAAGGGTTGTGGCATGGGAATTACATCAATCAACATAAATGCTATCTTATGTTCATGAAACTTATAATTAAATCTTGAATTAAAGACCCATACAACAACACAAACATGAATACAACCCAACTTGTGTATGTAAATCATAAAACTAAAAACTTGTAGTTTTAGTAAAAGAAAAAAGTTCTTGAACTCCAAGGGTGGAAGGAAACCCATGGATGAACACCTAACATACCGAGTAGTTGAATTTTTGAAGTTTCTTAGAATTTTTCTTGGGAATTTACCTTGAACCTTGAAGACTATCTATTTAAGAGAGAATGTTCTTAATTTGAGGTAATTGAAGAAAATAATCATTAATTAGGCTATTAGGGTATTAATCTAGTGTTATGGACTAATTTGGGTCATGGAAAAAGATCTAACTACCCCTGGAAAGAATTAAATTTTTGTCACTGAAAATGCTGATTTCGGTCATCACCGTGATCCGGTGCCATCAGGGTGAGCCACTGTGATTTGGCTAAAAGTGTATTTCCGTGGACAAGTGAGAAAATGTGCTTTTGTACGATACGGTGATATAGCTTGCATTACTAGAAATTGATGAGTACGAACTGGCATTCCTTCGGGATGCGATACTTATCGCGGTGCTTTACTGGAAAGTACCAATTGGGAACTAAAACTTCACCGCGATGCAGTACTATCATGGTGATTCACTAGAAACTGATGAGTGACATTTGGCCTGCCCCTGCGATGCGGTACAATCGCGTTGGGCTACTGCTTGAAACTAAATTTGCCATAACTTCTTACCCGATTGTCGGATTAAGGAAAAATTTATATCGTTAGAAAGATGATTGAATTTTTCACACCTTGATGGGTATTAAACTAGAAAATTCTAAGTATACTAAAGGTTATATATGGTAACCCTCTTACAATAAGAGTTGAACTAAGTTAGGAAAGTATGGGGTATTACAATATCTCCCACTTGGGAACATTTGTCCTCGAATGAGTCTGTTTAAGCTAAAAATACTGAGGAACTAAGTTTACACACTGAACATGCATAACTGAAGCATGATTACATGAATTAATTGATTCATTAATATATGAATGACATAAGAATGATATGCAGCTGAAACTGAGCATGGAAAAGAGAAATTTTAAGAAAATTGATACCTTAAGTTGAATTTGAGTTTGTGGAGAAGAGATGAGGGTACTTGGTCTACATATCTTCTTCTGCTTCCCAACTGGCTCCCTCAACGGACTGGTTTCAACAAAGAACTTTGACCAAAGAAACTTCTTTGTTACTTAGTCTACGAATCTGAAATCAAGGATTTTGACTGGGACTTCCTCATAAGAGAGACTATTTTGAACATCTACACTCTCTATAAAGACTACAATTGCTGGGTCACCTATGCACTTCTATAGCAAGGAGTCATAAAACACTGGATGCACTGATGCTAAGTCTACAGGTAACTAATTCTCATAAGCTACCATACCAAAATGACTTAGAATTCTATAAGAACCAATATATCGGGGACTAAGTTTTCACTTCTTACCAAATCTCCTCACCCCCCCCCCTTTATGGGTGAGATTTTCAAATACACATAATCACCAATTTCAAATTCAAGATCTTTTTTTCTCACACCTGCATAAGATTTATGTCATCTCTGGGATAGTTTAAGCCTCTCCCTGATCAACTGTATTTTATCTAAGGCATCAAACACCAAGTCAGGCCTCACTACCATGGGCTTACTAATCTCGAACCAACCAATGGGAGATCTACATCTTCTCCCATAAAGAGTCTCAAAATGGAGCCATCTGAATACTAGAATAATACCTATTATTATACGCAAACTCAATCAAAGGAAAGTGTTCATCCCAAATACCCTTAAAGTTGACTATACACGCTCTTAACATATCCTCAAGGGTCTTAATGGTCCTTTCTGATTGACCATCTATCTAAGGGTGAAAGGTTGTACTGAGGTGGACATGGGTACCAAGACCCTAGTGGAAGACTTTCCAAAACTGATAGGTGAACTGTATACCTCTATCTGAAATAATGGACAACGAGACACCGTGTAGCCTAACCAAATCTTTGATATAAATCTTGGCGTAGTCCTCGGCTGAATAAGAGGTATAAACTGGAAAGAAATAATCTCATTTGGTCATTCTATCCACAATGACCCAAATTAAATCATCCTAACGATGAGTACGAGGCAAACCTATCAAGAAATCCATGTTCACTTCCTCCCACTTCCAAGTGGGAATACTGAATTTCTGTATAGACCCACTAGGCTTCTGATGTTTAATCCTAACTTGTTGATATGTGGATCACTTAGCTACAAAATCTTCAATATCTCTCTTTATCACACTCTACTAATAGACTTCCCATAAGTCGTGGTACATCTTAGTGGCACCTGGATGAATAGAGTAACGTGCACCATGCGCTTTACCAAGAATTAATTATCTTACGCCATCCACAGATAACACACATAACCTACCCTGGAAACGCAACAAACCATCCTCCCCTTGGAATAAAAACTCTATTTTTTGGTCTCTGACTAACTCTTTCAACTTAACTAAACTAGGATCTCTGTCCTATTTTTCTTTTACCTCAGAAACTAATGAAGACTCCAAACTATTCTGCACCCAAACACTACCCCCAACCGAATAAACCAAATGGACACCTAGTTTTGCAAGCTGATGAACTTCCTGAACGAACTTTTTTATACCATCCTCAACGTGCACAACACTACCATTGACAACCTACTGAAGGGAATTTGCCACTACATTGGCCTTTCTGTGATGATACAGAATATTCATGTCATAGTCTTTCAAAAACTCTAACCACCTTATCTAATGCAAGTTTAAGTATTTCTGAGAAAATACATACTGCAGGATTTTGTGGTCTGTGAACACATCAATATGCACCCCATACAAATAGTGCCTCTAGATCTTTAATGCAACATAATAGTTGTACATTCAAGATCATGGGTGGTATAATTCTTTTCATGGGTCTTAAGTTATCTAGAGGCATAGACCACAACCTTACCCCTCTAGATTAAAACACATCCCAACCCAACTCTAGAAGTATCACAATACATAACAAACCCATTTAAACATCTGATAATATCAAAACTAGGGTTGTAGTGAGTCGAGTCTTCAACTCTTGAAAAATCTTTGCACAAGAATCTAACCACTGAAACTTAACTTTATTCTAATTCAATATGGAAATGGGGGATTCAATAGATGAAAATCTTTCAACAAACCATCGATAATAGCCAGCCAAACCCAAGAAACTTCTGATATCTGATGAAGAGATGGTTCTGGGCTAGTTTTTCACTGCCTTATTGTTTTAAGAATCGACTCTAATTCCATCACCAAAAAAAAATATGGCCAAGTAAATCTACTGATCTTAGCCAAAATTCACACTTACTGAATTTAGCAAACAACTGTTGGGCTCTAAGAGCCTTCAATACTATTTAAACGTGGTCTGTATGGTCATTTTCACTACGAAAGTAGAAAAGAATGTCGTCCATGAATACTAAGATGAACATGTCCAATTACTTCTTGAACACATGTTTTATCAAGTCCATGAAAGTTGTTGGGCCATTGGTAAGACCAAATGACATGACTAGAAATTCGAAGTGACCATACCAAGTTTTGAAAGCTATTTTTGGAATGTCACATTCTCTGACTCTGAGCAGATGATAGCCTGATCTGAGGTCTATCTTAAAAATGTAATTGGCACCCTGAAGTTGGTCAAAAAAGTCATCAATTATAGGAAGTAGATATTTATTCTTCACTGTGACTTTGTTCAATTGATGGTAGTCTATACACATTTTAAGAGAACCATCTTTCTTTTGCATGAATAGAACTGGTGCACCCCAAGGGGATACATTGGCCCTGAAGAACCCTTTATGTAAGAGCTCATTTGACTTTTCTTTCAACTACTTAAGTTCATCTGGACCCATTCTATAAGGAAAAATAGAGATGGGCTGAGTATCAGGAAAAAGTCTATTCCAAAGTTAATTTCCCTTTCATGAGGAACTCCAGGGAGATCTTCGGGAAACACATCTAGAAATTCACTTAAGATTGGAACTAACTCAAGATTAGGAGTCTCAAAACTAGAGTATTTGACTCTCACCAAATCATAGACACACGTCTTGTATATCATTTTTCTCGCTCTAAGGTATGAAATAAGTTGATCCTTAAGCATTATAGTACTACCCTCCATTATAGGACAGGTTCTTTTGGGAACTAAAAATAGACAACTCTATTTCTATAATCAACTGGGGAATAGCATTAATGAAGTCAATCCATGTAAAGAATGACGTTAAAATCCATCATCTCTAACTCTACTAAGTCTATTGAAGTGACTTTTTGAGACACCATATTTGGACAGTTCCTGTATACCCATCGACCTATGATAGACTTACCTACTGGGGTAGAGACTAAGAAAGGCTCTATTAAGATTTTGAGAATGACTCTAAAGTTGACGGCTATATAAGGGGTTACAAAGAATAGGGAAGCTCCTGGATCTAAAAAAACATATAAATGGTAAACTTGTAACATACCAGTGACCACATTAGGGGAACTTTCCTGATCCTGTTAGGACTGGAGTATAGAGCCTATTTGGGCATTGTCTATTATTGGAACTGGAAGTGAAAACTACTGAGATGGGAGATCGAACTGAGTTGGGGGACGATTATACTGAATCTGTGAACCCACCTGAGGACACTCTCTAATTCTATGACCTGGTTTACCACACCCAAAATATACGTCTCTGCTAGCCCTACATATACCCTGATGATCTGCAATATTTCTGGCAGAGAGAATTTTTTCAAGAACTGCTCACACTACCCTGAGATTTAGAGCCTGGCACCCTATACTTTTTACCATTTCTAAATTTAGGCACCAGAGCACTAGTTGAGGATAGACCTGGAACTAAATATTTTGGATAGAATTGAGGATGATTACTACCCTCTAACTTAGGCTGAGTGAACTTGAAGCTACCTGTTCTAGCCCTCTTGTTTTCCCTCTCTTTCTTTTTAGTCTTCTATTTCTCAATCTGTTGAGCATGGACCATCAACCTAGCTAAGCCCATCTCTTTAATTAGTATTGAGGTCCTACAATCTTTAACCATACTATCAGACAAACTAGACACAAACTTGCTTATCTTAGACCTCAGCTACCACATGGGGAGCATACCTGTCCAACTGAGTAAACTTGAGAGAATACTCCTTCACTGTTATACTACGCTACTTTAGGTTAATAAACTCTAAAACCTTAGCTTCCCTTAACTCCAATGGGAAGAACCCATCCAGAAAGGCCGTAGTGAACTCCGCCCATTCTATAGGCCCTGCATCTCTACCTCTATCTACCTTCCACTACTTAAACCATGTATGAGCCATATCCTATAATTGATAGGCAGCTAACTCAGTACTATCAATAGCGGTTATCCCTATAATATTTATTACCTTCTACATCCTGTCAAGGAATTTTTGTGGGTCCTCTTCAGACTTAGACCCTAAAAATAAAGGAGGGTTCATTCGGGTGAAGTCTTGAATTCTAGCTGTAGTAGTATCGTCCACTTGTTTGGCCTAAAAAGCGGCTGGGCATTCATTATGAGTAGCAAAAGAATGGGCTAGAGTGGAAAAAGTTGCTCTGAATTTTGTGTGAGAAACATACTCATTTAAGGGATCTTCCTGAATAGGCGGAGGTGTTGGATGGTTCCCATTTCTTTTTTCGTTGGTCTTTTTAGGAGCCATGTTCTATAAAAAGAAGGAAAAATTGGATTAGACAGACAGTTTAAATTGATCTCATGATCACTCACATGATATTAATACTGAAAGAAAGGAACTTTTTCCTAAAACGCCTCATAGCCTCTTGTCCATAAGTGTGGCATGCTACACACCCATGCATAAGACTTTACTTGATGCAGATTTCAGACTCCCTAAGATTCTTTAGAACCTTAGGATCTTATACCAAGTTTTTAATGACCAGAGACTGTACCCAGGGCTTCACACGGTGCTTACAACCCCAAAACAACCATAAGCTAACCCATAACTGGTACCTGCTATGATTACTGTATACAATACTGAAATATATATGTGGAAAAAATCTAAAAATACCATAAGGTTCTAAAAATACAAAAATAATAGTAACTAAGTATAACTAATAATAACATATGAAAATTAAATAAATGTTCGTTCTATTCTAAAAGCCTCTAACTATCTGAATATGGAGTTGATGGGACAAATAACTATTGAACTACTAAAATACTGAAATAAGTAAACTTTGTCCCTGAAATATGAGGACTCACCATTATAACTATTGCTGATAGCCTGAGCTTCTAATTACAGTCAGGAACCTGAGTATCCAAACCTATGATATAAGACATCATAGCACAAAGAAAGAGTATGTGTCAGTACGTGGAACATACTGGTATGCTAGGTAAGGTAAGGCTGATATACATCGGTTCATATGCATGAGCTGATAACTGATTGAATAAACATCATGAAGTAACTGGATGAGAGTACATGCAAAACTATATTTACTGAACATACTAAACATCCTATACTGTGTATATAGATATACCTCACGTATCTGAGATTATACTAAAACTGAGTGCTGAATTCTAATGGCTAAGTAACTGATAACTGATAGCCATTGTTCTGTAGAACTGTCTGATTTCTTTACTGAATACTGATACTAAAAATTTAACTGTGGGAGTGCTCATCTAACCAACATACCTCGATATAAATTGATTTGTAGTCTAACCTATGAACCCAATTAGAAGGGTGTTAGCACTTTGCCACGAGATACTAACAATGTTGGGTCAACCCTAATCTGGTAGGAAGACTCATTAAGTATATGTATATATAATTTCATCAACCCAAGTCTGGCAGAAGGATGACTTACCCAATGCTTTCTACGTAGTTCTGTAATGCAGGGACGCTACTAAGGGTCAAACCCTCTACTGGCAGGAATGCCCCTATCCCTGGGTTCGCTCAGTGCTGACACGTACTCCTAACTGAATCGACACTGAAATGATTACTAGACTGTACTAGGCTTGATTTAACTAACATTGATCATGTTGACGGACTGTACTGGACTAAGTTCACTGAGTTCTGTTAACTGATTGAGTACTATTGTTCTTGACGTTTAGCGGGACTAGTCTACAACTACTGCAATTAAGTAAATAGCTAGATTTTAGGTAATAAATATCCTGAGGAATCGATAGCATAATAGCTAAAGCATAGAAAATCTTGAAATCATAGCAATATTTAATTTTCCACAATTCAATCACTGAGATATTTTGTCAAACACTTGGAGGTCATGAACTTGTACATGAATGAGAACCCATGCTAACATGTCATGATTACACTATTCATTTCACATGGACATTCTATCAAACGCTTGGGGAGCATAATTAATGCACATGATAATGACACATAAGCATCATGATTACAACTTAAACTTGCAATTTTAAGGGTTTTGGCATAGGAATTACATCAATCAACATACATGTTATCTTATGTTCAAGAAACTTATAATTAAATCTTGAATTGAAAACCCATACAGCAATACAAACATGAATGCAACCCAATTTGTCCATGTAAATCATGAAACTAAAAACTTATAGTTTTTTAAAAAAAGGTTCTTGAACTCCAAGGATGGAAGAAAACCCAAGGATGAACACCTAACATACTTGATTAGTTGAATTTTTGAAGTTTCTTAGAATTTTTCTTGGGAATTTACCTTGAATCTTGAAGACTATCTATTTAAGAGAGAATGTTCTTAATTTAAGGTAATTGAATAAAATAATGATTAATTAGGCTATTAGGGCATTAATCTCATGTTCTGGACTGATTTGGGTCATGGAAAAAGACCCTACTGCTCCTGGAAAGAATTAAATTTTCATCACTGAAAATTCCAATTTTGGCCATCACCGTGATGCGGTGCCATCGCAGTAAGACACTGGAATTTGGATGAAAGTGTATTTCCATAGACAAGTGCAAAAATGTACTTTGACGCGATGCGGTGGTATCACGTTGCGTCACTCAAAATTTATGAGTGGGAACTGGCACTCCTCCATGACACAATGCTTATCGCGGTGCTTTATTGGAAAGTTCCAATTGGGAAGTGGAACTTCACCGTGATGCAGTACTATCGCAGTGATTCACTAAAAACTGACGAGTGTCATTTGGCCTGCCATCACGACGCGGTACAATCGTGTTGAGCTACTGCCTGAAACTAAATTCTCTATAACTTCTTACTAGGTTATCGGATTAAGGCAAAATTTATATCATTGAAAAAAAAATTGAATTTTCCACACCTTAATGGGTCTTAAATTGGAAAATTCTTAGTATAATAAAGGTTATATATAGGAACCCTCATACAATAAGAGCTGAACTTAGTTAGGAAAGTACGGGGTATTACAAAAGTAAGGGAAGTCTACTAATTCTCCCACATTTGTGGGAGAATTAAACTTTCATATAATTGTATTACTAAACAAAAACTTCACATGATAAGTGAGGCAAAAACCAAGAGGTGTCTCGGGCAGTCATCATCGCTCGCTCGGCTCGGCTTCAGATTTGGATTTAGATTTATCAAATGATCTATCATTAAGATTAATTTTTTGGACAAAGTTTATTTGAAACTTGGAAAATCAAGTGATCCATAAATCCAAAGAAAAATGCACCAATTTTTTTTGTTTCTCCAATAACGTGCACGCATGCAGTGCAGAAACAACTGCAGAAATGCGAAATGCTGCTTCAGAAGGGATGCAAACCATCGAGGAAATGATACACTATTTTGGAAAAAGGTATGATTGTTTGGATGGTTGTAGCTATTCAGAATAGACACTATTTTGAATTTGACAGACATGACTATTCAGAAAAAATACACCTTTCCGATGAATCATTGCCTCCTTTTCGAAGAGGCACTTCACTGCAATATAAACCTGCATTTTTCTATAGCTTTTAGTATGAAAAATTTTCTGCATTAAAACACTTCTTGTCTTCTTAAAAAGATCATCTCCCGTCAAGTGAGTTTGAGGTTCCGCTACTTTCTGGTTGTGAAGTCATTTTATCTTGGGAAAAATTCTGCTATCTCGGGTACTTGAGAGGAATTATTTTCTTAAGGACACTTCATGAATTCGAAGGAGTTGGCTTATTCTTTTTCATCTTATTTCTTAATAGTATAACACACTTCTTTGATGGTAAACTTGTGTTGAAGGTGTTTGAAAACTTCATAAGTTTTCTTGAAACGTGTTGAACTTGTGTTGAAGTTTAGTGAACTAACATACTGATTTTATGTACCTGAAACAACACTTTACCCC
>JAPEIP010000007.1:185935933-185947790 GCA_026120095.1 Capsicum chinense
TTACCCCCCCCCCCCCCCCACATAAAAACCTTCTACATTATTAATATACTACTTTGATAACACTTTAAGGCAGCAACAGAACTGATACACAAAAATTTTGCAGGGAACAATAACAGAATTAATATTGAAGCGTCCCTACATAAGACAAGTGTCTAGTTAAAGATCTTGTCACTTCTAAGTGATCCTTTGACAAAGTTGATGAAGTCACATTTATTAAGTGACCCCAATCCAAATATAGTTACTACAAGTAGTTTTTTCTTTAATTTTCTCATTAACACTTGCTATAAACATGCTTGACTTCCCCTGGTTGGCAGACAGGCGTGTAGTCTCAGAAATATATTTAATAGCCTTCATTACTCTAGTCACTGATTGCTCATTCCCTTTATAAAAGATCATACGATCATCTACAAAACTAATATGAGTGAGCTGCTATTTTTTGCACATAGGATGAAATCTGAAATCAGGGAACCTCTTTATTCTAGTCATCAATTTGAAAAGTACTCCATAACCAACACAAACAAGAAGGGTGAGATAGGATCTCCTTGTCTCAATTCCCTCTTTCCTTAAAAAAACCACAACTCTTTCATTCACCTAAGTTGAAAATTGAGTTGTTACATATTCATGATAAGTTGTTTAAACTTAGGCGGAAATCCATAACATATAGGCATTTTCTCAATGAATTTCGATTTAACCATGTCATATGCCTTCCTCAAATCATTTTCCTAGACATTTTGGTGTAGTTTTCCTCCCATAGTAGTCTTAACATATCATGACATATCAACTCATTTTGCATCTAGGATCTACCAATAACAAAAGATGCTTGAGTAGTATGAATGAGATCTGATAATATACTCCTCTACCTCTTCCTTAGAATCTTGGATATGTATTTGTAGATGCCAATACAATAAGAAATTGGCCTAATTTGACTAGCACTCAGGATTATCAGTCTTTTAGATCAATGCTATCACATTTGAGTTGATTTGTTACAATCACCTGTTATACTTAAAGAGGTCCTATATAGAATTACACACTTTATGCCCTATTATCTTCCAAGCAGCTCTGGAAAACCCTCTAACCTTATCCATCAGGACCAGCACTTTTCTTCACATTTATACTCCACGTAGTCTTCTTAATTTTCAAATTTAAAATAGGCATCAATAGAAGAGCCTGTTGATTCTCATTTGGTATATGCCCCTGCTTAAAAATTTTCTTACTTGTATCCTTTCTTAAACTACCAGCCTCCCCTAATAGCCCTTGATAGTATCTCATAGGAATATTAGAAAAGGGAAAAGGTTCAAATATGTCACTGAACTATCAGAAATGACTCATTTATGTCATCATTAAAAGTTGGGCTCATTCATGACATTGTCGTTACAAAACTAGCTCATCCATGTCATTACTTTTAACAGCCGGATTTTAGAAAACAACTTTGCCATGTGGCGACATATTAGAGGCCCACGTCATTTTAAAAAAAAATATTTTTTTTTAAATTAAAAAAAAAAAAATTTGATGTATTAAAATGAATTCATCCAACTTTTTGATCCATTAAAAGTTAGTTTGATCTATGCTTTTAAAATTTGAGATTATTTGTATATTGCCCCATATCAATAGTTTTTTTTTCCTTTTCTGACTTTCACGTATGACTCTGTTCGCAATACGGATCAATAATATATCATCTTCCTTTGAATTAAAAAAATTAAAAAGTTCTCACTACTTGTATGGGACTCATAAACTTGGGTTGGTCCTACCATAGTTATATCATCACCTTAGTATTGCAAAACAAGTTCTAAGAACGAACTCACGACCCCATCTCTGCTAGTAGGTCAGAATATATGCATTACTTTTTTAGCCCATATGATGACTCTACTAGAGGCAAATGTGTAAAATTTGCATTGCAGAATTTCTTGCTGCTAAGATATGGTAAAGTCATTACGTGCAATCCGGGGAGATGAGCTTTCAACTCTCATTTCATCAACTCATAGTTCTATGTCCATGATCTATAGTTTTACTACTTATTTATACAGTGATCAACTTAACCCAAAAAGTTCTTTTGGTGTGTGCACTGTGTCATAATTAGAGCAGCCTTCAGAAAAATACACAAAGATATAGACGAGATTATAATATATATATTTAGGAAAAAATAGAATCCAAGAACCCAATTTTGATTTGCTCTTTCTCCTTTAATTATTTTTTTGATACATCTTATCCCTAAATAATTATTCAAAATAAATTCATATTTTTATTTCTATGAATTTTGAAAAGAATAAAAAAAAAGGATTTATTTCCTATTATATTGCAAAACATTTTAATTAAATATAATCAATTATTTTAACATCAAAAATCACATAAAAATATTTTGAATAATCGTGGTTGCATTTTCTTTTTGAACTATATATATCGAGAGCCAGAGTTCTGCAATGAAACTCAATTTGATCCAAGCATCGGGTCAACCGTTCTAGGATTGTCCATCATCAGAATCTACGACGTTAAAAATTGGTCCCTTCCTAAAGAACTTCGCTGCATTTAGTCCATTACCTTCTTTGCATTTCTTAATATTGTTATTTATATTCTACTAACTCTACAGTTATCTGAATGATTATTTGATATGTAGATTGATCAATGTTGAGTTAACTTTATATTTGTTTGATTTTGCTTAGTTTTAATCATATAAGATTGATTTTATTAGCTATCCAATCTAAAATGCTAGTTTTTGGTGTAAAATATGCCCTTTAAGAGTACAAAACTGTAGTTTTTTTCATGAAACAGTGTAGATTTTTAAGGTAAGAGAAAAAATTGTGTTAGGCCTTAAAGTGCGCTCATTTTTAGGATTCAACGTGCAGACTTTGTGCGCGCAAAATGTGGCTTTTTGCAGTAGCTAAAATCGCAGGTTTGAGGTCGGAATATACCACTTTTTAAGAGTTTAAAAATGCAAATTTCTTAGAAGACAAATCAAGCTGTTTTGTAAATTGAAATAAGTATTTTTCTAATATCAAAAGTTTTCATGGGTAAATTACATGTTGTATGGGAAAGGGTCTTCTAGTTGAGCATTAAGTAGTTTTGTCAAAACTAAGTGTATATAGACACTTTTTCAAAAATAAACGTCGCAATTACAACTCTTTGCCAAACAAAAATAAAATTTTCAATATTAATTCAGTAAAAGAATAAGTCACTAAAATATTTTTTCAGACTTATTAAAATACTTTATCCACTACCTTCAATTTGCTTTAATAAATCAAATAACACATGTTCTATGTTACAAGCTTTATTTGAGTTTTCAGGTTTCGAAAGGTCCCAAAATGGAAGGTATATACGTATACTCATGCTACCATCTGCGAGATATATTATATAACTATTGTTATTATTTTTATTAAACAATATTATTCCTACCACAATCATTATTATTATTTTAATTATTATTATTATTATTATTACTTACACATTATTTCAACTCTTTCATATGTTATTATATTTTTATTTTTTTACATAATTCCAACTATTCATAATCTTTCTCATATTTTTCACATACTCTTAAATATATATTTTTGTAAATAAATTCTCATGCCTATAAAAATATTTTATTTACTCTATGATGATTTTAGTTATATATTTAACTTCTCATATCTTTAAATAACTTTCTTTAGAATTGTAAGACTTGCACTTTCTAATATATGTATAAATTATATTACCTTTTTTTTTATATTTAAAATATATGTATATTTGCAATAATTATATTACTTTTTCATACATGGTAGCATCGCATTTACTATACCTTAAGTTTTTTTTTTTAAATCAAAAATAATAATAAAAATATATATATAATAAATGATGTCTTATCATCCTTTTAGTAAATAACGAAGCAATTATTTTTTTAAATTGAGTCTAAGGACTATATTCGGATAGGCTGTGAGGGGTGCTTAACACCTTTCCTTGAGTAACCAAAATCTTTACTCAGAATCTCAAAATATCTTTTAAAAGATCAAAACAAAATTTTCTATATAGAATGGTTTTTTCCTAATTTTCCTAATAAAAATTTAGGTGACGACTCTGAAAAATGAATTTTCAAATCTCGAGAGTCATAACTATCACAACATATTGTGTGTTATTTCGATCGGTTCGAAATAGGGTGCGACAACATGGTGACTCTGCTAGAAAAGTTAGTGAACTTAGGTTTTTACCTTAGCTTGCTTAGTTTAGGACTATTATGCTTTGTTGCATTATTTGCTTTACATGTATTTATACCCTGATTTGTGTGAAAGGACACCAGGCAAATCCAAACATGCATTTCTTGTTTGTTTAAAAACACTACTTGTTACTACTTTATCACTTGCATTTTTTATCAAGTTTTTGTCCGTACATAATTCACACATTGTGGTTCACGTGGAGGGTGTCTTACTCTCCTCCAAACCTTCTTGGATTCTTTAATTTTAGAGTCGGTGCAAATAGATTAGTGAGTACTCTTGCAGCTACTCAATCCTACTCTCAAACATTTAGGCAAAATCTTACTCTAGAAATAGGTCATATTGAATACACCTTAGGTGAGACGGTCCAAGACATTTTCATCGCAATTAGGGAACCACCCTTTTATCAAAGGTTACAAATTTACGACATACTTTTATGTGAAGATTGATGTGAACCATCCAAACCAAAACACAAATTAGATTTGAAATAAACGACTTATCATACTTTTTCCTCTTTCTTTTAGATGATTATTAATTTAAATCTACCAAACATCCAAATGGTAATCTCAGACCTTGACAGACTGCAGAACTCGGGAAGAAATATTTGTGTAGCACATGGCAGGGAGATTCGAGAATTCTTGGGTGCTCTACTATCACCAATGAGGGTCCGGGCCGACAAGACCCTTATTATGATATTAATGACATTTTAGGATCCGACCACGGTGACTTTTAGGTTTTTAGATTTTGAAATCACTCCTACCCTGGAGGAAGTTAGCAACTTCGCTGAGCTGCCGCATAGAGGGAAATTACTGGTACTCTCATCATCAATGAGAAAAGAGGATTTCCTGAGGCTTCTAGGGTAGGATATCTTTTTATAACTGAGGAATGTGAAGGACAGAAAGGTAAAGGACAGAAAGGTAAAGCTGGATTACCTTTTCAAAAGTTATGGCCGTCTAGAGAGTTATGATAAGTACTAGAATGAGTTTTTTTGTACCTACAGACAAAGGGTATATATATAACCGAGGGTCTTCGTGCTTGCTTTATTGGGAACTATAATCTTCACAATGAGATAGCGTTGTATCAACATCAATATTTTATTGATAATAATAAATATCTTTGCGGAGCTAGAGAGACTAACCTTGGTGCACATGATCCTTGCCAAGGTATTTTGGTTATTATTCGCCCGCTCTAGAGGACATGACTTATTTGAAGGATGCAACCTGTTATTATAAATTTGGGCGATAGAACACTTGTATCGTTGCCTTCCGCAGATGGATTAGGCAGTCAACACACTTACCAAAATTTAAAGCCATGAAGATCATTTAAGGTATTAGATTGTACTAATCGGAGAAGAAGAGTGGTATAGGCTTTTGATGAATCTTATCGGAAATTCTATCCAATGGAAGTATTCTTGGATAGAGGGATTGGACTTCATCAGGATTTGGCATTTGTACTTTATTGAGCTGATTGGGCTACGAGGCATCCAACTGTATACGCCTCTGCGAGTCCTCAAATAGTTTGGTGTCATCAAGGATATCCTACTTTTCTCAGTCATGGTACAGCATGAGGATAGTCATGGTGCCCTGATTCCGATAGCACAAGTGATAAACTTGTAGATAGAAAGGGACTATATGGTTATGCTGACCATAAAAAGAGAGAAGTGGTGCATGCCAGAATATTATGTGTGACACACCACCGTGATCTATATAGCCGAACTAAGTGCAATGGGTTTTGAGGATTCACAGACACTTAGTGGGTCAAATAGTTTAGGAAAGAGGTGATTCCCCACATAGATCTCACCACACCTATCTATGATCAGATAAGCCCAAGTTTCGTCGATTACCTAATTCCAGTGATTGAGGAGGACCCTAAATAAGATCCTAAGTAAGACACCAAAGAAGATCCTAAGAAAAACCCAGAGGAGGAGGAGGAAGAAGAGGAAGACCTTGATGAAAACTCTAAGGAAGACCCAGAGAAATAGAAGGAAGAAGACCCCAGGAAGGTTCAAAAATTGGTTCCAACATTTATGATCCTAAAGATAGAAGGGTGATGGATACAGACTTAGCACCTAAGTACAACCCTGATGGATCCCCAGTATACCACCCAAGATCATATTTTAATGCGGGTAGAGATGTGGATGATAATGCCACTTGGTTGTAGATTTCCTTTTCTTGTTTTATTTTCCCATTCCCTAAAGAGTAGCATGGACAACCCCATTGTATGCCCTTGCGGCTATTCATGTACTTTCTTTCTAAGCTTCCATTGCTATATTTTAATGTAACCTTTTAAAGCTTTTTTTCTTAATGAAAGGTATGTTTAGGACCAAATCTAAATGTTTCAAATAGATATTTTATCAAAAAACTAGTTGCAATGTATGCCTACCTCTAGCGAAAAGATGCTCTATATTAGGATGCATTTTGGATATCTCCAACTTTGTGTAAATATGTGTTACATACTTGTTAAATAATTTTTATATCTCCCAAACTAACTTGGTTTCAATTTTCATTTTATTTATTTTATTTTATTTATTAATCCCTCCAAAAAAAAAATTTATGTCAACACGAAAACTAGCAGAATTCCAATACAACCTTTGGTCTAAAGGATAGATGACTAACAAGGACCAATCCGAAAAAGCTATGATGATCCTAGTAGATGATGCAGAGAGTTTTTAAAAGATTTTAGACACCTAGAACGGTGAATAGATGGATAACATGGCACAAGAGATCAAAATCCAGAAAGAAGAACTACGTTAAATGCAGGATTTGACCAAGATTACAGTGTCTACCTTTCCTACTCAATTCCAGGCTCCAAATATTGAATTACCCCCAGTTGTTCCCTTTAAACCCATGGATGCATATTCAAATTCTCGAGCCCCATTTACTTCTCAAGTTACCACCAAGGCTTCACCTGATTTTTTATTTCCTACTCCAAACTTTACCATTTTGATCCATCCAACAATGCAGCACATGCTTGAGGCACACGTTACTTGTAAGATAACTGTGCCATCGGTATATATACCTGTGCCACTGGTATATAATACTGGATCTCCTACTTTTAAAATATCTACAGCTATTAAGGTTCCATATCAGGTTGATCAGTATATAGGATTAGGGAAGGATGCCTAATATAATGAAGAAGGGTTAATAGTAGCTCAACTTGAAATTCTAAAAAGGGCATTTAGAAATATGCAAGTCACCAGAGAAACTTAAAGCTTAGATTATGATGACTTATGAATTCATCTAGACATTGACATACCAGTCTGGTAAAAACCACTGATGTTTGATGTGTTTGATGGAAAGGGTGACCTACATTCACATATAAGGGCCTATTGCAATAAGTTAGTCAGCGTAGGAAGAAATGAGAAGTTAAGAATGACGTTGTTCTTTAGGAGTTTGTCAGGAGAATCTTTAACTTGGTACACCTGACAAGACCTTCGTAAGTGGTGTGACTGGCAGGAAATGGCTAAAAACTTCATGAGTCGCTTCAGGCTTAACACTGAGATTACCCCAGGTAGGCTCTCATTGGCTAATATAGTAGAATCCATCAAAATCATTTCAAGAATACGCATGGCCCTAGAGGACTG
This sequence comes from Capsicum chinense, assembly GCA_026120095.1. Classification (NCBI taxonomy): domain Eukaryota; kingdom Viridiplantae; phylum Streptophyta; class Magnoliopsida; order Solanales; family Solanaceae; genus Capsicum; species Capsicum chinense. The sequence goes on from JAPEIP010000007.1 coordinate 185,943,695, forward strand.
ATGCTATTAGGATCAAGACTCCACTATACGAAATTGAGCTCTCTCAGTATTTTATTTGAGCTCAAGAGGGTGCTTATTTTGATAAAATAATGTAGATGATAGGCAAAAAGTTTGCAGAACTAGTCAAGATGAGGGATTTCATAGAAGAAGGAATCAAGTCAGGAAAGATCCAGTCTATGGTTGTACTACAAGCCGCAAGTAAGGCCATATAGTCTGGCACCATTGGTAGTAAAAAGAAGAATAAAAAAGATGTCTCAACCATCACACCATACTACCAACGTGGAGATTCTTCCTACCATTATCCTAACAACCCCCAGATTGTTGCACATATTCTAGTGTACAATAATCACTACAAGAAATACTGTTTTTTGTGATGACTTTCAGTGGCAACACAAACAGTTGTCACAGAAGCTAGCATTTCTGTGGCGACATATAAGGGTTGCCATAAAAGGTATAAGATTTAGGGGCGACCGTTAAAGTCACCACTAATAATGACATATTTAGTGGCGACTATGCGTAGGTCTCCACAAAAGGTATAAGATTTAGGGACGACCGTTAAAGTCGCCCCTAATAGTGACATATTTAGTGGTGACTATGCATAGGTCGCCACAAAAGGTATAAGAATAGTGACATATTTAGTGGCGACTTTATAAAGTCGCCACTAATAGTGACATAGGTCGCCACAAAAAGTATAAGAATAGTGACATATTTAGTGGCGACTATGCGTAGGCCGCCACAAAAGGTTTAAGATTTAGGAACGACCGTTAAAGTCACCACTAATAGTTACTATATAGTGGCGACTATGCATAGGTCACTACAAAAAGTTTAAGATTTAGGGGCGACTGTTAAAGTTGCCACTAATAAGACTCTCAACTCGAGATATTTTACAGCATTAGTTACAAATAAAAATTATTTACGATAATAATAAAAATATAGAATAATTAATGATATAAATTAAAAGGCCGAAAAGTTCAAAATGTAAACCAAATCAAAAGTTTAAATTTTCATTTTGCATTGTTTTTTTCTTAAAAAAATAAATTAAGTTATTTATAAATATATTTTGGATATATATTTTATATATAGACAATCCACATTCATGATTTAAAAATGTACAAATTATTCTGGTAGTTTTTAGTATCATTTTTTAAACTTTATTAATTCAAATACGATATTTTACATAATTTTATTAATATTTATTATTTTTTTCACGTAAATGTTCACACTCACAATTTATAAATATATTGTCTATTATTATTATATTTACTATAATTGTTATTGTTCTTGTTATTATTATCGACAATTTTTATAATAATTTTGACGTAACATTAATTTATTTTAATAGGACTATCTCATTATTATTATTATTATTATTATATTTATTAAACTAGCAACCACTTTTATCCAATTTTTCTTTCTGGTGTTTAATTTTTGTAGAGATGTATTATTATTTATTATTTACCTAAATTTTGATGAATATAATTATTGGGTATCTAGTTAAAAATATTTTCTTTGTCCTACTTTATTAAAATTATAAAATTAAAAAAAAAGGTCAATAACATACAAGAAGAAAATAAAAAGTGTAGTTACAATAGGTAGCAACAAACTCATATAATCTTTCCATTTCATCTACATCCAGAACATAAAAAAAGAGTGGATAAATAGAGATTTGAGAGAGAAATTGAGAAAGAGAGAGGTACAGAGAGAACACTGAGAGAGGGGAGATCGGAGATGGAAAGAGAGAGGGCTCGGATACCGGCGAGTCTTCGCCTGAGTCTTGCCAAAAAAGGGGTCATCCACCGCCAAGAAACACCACCAGCCCCCTTTCCTACATTTTTTAATCAAACCATCACCAAAAACGTCCCTTCCCTAAAACCCGATAGAAACTAGCTTCAACGCACTCCAAATACCCTCGAAAAAAACCCAGCCAATATTCAACAAGAACAGTCACCCCGTTCTCTTTTGGCGACTATTCATCGAAAATCCATCAAAAAATAATATGGGATGGTTTCTGGTCTTTTTAGTTTGTGATTGTTGGTTCTATTTTGGTGAGGCAATAAAAAGAGCATTAGATCGAATTTGGATTTGTTCGTTTGGTTGGAGTTTGTTCGAGATTCTAGTGGCGACGTTGAACAAGTTATATTTGAAATAAATTGAGGTACATTTCTTATCTCTCTCTTAATTAATTTTAATTGTTTAATATTTTAGTGTGTTAAATTCATATTGTGTGGATTTTGTTTTCATTGATTTTGAGATAGTATCACGATAGGTTGAAGTTGGTAGGAAAATGATAGGTTGGGTAGGCAAACATTAATTCTTGCTAATTCAGCTCACTTAAACAGATTATGTTGCAAAAGGCCTGCAATCAGATTAAATTATCTTCATAGATGTTGCAATGAAACAAGAGGTTAGCATTCACTGGACACTGATGGTGTCTTGGGTTTGAATGAATTATAATGTATACCTTTTTCTGTCTGACCTGCAGAAAGCTATGCCCACGCTTACATTTCCCGAGCTTAGGATTTGTGTCCGTTTGCAGTCCTTTGTGTGATTTGGGTGTTGTTTTGTTCATTTTTGCATTTGGGGTTTGCTTAGTTTTGGCATATTAAGGCCTAACCACACCATCAAAGTTTTGTTGTTTCTATATTTTTCAGTAAGTATTGTTGAAGTTGTGAACTTTATTTGATTTGGGTGTTGTTTAGGTTTACTTAGTTTTAGCATGTTAAGGCTTAATCACACCATCAAAGTATTTTGTTTCTATATTTTCAGCATTAAGTTGTGAACTTAATAAGATTTGGATGTTGTTTTATTGTTGTTTTGTTCATTTTGTCATGTGGGTTTTGCTTAGTTTTGACTTTGAACTATATGTGATTTGGTGGGTTTATTTTAATGCTATCTAGTTTATTTTGGCATGTAGCATTTAGTTATTTTTGGCTGTGCACTGATTCAGTAACTGACCAGAAAAAAAGATAGCATATTAAGGTCTAATCACACCATTAAAGTCTTCTTATTTCTATATTTTTTTAGCAGGTATTCTTGAAAGTTGTGAACTTTTTATGATTTGGATGTTGTTTTAATGTTATTTTGTTCATTTTGGCATGTGGGTTTTACTTAGTTGGCTACATTACTAATTTCATTGAAAAACAACTTTCGCCTTGGTTCTTCATTGAACAATAGCTTACCTAGAGAAGGCTTAGCTACAAGGCTAATTCTCAACTCTTCACGGCTGCTCTTTACTACCTGTTTAGTCTGGAATGAGCAAATCAGAACTTCATTTTTGGTTGCGGTTGGAGGGGTGTGAAGGGGATTCTTATCCTTTGATAAACATATAGTTTTTAATTGCACAGATTGTAAAAGTAAAGCAGAATCATATCTGATTTAAGAAATTTTTCTCATTTCTGCAATCAATATACACAAATTTTGGTAGCCTTGTCAAGTTTTTTGCCCCACTGAGTTTTATCTCATTTCAATGTAAATAACTCAATACCAAAGAATATGGATCATATGTTAATAAAGTGGCAAAAGAGATTTGTGTAAGTACTCTGTTGAGCAATTTTTATTGTTTTAACATTGTGTTGTTGAATCTATAGTCTAGTGAAGCCATGTGGTCTCTTTTGATTCACTAGCATTGTTGCCTTGTTATTATCTTATTTTCTTGTTCAAAACACAAACTCAAAGTCTAGTGAAGCCGTGTGAGGCCTATTTTGATTCACTAGAATTGTTACGTTGTCTTTCATCTAATTTTCTTGTTCAAACACATAAACTCAGTCTAGTGAAGTCATGTGAGGCCTATTTCGATTCACTAGTACCTTTTGTCATCTTGTTGTTATTGTGTTGGTTAGAATCTGTTGATACACACATAGTCTTGTATCAATACGGCATTACAATATCCAATGTTGTAACGCTCTGTGAAGCGTATTTATATGTATTCTGGTTAGCTGACAAGTTTTTGATAGGCTTATTTACAAAGGAAATTCTGGCAAATTTTTTTGAAAATTTTGAGAGTTGATAGAATTTTAGGACCACATGATGGATAAAATGAAGTGGAAGTTAAGTAAATGATCTCGTGAGTGTCTTGGATAATTCTAAAGTAAATCCT
>JAPEIP010000007.1:185947890-185958204 GCA_026120095.1 Capsicum chinense
TGATTCACTAGAATTGTTACGTTGTCTTTCATCTAATTTTCTTGTTCAAACACATAAACTCAGTCTAGTGAAGTCATGTGAGGCCTATTTCGATTCACTAGTACCTTTTGTCATCTTGTTGTTATTGTGTTGGTTAGAATCTGTTGATACACACATAGTCTTGTATCAATACGGCATTACAATATCCAATGTTGTAACGCTCTGTGAAGCGTATTTATATGTATTCTGGTTAGCTGACAAGTTTTTGATAGGCTTATTTACAAAGGAAATTCTGGCAAATTTTTTTGAAAATTTTGAGAGTTGATAGAATTTTAGGACCACATGATGGATAAAATGAAGTGGAAGTTAAGTAAATGATCTCGTGAGTGTCTTGGATAATTCTAAAGTAAATCCTTAAGAAAAATGTGTTAGGAATTGATATGCCTAGCATGAATAAGTTTGGTGTTGTTAGCTGAATTGAGATCTTTCTTTTTCACTGGCCAGATCTTTTTGTTAGTTTCATTGTCCTTTTAGTCTATTTTGGTTTAACTAAGAGTAGTTAAAAAAGAAGTTCATTTCCTGGAAAACAGAAAAGGGCAAAATTTTTATTGAGTCAAAGTTCCTAAGCTTTCTTAATGTAATTCATCATTTGAGGAATTGAAAGTCTTATCATTTTGGAAGAGCCAGTCTGATAAGTATGTTTTTATCCCCATTTGTAAGATGAGTATTGAGGGAGATTACCACAATGGGCAAACTAGTTTGTGTATTCTGGAATCTTTAATGTATTCCGTAGTATTTTAATTCAAAGATATTGTTGTCATCTCTTTTACAGAACAACATTAAGATTTCTCAAATCATTTCTTGCATTTGAGCAAGTTAGAATTGAAACTTCGCTTTATTTTTTATTTCAGGGACAGGTAATTTCATGATGGAAATTGTTAGCCATGAGAAGTTTGAAGATATTTTGTGATTTTTTTTCTCATTTGTATATCACATTGATTTGTTACCCATTAAAAACTATAAAATTCTCTTCTGGAGAAATATATTTTAATATCATCTTTGTACCTTCAAGTAGTGTACTTGTATTATTGGCAACAAAGTAGACAATATATAATTTATATTTTGGCGGGGGAGGGGGGGGAGTGAGTATTATTGACGACCCATAGTTGCCACAAAAAAGTGAGTATTAGTGGCGACCCATAGTTGCCACAAAAAAAGTAAGTAGTAGTGGTGACCCGTAGTCGCCACAAATAGGGAGTACTAGTGGCGACCCATAGTCGCTGCAAAAAGTCATTTTTTTTTAAAAAAAAATTTTAACCTTTTGTGGCAACAAAAGATCGCCACTAAATCATTGTTTTGTGGCATATTTGCTTGCTTTTTTGTGGCAACTTTTGTCGCCACAGAATGTATGTTTTGTGGCGACTTACATATGCCGTCACAAAATACTTTTAGTTACGGAAGCAATTGCTATGACCCTAATGTCGCTGCTAAATATATTTAGTGGCGACTTTTGGTTCTTTTGCGGCGACTTTTGTCGCCACTAAAAATCAAATTTTTTGTAGTGAATCAACCACATTACAGTTAACGTTGATCTTTAGCATACCAAAATCCATCAAGACCATATGTCCCTATCCAAGCTCTAGCTCGCCAAAATAGACCAGTATATGCACCACAACCATATCCAAAACTTCAAGCCAAAAATACCCGTACCGACACACCAATTGATGATCCTTTGGCTCAATTGTTTGAAATATTAAGGGAAGAGGTTTATTAAACCCAGTCAAAGAAAAAAAAAAGTAAACCAACCTCTCAAAACTTCAATGGCAACAAGCGTTGTGATTATAACTCAGGAATCCAGTGGCTTGACACGGAAGAGTGTTATGGTTTTATACATTACATTGAGTCTCTAATCAAGAATAGAGTAATAAAATACACTGCCGTAGCTCCAAATATAAACAATAATCGCTTGCCAAATCATGAAAATTTAGAATTCAACATGATTACTTTGGAGGAAGAATATGACTTGAAGGAAGCTATTGTGCCCACATGGAACACAGAAGAAGTTGACACTACATCCCCAACACAACCTTTTATCACAGTTCAGTTGAGGGAGCCTTTGACTGTTTAGACTTACCTTCCAAGAGTAGTGCTGACCACTATAGCCACTGGGAGGCTTGATTGTGACACTAAAGCAGTCCTATGGGATTATCGAGCTGAAGCCAAGGGAAAAATGGTAGATGCTGTTGTGGATCAAGGGATGACCAGGTCGGGAAGGTGTTACACTCTAGAAGATCTGAATTGAGGAATTCCCAGGAAAGAGAAAAACCTAAAGAGGAATAATACTGATGATGAGGCCATAGAATTTGGAAGAAAATACAGCCCAAGGACTATTCGGTCGAAGAACAGCTAAAGAAAATGCCAACCCACATATCAATTATGTCCTTGCTTATGAACTCTGATGCCTATAGAAATTCTTTGATGGAAGTTTTATATGGAGTTAGCATAGAAAAGGAAACTATAAGCGAGACTTTGGCTGCAGCAATCAGACGAATGGTAGAAGCAACTAAGGTATTTTTCCATAATAATGAGATACCGTCAGACGAGGTCACACACAACAAAGCACTTCATATCGAAATCATATATAATGATAAAATCACAAATAGGGTTCTGATCAATGGTGGTTTGGGTTATAATATTTGTCCATTCTCCACTCTAAGGGATTTGGGTGTAAAAATGAAAGACATAAGAGAGATTCGGATAAAGGGTAGAGCCTTTGATAGATCACAAATGAGTATCATCGGGGAAATCTACCTGACCTGACATTGAGATAGGACCAGTTGAATTTCCTATCTTATTTCAAGTGATGGATGTATCATCTAGTTACAACCTATTGTCAAGAAGGCCACGGGTCCACATGGAAAGAGCCATTCCTTCCACTTTTTATCAGTGTATAAAGTTTGAGTGGGGTCGCACAGAAGTTACTGTCTATGGGAATCTCAGTGACCCTATCTATTCTGTCAATTCGACTCTAGTATCTGAAGAGTTAGATAAATTATGAAGATCAATGAGAAGATAGAGCTAGCTGAAGTAAAAATATAGAGTGCCGCAAAGATGGTTACATCGGAGATGATGAAATAAGGGTATCAGCCTAAGATAGGATTAGGACCAAAAGTTGATGATATAATTAAGTCAATACAGCTAAAGCATTCGAGAGGTACTATAGGGATTAGATATAAGATCGCTTCTGGAGGAGTTTGCAGTAAATGATCAAGAGTAACAGTGTTCATTCCATCCCAAGTCCTAGTTTCAGACTAAGTAGTTGATGAAGACATCATACAGGGAATAGGAAATCTATTTGTGGCTGTTAACGAAGGAGAACTAGAGATGCATTTCAAGAAGCTTACCATTCATGATGTTGAGCCTGGAGAAGTCTTGTAGAATTGGACCATCGGCCTATCCCTATTTCGACGGGAGTCTTGGTAGTGTGGAATTGTAGTCGCTTTAAAGTTATTTTTCCATGATCATTTGAGGATTGAATCATGCCAAAGCTCTTTTTGCTACTCGTCTCCTGCCAAAACGCAGTGCTTTTCTAGTAATAAAAGTCGTCATTTTTAGAACTTATTTTCCTATTTTTAATATCTATTTACTTTACTCACTTTTTATACTTGTCAACACAAATATTAATAAAAATCACCATTCCACGATTATGACATGTAATGAATCCGTTAAGCAAAATATGAGCGATGAACAACATTACGAGGATTACGATGAAAGTAGGATGTCTAAAAACCTACCACATGAGAGAGAGCAACTTGAAAGTTAAAAGAAGACTAATATGGACAAAACCGAAGTTATCAATTTGGGTAATGAAGAAACGGTGAAGGAAATGTGAGTTAGCATACACTTGGAGGTTGAAAGGAAATAAGAGTTGATAAAATTGCTCAAGCAATGTAGTGATGTGTTTGCTTAGTTTTACGATGACATGACAGGTTTGAGCACTGATATCATCTCACATCGACTACCAATTAATCCTGTGCGTCCTCTAGTGAAGCAAAAGATAAGGAAATTCAAACTGATTTGAGTTTAAGAATCAAGGATGAGGTGACCAAACAGATAGAAGCTAACATCATAAAGGTCACAAATTACCCTATATAGTTGACCAATATTGTGATAGTGTCGAATAAGGATAGGAAAATGAGAATATGCGTAGATTATGGGGATCTCAACAAGGCCAGTCCAAAGGATGATTTTCCTTCCCCAAACATTCACAGTCTCATTGATAATTGTACAAACATGACTTGCAGTCATTTGTTGGTTGTTTTATGGTATATCATCAAATCTTGATGGATAAGAATGAGGTAGAAAAAATAGCCTTTATCACTCTATGGGGATTATACTACCATAGGGTAATGCTATTTGGACTCAAGAATGGCGTTGTAACTTACATGAGGCCATGAATACCCCTTTCCACAATATGATTCACAAAGAGATCGAGGTGTATATGGATAATGTCGTTATCAAGTCTAAAAAGAGGTCAGGACCCCCAGATGAGTTACAAAAGTTCTTTGAAAGGCTATAAAGGTATGACCTAAAGTTGAATCTAGCCAAATGCGCCTTTGGAGTTCCCGTAGGAAAGTCGTTGGGATTCAATGTTTGTAGGAAAATTATAGAGTTGGATCCATCCAAGATAAAGGCAGTCCAAGACTTGCCACCTTGGTAAGACTAAATTACATCAGTCGGTTCATAGCCCAGTCCACGATTAATTGTGAACCAATATTCAAGCTATTGAAGAAAGATGTCACCACTGGAAGGACTAAAGAATGTCAGAAGGCTTTTGATAAATTCAAAGAGTACTTGTCCAACCCACCAGTATTAGTTCCACCAGAGCTTGGGAAGCTGTTGCTATGGTATCTATCTATTATGGATAATGAATTCAGATGTGTATTAGGGAAGCATGATGAGAGGGGAAAGAAAGAACAAGTCATTTACTACCTAAGTAAGAAATTTACACTGTATGAAGTAAGGTATACATTGTTTGAGCAGACCTGTTGTGCATTGACTTGGGTAGCACAAAAGTTGAGGTACTATCTATCCACATACACCACGTACTTGACTTCAAGAATGGATCTACTTAAGTATATCTTTCAAAAACCATTACCTACTGGAAAATTGATGAAATGGCATATTTTGTTGAGCGAGTTTGATATTGTTGTACGTGATACAAAAATCCATTAATGGACAAGCTTTAGTTGATCACCTCATAGAAAAACTAGTGGATCAAGATTACAAGCCACTCAAGACATATTTTTCTGATGAAGAGGTCTTTTTTTATAGGAGAAGACACCTTAGAGCCATATGATGGATGGAAAATGTTCTTTGATGGAGCATCGAACTTTAAAGGAGTCAGAATCGAAGTAGTTCTAGTTTCAAAAATAGGTCAACATTACTGATCTCGATGAAGATTATGTTTCCTTACACAAATAACATGGCAGAATATGAGGGTTACATTCTCAGACTTAGGATGGTAGTAGACATGAATATCAAAGGGCTTTTGGTGATAGGAGATTCATATTTGTTAATCCATCAGGTACAAGGATAATGAACCACAAAAAATTTCAAAATCCTTCCTTATGTGCAATATGTTAAGGAGCTGAGAAAAAATTCACGAAGATTGAGTTCAAACATGTCCCCCGAATTCAAAATGAGTTTGCGATGCCCTGGTGACACTATCTTCAATGATTCAGCATCCAAATAAGAACTATATTAATCCCATCAAAGTGGAGATACATGATCAACATACATACTATTTCTATATGGATGAGGAACCAGATGGAAAATCAAGGTACCACGACATCAAAAGGTTGCTCGAAGCAAGGGAATATCCAGAGAGCACTACTAATAAACAGAAGAAGACTTTAAGAAGGTGTCACGACCCAAACTAGGGCCTGGCCATGACAGACATCTTGAACCATAAAGGCCTGGGTATCCTACTCTATTTGGTAATCATGCACAACATTCATATAATATAAAGAGATGCAAAAATACAATCTGATAAGGAAACATGGTCATATTCTAGATTTAGTTTAACAATAAGGAATGAAATCTGAAACCAACTAAACAACATCTGGAACAGTCTGCGAAATCTCTATTACATGAAAATCTAACAACTATCTGAAAGTTGGGACAAGGCCCCCAACAGACCAAAACAAAGGAATAACATAATCTGAAATAACAGACCTTCTAGAACAAAGAAGGCTCACGACTGCACAGATCACTTCTCTCTGGAATACTATACTGATTAGCCGAACCCTTAGATTGAGCCTCTAAACCTGAGAGGTAGGGGGTCAATACAAATGTACTGCTACGCAGAGCAAATCCAAAATAATAATTTATATTCAACATATATAAGAGCAATTTAAAAACAGTTCATAAACATATCATATAGTATGAAATCTCATGGGCATTTCTGAAAGACTGAAAGAAAATCATCTGAACTCTGAGATATTCTTTGTTTTACTTCTGCGTTAGGTGGTATACCCTACAATTCTGAAATTCCTTGGGCCATATGGAATCCGCCATTGACTCAACGGGGAAGCCTCCAACCCAAGTGTGCTGCAAGGGTTGGAGTCTCTGCCTCTGATATGCCACACGACCGTCGCCAATATAAAAATAATATACCCAGATCGGAAAATCACGATTTTAGGCATAGATTTACTTGAACTCTATCCCTCTTCAGGAAACCACCTAACTCTCTTTTTGCCCATTTTTAACTCTTTAAGACATGCATTCTCTGAAAACATACTTTGAAAATTCTAACTCCGTTATGGCATACATTTATATGGTATCGTCATACCATTGACTTGCAAGTCACATCTCTAAGCCATTATTATCATATAATAATCTCTGTTTCAAAACGTAAATCTGGGACCACCATATCAATAAATCATTTCAAGAAAATCTTTCTTAAAGCTCATGTAAACATATGCAAGAAACTCTCTTTTTCACCATTTTAAATACATAAGGTGGTCATGTCAAAGATATCAATCATATGCAATTCTTTTTTTTAAGACAAGGATGAAATCATAACAAGAAACTCCCTCTCATCATCATAAAGATCATGTTAAATACTTAAGTATTGAAAAGATCCCCTTCAAAACATTAAATAAGAATCTAAAATCATTCCCAACAAGTTCATCAAGTCTAAATCATCAAAGAGAAGGGTTTCAATATAATGCTCTCAATCAAATCTTCAATATCGTACATATTCATATAAGTTTAAATCAATTTAAGGGGGAAAGTACTAAAGACCAAAACAATAATATCATCAACACAACCAAGATGCGAAATTTAAATCATAAGTTCCAAAATCTCTTTAAAATTCATGCTTGATAATCTTTAAATCATGTTCTAGTGTTGATAAGCCCATGTAGTTTTTAGGATAAACCCCACGTACCTCTATTTAGGAAATTGAAGGATGATTCTTGATGCCCAAGACTTGGGGATTCCAAATCTTCAATCAATTTCTAAAATCTATGGTTGAATCTTGAGTTGTTTGGGTTTTCTTGTTTGAAACCCTAAGGAGTGTTCTTGATGGTTTCTAATGAAAATATTAATAATAAGGTCATTCAGGATTAAAATCCTATGTTTAAGAAGATAAAGGGGGTGAAAAATACCCAATATATCCTAAATGAGACAGAATAAAAATATAACTAGGAACCCAATTTTATGGACCACCGCGATGCGCGACAATCGCGGTGGCTCATAGAAAATTGACGAATGGGATTTTTAAGATCCCCACGATGCGGAGTCATCGCGTTGTCCTACTGGTTAAGACCTAGAACTTCAGCACAACGTACCACAATCGCGCTATGCTACTGAAATTTGACAATTGCTAAATAGGCCCACTCCTCGATGCGCCAGCACTAACATGATGGTGTTTTAATAGTGGGACTTAAATTAGCCATAACTTCGTGCTAGGGTATCGGATTTGGGCGAATCTTATATTAATGGAAAGCTCATTCAATTTCCCATATGATAAAAAGTCAAAATTAGGGAAATTATACATGGTTTAAACTTTAATCACTTTGGAAACAAAAAATAAGACTAAGTCTCTTTGACACTATTCTAGTCATTTAACACTAAGAGTATATTACCACGAGCTAACGCATTTTTGCGAGGTGTTACATTACCCCCCCTTGGGATCATTCATCCCTGAATAATGACACGGAACACAGACAAGCACGATTTAAGGTACACTAAGGCCATAAAAGAATAAGACAAGAATTGTACCTTCCATTTCGTCATTCACCGGAATAAATAAGTCTGGGTATCTATCTCTCATGTCATTTTTGACTCCCTAGTTGCTTCTTCAACTTTCTAATTTTTCCACAACACTTTGACTGAGGCTATTTCTTTGCTCCTCAGTTTCCTAACTTAGCAATCCAAGACTACCATGGGCTCTTCTTCATGGGATAAGGAGTCTGTCATTTTGACCTCCTCTACAGGAAACACTAATGAATGGTTTCCAACATATTTCTTCAACATGGATATGTGAAATACCAGATGAACAGAACCCAAACTTGTAGGCAACTCTAACTCGTACGCAACTCCACCTATCCTTCTCAGAATATGGTATAGCCCTATATAGCGAGGACTCAGCTTACCTTTCTTCCCGAAGCGCATAACTCCCTTCATAGGGGAGACTTTGAGGAATACCCAATCACCAACCTCAAACTCTAAGTCTCTTCTCCTAATATCGGCGAGGATTTTTGTCTACTCTAGGCTGTTTTAAGTCATTCTCTAATAATTTTCACGTCCTCCATCGCCTAATGAACAAGATCAGGCCCGAATAACTGAGTTTCACCCACTTCATACCACCCTACCGGTGATCTACATTTTCTCCCATATAAATCTTCAAATAGAGCCATCTTAATACTGTTACGACAGCTGTTATCATAAGCAAACTCTATTAACGAAAAATGATCTACCCATATACCTTTGAAGTCAATTACACAAGCTCTTAATATATCTTCAAGGGTCGGAATGGTGAGCTCAGCTTGTCCACCAGTCTAAGGGCGGAAAGAAGTACTCAGGTTCACTTGAGTACCTAAACCCCTCTGAAAAGACCTCAAAAACTATGAAGAGAATTATGTACCTTTGTTAGATATGATGGATATAGGTACCCCATGCAAATGGACTATCTCTTCAATGTAAAGCTTGGTACAATTATCTCTCGAATAATTGGTCCTCATAAGCAGAAAATGTGCTGACTTGGTCAGCCTGTCAATAATCACCCAAATAGAATCATACTGGTTTTGGGACCTCGAAAGTCCCATAATGAAATCCATATTGATTATTTCACATTTCCAAAAGGTCAAGGCAATCTCTTTGGAAGTACCACCAGGCCTCATATGTTCTACCTTAACTTGTTGACAATTTAAACACTTAGTGTCATAGTTAGCCATATCGTGCTTCATATTATTCCACTAATAAATGGTTTTTAGATCATGATACATCTTGGTAGAGCCTGGGTGAACAACATACCTCGAAGTATGAGCTTCATCAAGGATTCTCTTTCGCAGGCCATCTACATCTAGGACACACAATCTATCCTGATATCTCAAAGTACCATCACCACTAATTTCAAAGGACATCACCTTCTGCTAACCCACATCTTTCTTGATCTGTATCAAGATGGGATCTTCGATCTGCTTCTCTTTAACTTCTGCATAAAAAGATAATTTAGCTATCTCATGAACAACTACCCCTCCATCTTCAAAATTTAAGAGCCTCACTCCAAGATTTGCTAGTCGGTAAATATCCTTCACCATCTCTATTTTCCCTTCTTCAAAATGTGAAAGACTACCCATAGACAACCTACTAAGGACATTGGCTAGCATATTTTCCTTTCCCAAATTATAGTGCAGGATCATGTCATAATCCTTTAGCAATTCCATCCAGCGCCATTGCCTGAGGTTCAATTCTTTCTTGCGAGAAAACATACTGTAAACTCTTATGGTCAGTGTAAACATCAACATGCACCCAATAAAGGTAATGCCGCCAGATTTTAAGTGCAAACATGGGTGGGGTAATTTCTCTCATGCACCTTCAACTGCCTGGATACATAAGTCACCACTGTACCATGTTGCATAAATACACACCCAAGTCCTACACGAGATGCATCACAGTACACAACAAACCCTTTTGTACCTTTCGAAAGAGTCAAAATAGGAGCAGTTGTTAACCTATCTCTTAACTTCTCAAAACTATTCTCACAAGAGTCAGACCACACTAACTTTACCTTTTTCTGAGTCAAATTAGTAAGTAGTGAAGCTA
>JAPEIP010000007.1:185969869-185987310 GCA_026120095.1 Capsicum chinense
TTGTGGATATATATATATATATATATATATATATATATTGGATTTTGAAAAATTGCTTTGTCTGTGAATTGAAAGTTATTTTTCTATTGAATGCGTGGATGTAACACCCCACAAAATCATCCATGTGTTAGCTTGTGATAATATGCCCATAAAGTTAAATTACTAGAATAGTGTCAAAAAGACTTAATCTCATTTTTGGCTTCCAAAATGAGTGAAGTTTAAACTATATGTAATTTCCTTAATTTCAACTTTTTATCATGTGAAAAATTGAATGATCTTTCCGTTGATATAAGATTCTCCCAAATTCGACACCCGGGCAAGAAGTTATGGCTAATTTAATTCCTAATCGTAAAAAACCATCATTTTAGTACTTGGCGCATTGCAGAGTGGGTCTATTTACCAATTGTCAAATTCCAGTAGCCTAGCTCAATTGTGGTAAGTCGCGCTGAAGCACCAGGTTCCAACCAGTGGAAAAACACGATGGCTCCGCATCACAGTGACCATAAGAATCCCATTTGTCATTTTCCAGTGAGCCACCGCGATTGTGGCACGTTGCGGTGACCCATAAAATCGGGCTCCCAGTTATATTTTTGTTCTGTCTCATTAAGGGTACATTAGGTATTTTTCACCCTCTTATCATCTTAAACACGGGATTTTAATCCTAAATGACCTCATTATTGATATTTTCATCAAAAATCATCAAGAACACTCCTTAGGGGTTCAAACAAGAAAACCCAAACAACTCAAGATTCAACCGTGGGTTTTTGAAATTGATTAAAGATTTGGAATTCCCAAGTTGTGGACACCAAGAATCATCCTTTAATTTCCTAAATAGAGGTACGTGGGGTTTATCCTAAAAACTACATGGGATTAAAACCATTAGAGCATGATTTTTAAGATTTTATGCATGAATTTCAAAGAGGTTTTGGAAACTATGTTCAAAATTACGTACTCTAAATGTTTTAATGTTACTATTGTTTTGACCTTGTGGTCCTATCCCCCAAATTGAATTACATGTGTACGTATATGTATGAGATTTGAGATTTAAGAATGTTTGAGAGTATAAATTATGAACTCCCTCTCTTGTATTAGATTAAAGCTTATGGTTTTGTTGGAAAAGAATTGAAATGTATGTTTTATGATTTGAAAGATGTTTTCTCAATGTCCTTGTACTTGAATATGATTTTAAATTGCTGAGAGGGTGTTTCTTCATATAACTATGTGATGTTAAAGAGAAAGAATTGTATGAGATTGAGACTTTTAACATAACAGCCTTTTTTTACTGAATCATTGATAACGAGAATTAACTGCATACTTTTACATGAGTTTCTTGAAAGAATTGTTGATATGGTGGTCCTAACATGCATGATTTGAAAACGGAGATATAAATTGCTATAAATGGCTTAGAGAATGTGACTTGCAAGTCAATGGTATGATGATACCATATATGTGTATATTCCATGACAGAGTTAAAGATTTCAGAGTATGTTTTCAGAGTATGCATGTTTAAAGAACTAAAAATGGGCATAAAGAGGATAAGGTGGTTACCCGAATAAGGCATGAGCTCAAGAAACTCTTATCCTAAAACCGTATTTGCCGATACAGGTATATTATGATTGTATGCTGGCGACGGCCGTGTGGCATAGTTGATTCAGAGACTCCGACCCTTGTGTCATACTTAGGTTGGGCGCTTGGCTGCCGAGTTAATGGCAGATCCTATACAACCCATGGGATTACAGATTGTAGGGTACATCACCTAGTGCACTGAGTCTTTTAAAACGCCCATGTGTTTTCTTACTATATGATATGTTTATGAACTGCTTTAAATTCCTCTCATATATATTGCATATAAATAATTATTTTGGATTTGCTCTGTATACCAGTACATCTGTATTAACTCCCCTTCCTTACTTCTCAAGTTCTGAGGCTCAGTCTAGGGGTCCATATAACCAGTAGATAATTCAAACAAAAGATCAGATTGTGCAGTGGTGAGCCTTCTCTATTCCAGAAGGCTTGCCCCTTTCAGATTTTGTCATTTATTATATTTTTTGTCTCCTGGGGGCCTTGTCCCAGTTTTTAGATAGTTGTCAAATTTTCATGTAGTAAAGATTTCACAGACTGTTCCAGATGTTGTTAGTGATTTTTGGAGTTCATTTCTTATTGTTAAACTTAATCAAGGGTATGACCATGTTTCCGTATCAGATTATATTTCTGTATCTTCATTTATTACATACCCTGTTTCCGTATTAGATTATATTTTTGCATCTTCATTTATTATGTGAATATTATGCATGATTAATAGATAGAGTATGACACCTGGGACTTCTTGATTTGGGATGTCCGTCACGGCCAGGCCCTAGTTTGGGTTATGACAAACTTGGTATCAAAGCACGGTTCATGGTCCTAGGGTATCTGCGAAATCACGTTGGTTATAGTCTTGTTTATGGGTGTGTAGCACGTAATACTTATAAGAAGGAGGCTACCAGGTGTTTAGGTATGTTTCCCCTCTTTGTAACCTAGTTCATGTTTTGGAGTAAAATATGTCCTCTAATTCATGATCTCTTGCATTTTAGAAAAATAATCATGCCTCCCCGTCGTACTATCGATCACAATGCACAGACAGATGGGGTTTTTTCCACTCATGGGATGAGGACCAAAAATAGAGCTCAGACTCTGGAGATTCATGCTACTCTGGGAGTCCCACTTACTCTGACCAGCCCACCTAGGGCACCCAGAGCTCCCCGAACAGGGACTAACTACACTCAACCTTGCGAGAGAGAAGTATCTAATATAGAATTCAAATAGTCCATTCATATACTTGCACCATTGGTAGCCATACGACTCAATGGTCAGAAGATACTGGGTCCGTATCTGTTATGTCTGAGGCTACAAGAGTGGGCCAGTTCATGGGGATGAACCCGCACAAGTTTACTGGTACCAAGGTAGAAGATGATCCACAGGAGTTTATGGACAAGATGGAGAAGATCTTTAAGGTGATGCATGTATATGAGGTAGAGGGGGTTGAGTTAGAAGCCTACCAGCTTAAGGATGTAGAGAACCAATGGTATAAAGAGTGGGAAGATTCAAAGAGTGATCATACTACGCCCATAGTTTGGGTCGAGTTTGTGGAAGCCTTCCTTGATCGGTTATTTCCTCTCGAGCTGAGGGAGGCCAAAACCAAGGATTTTATGAATCTAAAGCAAAGAAAGGTTAGTGTCCAGGAGTACACTCTAAAGTTCAACCAACTAGCCCATTATGCTCTAGAGATAACTAGTAACACGAGAGCCTGAATGAGGAAATTTGCTTTCAGCCTTTCAGATGACTTGGTCTTGAATGTCAGAGAGCAATGTTGAATAAGGACATGGATTTTACCAGTCTATCAGTCCATATACAAAAATTTGAGGAGGAGAAGAAGAAGAATATCGCTAAATCTAGGGAGAACGACAAGTAGGTAAAGAGATCCAAAATATTAGACTAGATCTACAGTCAGCAACAGAGCGTTAATTGGGGTAACAAATGCCAAAAGAGAAAGAATTGGGGTAATAAACAGTTTGCAGCTAGTGCCCCAGTGTCCAGAACCCTAGATAAGCAGGGCACCTAAAATTTTAAGTCTAGTTAGGGGCCGAGGATGTAGTTTTCGTGGTCACAGGAAAGTATAGCTCAGACCTCTCGATCCTATCGGCACTATGGGAGATGCAGGAAGAATCATCTAGGGAGATGTCAGTTTGGTGCTTTGGTGTGTTATTCATGTGGCTAGCTAGGCCATATCCAGAGAGACTTGTCAGAAGCAAGAAGTAATGTTGGAGGATCCAAGTCACAGGTGAAGTCTTCTGCACCACCACCACTTCAGAAGGGTGCCACTTTAGCCGCCGGAAACAGACATAATCGGTTGCACGCCTTGAACAACTGCCAGGAGGCAGAGGCCTCACCAAATGTAGTTACCGGTACATTACAAATTTTTTCTTATGATTTTTATGTGTTACTTGATCTTAGGTCTACCTTATCCTATGTAACCCCTTATGTGGCTGTTGGTTTTGGGTTTGAGCCCGATATGATTGCTGAACCTTTCTCTGTTTCCACTCCGGTGGGAGATTCTATTGTAGCTAGAAGGGTTTATAGGGATTGTGTTATGACTTTTTATAGCTGGGATACTGTGGCAGAACTCATAGAGCTTGATACGGTTAACTTTGATGCCATTTTAGGAATGGACTGGCTCCGTTCATATTATGCCACACTAAATATAGAACCCGAAGAGTCACTTTTTCTTTCCCGAATAAACCAGTCTTAGAATGGGAGGTGCATTCTTTAGCACCTAGAGGGAACTTTATGAGCCCATAAACTTATCTCAAAAGGGTGCTTGTACCATCTTATTCAGGTTAAAGATTCTAATACCGAAAGTCTTTTTTTTTGTCTATCCCAGTGGTAAATGAGTTCCAAGAAGTCTTTCCAGATGATCTCCCGAGAATTCCACCTGATAGGGAGATAGATTTTTGGTATTGATTTATTTCCAGATACCCATCCCATCTCTATTCCGCCATATAGAATGGCTCCAGCAGAGTTGAAAAAGTTGAAAGAGCAGCTAGAAGATCTCCTAGATAAAGGTTTTATTCATCCTAGTGTTTCTTCCTGGGGTGCACCTGTACTCTTCATTCGAAAAAAAGATAGTTCCCTTCGTATGTGCATAGATTACCGCCATTTGAATAAGGTAACGATTAAAAATAAATATCCTCTTCCTAGGATTGATGATCTCTTTGACCAGCTTACGGTGCTAAATTTTTTTCAAAGATAGACCTTCGTTCAGGTTAACATCAGTTAAAGGTTGGGGAGTCAGATATTCCAAAAATAGCATTTTGAACCAAATACGGTCATTATGAATTCTTAGTCATGTCCTTTAGGTTGACTAACGTCCCTGCAGCCCTCATGGATCTAATGAATAGGGTCTTTCATCAGTTTCTAGATATGTTTGTCTTAGTATTCATTGATGACATCTTAGTTTATTCTATGAGTGAGGAGGACCATGCCAATCACCTTCATACTATTCTTCAGACTCTTAGAGATCATAAGTTGCATGCAAAATTCTCCAAATGTGAATTCTGGCTAAGTTCTATTACTTTCTTGGGGCATAATGTGTATAGTGACGGGATTAGGGTAGAATCCCTAAAAGGTTGAGGCTGTGAGAAAATGGTCCAGACCCACGACTCCAACCGACATTTGGATCTTTTTAAGTTTGGCTGGGTATTACAGAAGATTCGTAGAAATCTTTTCTACTATAGCTGCTTCACTTACTAAGTTAACCCAGAAAAAGGTGACGTTTTTGTAGTCTTGATAACACTCAAATTACACTCTTGAATGGGTGTAAGCGATCGTTGTCAGTATAAAACTCAACTAGGTTGGGGTCAAATCCGACAGGGAACAATGTGAGTGGCGATTAAACTAATTTGAAACTAAAGCTACAAGTTAAATTCAAACAAACAATATAAAAAGATAAAATGGGGGTTTTGGAGATTAGCAAATAATTTTTGGTCACTTTAATTTCAGTGTTTGTCAATCAAGAGTTTATAAAATAATCAGAATTATGTTGACTAGGGCTTACAGTACATGACAGATGCCAAAATTTACTCAAGACTCTCACGGTGGCTAGGATCACAAGCTATCTTTATTGATGATATGATCAAATGTCTCTTGACCTATTCAAGCGTCTAATTTTCTAATCCACTCGGACATAGGGAATCGTTATGCACTGTCCAGATTTTACCTCTGGTTAATCAACCTTGTTACAACGCTGATTATTAAATGAAGCTTTTCCGAGTCCCTGTTGATAATTCACTTCCTACTATTTATGATTTCTTTCTCAAGAAAACCAAAGTACGTACGCCTATTGTTTGCAACCACAGACATAAATTGTAATCTCAAAATTACCAAGAAATCCTAACACCTATTAAACTTTGAGTAATTAATTACCACTTTATCATGACCTAATCCTATATCCCATAATCCAGGTTAAGGGTGTTCAACTACTCATGATGCAAGAAATAAGCACACAAATTGAATTCATAATTAAGAAGATTAACTTACAATAAAGAAGGAAATCAAAAGTGAACTTGTAATTGAATCACAAAGCAAACACTAAAATATTGGTCTGAGAGAGAGAGAGAGAAATCGTATCTTCTATCTTGAGGGATATGTCAATCGATAATGATCGAATGAATAATAATATAAAAAAAAACTAAAAAAAGGATTTAAATAGTTAACCCTAAATAAAGAAATAAAATTAAAGTTCAAATTTTCTTTGGAATAGATGACAGCGCTCGTGACGGCCTATCAGAAATTTGACGGCCTATCACGGACGTTATCAGCTTCTCTGCAAGTTTAGCTTCTGTTGCCTAAGGTTGACGATGATAATGACGTCCTATCAGGAGTTTGATGGTGCGTCATGGATGTCGTCAACTCCTCTTCCATTTTGTGAATTTCTGCCTAAGGTTGATGGTGATCCTGGTGCCTTATCACAACTCTGACGCCTTATCATGACATGCCGTCATAACGTTACAGCAATCTCATTCTCTAGTTAAGGTTGACGGCATCCTTGACAGCCTATCACCAGGCTGACGATGTGTCATGGATGTCGTCAGCCTCCCTTTGTTCTTTGTTTGCTTCCGATTTCATGCTTTCTGCTTTCTTTTTTTGTGGTTACCCTTCTTCTCTACTTATACTGCAAAATCAAAGTAAACTAATAAAAAACGACTAAAGTTGCTCAAGACTTTGCAATTATTTAGAGTTAAAAGCTATAAATGTGTTAGCATGGGCTCACACATCAACACCCTCAACTTAAACAATTGCTTGCCCTCATGCAACCATAACATAACTAAGAGTATATAATGTACAAGTTGGCAGCTAACTATTCATATCAGTTTAGAATATATGCACTATCTCCAAGGCCAGTCAAATTAAGAGAAACTGTGTCTATTATTGAAAACACCCATACAACTCACGAGGATCAAGATATGGCAAGAATTTTAGTAATAATAACCTAGCACATACCCAAATCACACTATCTGAATAAGGCAGTGATTAGCAACATACCTAGTGTACCCTCACAACAAAAAATTCCTATTTTCTCTCATGTCAAAATTTACATACATAAACACAGGGATAAACACAAAACTCACTCTCAGAACAAAGTTCCAACATTGCGCATCAAATGCCATAGGCTTGCTCTTATAGTCAGTACCCAAGTCGCCAGACAGGTCAGTTAGGATCATTATAGGTCTTCTCTTAGGCTTGTAACATAGGCTAGGGGATGGTATGATACTTGATGATATTTGAAGTGACTAAGCCTCCTTGACACTACACTAGTTTTTTAGGGTTTCACTCATTAGCCTTTTTCTATTCTTCTATTTACTTGATCACACATATTCAATATGAGTGCGGTTCTTTTCTACAATTACTTTTTTTTACAACTTTTCCTTTTCTTGCTCTTTTCCACCACACCCTGTTTTTTTTTTTTTTTTACTCTACCTTTATTCATACTCAGTTTACATCATGTACCCCCATGATAGCCACCCTCAAACTTAGGCCATTTGCATAAGTCAAGGTGCACAGTGTCCAAGAAGGGTCAGGGCCAAAACAGGTTCATTATGCTATAAATTAAAACAGTAAGAGGTGTCATTAAAAGAAATAGGCTAATTAGGCTCAAAGCAGGGATCAAGGGATATTTTACATACAGGGAAGGTTATTTAGGCTAAAAGTGAGCTAATATCAAAATGTCCAATGTTCCTTTCCTAACCCGTATCCTTCAACTAAGGTAAGACTAACCAGGCAACTTCTGGATTTCAACATACAATAGGAACTAGGTAGTATCTCACACACACATGGAAAAAAGGTACATCACAAGTTATTACCCATTTGGTTCATGCCATTATTTAGAAATGGTTATCATGTTACTAGAACTAACTCCATAAAAAAGATGCATAGTGGTCACACATAAATGCATATCACACAGTTATAAAACAGACCTTTGGAGAGGTTCAAAAATCAACAAAAATATGTCAACTGCTGTAGATACTTATTTTTCTCCCACTTAACCACAACACATCACAAAATAAAACACAATATGCTTAAACATGCCGGCTCTATTAAGAACAAGACTCCGGGGAAAAGAGGCACGGCAACCAAAACCCATGAAAGACATCAACACCCACAAGTAGCCCCACACCCTCAACTTAAAACATACAATATCCCCAATGCGTCAAACCAAAACAAAAGAGTTACAAACATACATGTGGTACCACGGGTGCAAATATCTAATGTCCATCACATAATACAAATACAAATAACAAAATACCTTGGGTTGCCTACCAAGAAGCGCCTAATTTAGTGTCGCGGTGTGACTCAGTTATCTTGACTACTGAGACTTCATCAAGATACCTTGTTGATAATTATTTATGCCTTCACTTGGAGGATTTAAAACTTCGACCCAACTTTTGATCAATACATCTTCGAGTTGTGTTGGGCAAATATGAGGGTATGATGTGGAATGCTCTATCACACCACTTTAAAGACTTGAACTGCTTACCCAATTTCGCATTAAACTTTTGTGTAGGTTCATTGGAAACGGTGAAAATCTTAAACAACCACTAAATAGACATCGATCTTTAAGCTTCTTGGCCTTCAAGATTGGGGTTGTAGTATACCCTTTTGGAAGGACAAACTCCAAAATGTAAGATTTTTCCTCCTCATTTTCAAAATTCATCATTTGCATGGGTGATTCGACTTTCATCACATCCACCAAGCATAATGTTGAAAAGTGATTTGAATGAGGACTAACTCTCAATTTTAGAGTAGCACCCCTATTAGTATTTTTACACCAAAATAGACTAGAGTCTTCACAAGGATTGTGTTTAATTTCTTATTTTGAATCGAGCACCATTTTCTCGTCTTTGGAATCTTCATTCATAAATAGTTTGGTTGGTTGGTAAGTCACCAAGGGTTTCCCAACATCAAGCTCATCATCAACATCAAATTTTTGCTCCTCGTCTTCACACTCGTCCATTATGTTAAATGATTCCACAGACAAGATATTATCTAAACATAATGTGGAAAAGTGATTTGAATGCTTGACCGCTATATCCATATCCTCTATCATTCTTCTTTTCTCATTATTTGCCCTTATGTCTTAATGTATATCATGTATGATATCATTCGTTGTGTCCATACACTCCAACATTAGTTGAAGCATAGCTTCAATGCCATTATTTTTGGTGTTTCGTTCTTCCTGTTTTTAACCGTAAGACCTATCAAAATCATAAGAAGAACTAGAATTTGGATTAGCATACCGGGGGGAGGGGGCATTTTGGCAATCACTCCAATATCCATCTTGACCTCCACATAAAGAACAATCATACTCCCAGTAGGATAAAAATGGTGCACACATCTCTCTCCAGGAAGCATATCTACAATCTTGCCAAAAGTGAGGTCCATCACAACATGGACATGGATCATCAAGATACGTTTTCCAACCACCAAGATCATGTTCATTCCAAGACTCCATAGTAATAAGTAAACTAAAATAATAATCTGCCTAACACCAGAAATATAATAAAACTAAAATAAAATATTTACAAGTTTAAATTCAAGCGAGTAGGCTAAAATTCCAAACCAACTCAATACGCTAAATTATTCCCCAACAACGACACCATTTTTGATAACTCTCAAATTACACTCTTGAATGGGTGTAAGCGATCGTTGTCACTATAAAACCCAACTAGGTTGGGGCTGAATCCCACAGGGAACAATGTGAATGGTGATTAAACTAGTTTGAAACTAAAGCTAAAAGTTAAATTAAAAAAATGATATAAAAAAATAAAATGGGGGTTTTAGAGATTAGCAAATAATTTTTGGTCACTTTAATTTTAGTGTTTGACAATCAAGAGCTTATGAAATAATCAGAATTGTGTTCACCAGGGCTTACGGTACCTAATAGATGCCAAAATTTACTCAAGACTTTCACGGTGGTTAGGATCACAAGCTATCTTTATCGATGATATGCTCAAATGTATCTCGACCTATTAAAGCGTCTAATTTCCTAATCCTCTCGGACTTAGGGAATTGCTATGCACTATCCAGATTTTATCTCAAGTTAATCAACCTTGTTACAGCGCTGATTATTAAACGAAGCCTTTTCGAGTCCCTGTTGATAATTCACTTCCTACTGCTTATGATACCTTTCTTAAGCAAACCAAAGTAGGTAAGCCTATTGTTTATAACCAATAGACATAAATTCTAATCTCAGAATTACCAAGAAATCCTAACACTTATTAAACCTTGAGTAATTAATTACCACCTTATCATGACCTAACCCTAGATCCTATAATCCAGGTTAAGGGTGTTCATCCACTCATGATGCAAGAAATAAGCACACAAATTGAATTCATAATTGAGAAGATTAACTTACAATAATGAGGAAACTAAAAGTGAACTTACAATTGAATCGCAAAACAAACACTGAAATATTGGTCTTAGAGAGAGAGAGAAAAAAATTGTATCTTCTATCTTGTGGGATATGTCAATCGATAATGATCGAATAAATAATAATATTAAATAACCCTAAAATAAGGCTTTAAATTGTTAACCCTGAATAAGAAAATAAAATTAAAGTTCAGATTTTCTTCAAAATAGATGACGACGCTCGTGACAGCCAATCAGGAGTTTGATGGCCTATCACGGATATCGTTAACTTCTCTATAAGTTGAGCTTCTGCTGCCTAAGGTTGACGACGATAATGACGTCCTATCAGGGGTCTGAGGGTGCATCATGTATGCCGTTATCTCCTCTTCCATTTTAAGAATTTCTACCTAAGGTTGATGGTGATCCTGAGGCCTTATCACAACTCTGACGCCTTATCACGACATGCCGTCACAATGTTACAGCAAATCTCATTCTCTGGTTAAGGTTGATGGCATCCTTGAAAGCCTATCACCAGGCTGACGGCGTGTCATGGATTTCGTCAGCCTCCCTATGTTCTTTATTTGCTTCCGATTTCATGCTTTTTATTTTCTTTATTTGTGGTTCCCCTTCTTCTATAATTATACTGCAAAATCAAAGTAAAATAATCAAAAACTACTAAAGTTTCTCAAGACTTTATAATTATTTAGAGTTAAAAGATGTAAATATGTTAGCATGGGCTTACACATCAGGTCTGACACCTGTGCGAGTAGTTTTGAGAAATTGAAAGACAAATTGACTACAACACCTGTTCTAACTCTTCCAGAAGGCACAGAGGGTTTTGTTATGTACTTTGATGCATCCCGTATGGGAGTTGGGTGTATACTTATGCAGCACGGTAAGTTGGTGGCTTATGCATCCAGGTAGTTGAATGTGCATGAGAGAAATTACCCCACCCATGACTTAGAGTTAGTGGTTGTGGTGTTTGCATTTAAAATTTGGCAGCATTTCTTTATGGGGTGCATGTTGATATTTTTACTAACCATAAGAGTTTACAGTATGTTTTATTGTAGAAAGAATTGAACCTCAAGCAAAGGCATTGGATGGAACCATTTATCGGTGGAATAATATGAAGCACGATGTGTCTAACTATGTTTCCAAGTGTTTGAACTATCAACAAGTTAAGGCAGAGCATATGAGGCCTGGTGGTACTTCCCAAGAGATTGCTTTTCCTTTAACGAAATGGGAAATGATCAATATGTATTTCATTAGGGGACTTTCGAGGTCCCGAAATTAGTATGATTCTATTTGGGTAATTGTTGATCAGCTGACCAAGTCAGCTCACTTTCTGCCTATGAGGACCAACTTTTTGGGAGATAATTATGCCAAGCTATATATTAAGGAGATAGTCCATTTGCATTGGGCACCTATATCCATCATATCTGACAGAGGTACGCAATTCTCTTCACAGTTTTAGAGGTCTTTTCAGAGGAGTTTAGGTACCCAAGTGAACCTAAGTAATTCTTTCCACCCTCAGACTAATGGGCAAGCTGAGCACACTATTCAGACCCTTAAGGATATGTTGAGGACTTGTGTAATTGACTTCAAAGGTAGCTAGGTAGATCACTTGTCGTTAATAGAGTTCTCTTATAATAACAGCTACCATGCCAGTATTAAGATGGCTCCATTTGAAGCTTTGTATGAAAGAAGGTGTAGATCAGCGATAGGGTGACATAAAGTGGGTGAGACTCAGTTGTTCAGGCTGGATCTTGTTCATTAGGCGATGGAGGACATGAAAATTATTAGAGAAGGACTTAAAATAGCCCAGGGTAGACAAAAATTCTACACCGATGTTAGGAGAAGAGTCTTAGAGTTTGAGGTTGGTGATTGGGTGTTTCACAAAGTCTTCCCGATGAAGGGAGTTATGCAATTCGGGAAAAAAGGTAAGCTGAGTCTTCGCTATATAGGGCCATACCAGATTCTGAGAAGGATAGGTGGGGTTGCGTATGAGTTAGAGTTGCTGGCAAGTTTGGGTTCTGTTCATCCAGTATTTCACAATCCATGTTAAAGAAATATATTAGAGACCATTCATTAGTGTTTCCTGTAGAAGAGGTCAAAGTGACAGACTCCTTATCCTATAAAGAAGATCTTGTGGCAGTCTTGGATCGCCAAGTTAGGAAACTAAGGAGCAAAGAAATAGCCTCGATCAAAGTATTGTGGAAAAATTAGAAAGTTGAGGAAGCAACTTGGGAATCAGAAAATGACATGAGAGATAGATACCTGGACTTATTTGATCTGGTGAATGACAAAATGGAAGGTACAATTCTTGTCTTATTCTTCTATGGCCTTAGTGTACTTTAAATCATGCTTGTTTGTGTTCCGCGTCATCATTTGGAGACGAATGATCCCGAAGAAAGATAATGTAACACCCTGCAAAATCATCTATGCATTAGCTTGTGGTAATAAGCTCTTAGAGTTAAATGACTAGAATAGTGTCAAAAAGACTTAGTCTCATTCTTGGCATCCAAAATGAGTAAAGTTTAAACCATATATAATTTCCCTAATTTTGACTTTTTATCATGTGGAAAATTGAATGAGCTTTCCGTTGATATAAGATTCACCCAAATTCGATACTCGGGCAAGAAATTATGGCTAATTTAAGTCCTAATCATAAAACACCGTCGTTTTGGTGCTTGGCGCATCGTGGAGTAGGTCTATTTAGCAATTGTCAAATTCCAGTAGCTTAGCGCAATTGTGGCGCGTCGCGCTGAAGCTCCAGGTCCCAACCAGTGGGATAACGTGATGGCTCCTCATCGCGGTGACCCTAAGAATCCCATTCATAGATTTCCAATGAGCCACCGCGATTATGGCACGTCGCGGTGGCCCATAAAATCGAGCTCCCAGTTATATTTTTATTCCGTCTCATTAAGGGTACATTAGGTATTTTTGACCCTCTTATCAGCTTAAACTCGGGATTTTAATCCCAAATGACCTCATTATTGATATTTTCATCAAAAACCATCAAGAACACTCCTTAGGATTTCAAACAAGAAAACCTAAACAACTCAAGATTCAACCATGGGTTTTTGAAATTGATTGAAGATTTGGAATCCCCAAGCCATGAGCACCAAGAATCATACTTTAATTTCCTAAATAGAGGTATGTGGGGTTTATCCTAAAAATTACATGGGCTTAAAACCACTAGAGCATGATTTTTAAGATTTTATGCATGAATTTCAAAGGGGTTTTGGAAACTATGTTCTAAATTACGTACTCCGAATGTTTTAATGTTACTATTATTTTGACCTTGTGGTCCTATCCCCCAAATTGATTTACATATGTACGTATATTTATGATATTTGAGATTTAAGATTGTTTGAGAGCATAAATTATGAACTCCCTCTCTTGTATTGGATTAAAGCTTATGGATTTGTTGGAAAAGAGTTGAAATGCATGTTTTATGATTTGAAAGATGTTTTCTCAATATCCTTGTACTTGGATATAATTTCAAATTGTTAAGAGGGTGTTTCTTCATATAACTATGTGATGTTAAAGATAAAGAATTATATGAGATTGATACTTTTAACATGACCATCTTTGATTACTGAATTATTGATAAAGAGAATTAACTGCATGGTTTCCATGAGTTTCTTAAAAGAATTATTGATATGGTGGTCCTGAACTTCATGATTTGAAAACAAAGATATAAATTGCTATAATTGGTTCAGAGAATGTGACTTGCAAGTCAATGGTATGACGATACCATATATGTGTATATGCCATGACAGAGTTAAAGATTTCAGAGTATGTTTTCAGAGCATGCATGTTTAAAGAACTAAAAATGGGCATAAAGGGGGTTAGGTGGTTACCCGAATAAGGCATGAGTTCAAGAAACTCTTAGCCTAAAATCGTATTTGCTGATACGGGTATATTATTTTTGTACGCTGGAGACAGCCGTGTGGCATAGCAGATTCAGAGACTCCGACCCTTGCGTCACACTTGGGTTGGGCGCTTGGCTACCGAGTTAATGACAGATCCCATATAGCCCATGGGATTACAGATTTTAGGGTATGCCACCTAGTGCAAAAGTAAGACAAAGAGTGTTACAGATTTCAGATGTTTTCGTAGAGTCTTTTAAAATGCCCATGTGTTTTCTTACTACATGATATGTTTATGAACTACTTTAAATTCCTCTCATATATGTTGAATATAAGTTATTATTTTGGATTTTCTATGCATACCAATACATCTGTATTGACCCTCCTCCCCTACCTCTCAGGTTCTGAGGCTCAATTTAGGGGTCTAGATAAGCAGTAGATAATTCAGACAGCAGATCAGATTGTGCAGTGGTGAGCCTTCTCTATTCCAAAAGGCCCGCCCCTTTCAGATTTTGTCATCTATTACAGTTTTGGTCTACTGGGGGCCTAGTCCCAGTTTTCAGATAGTTGTCAGATTTTCATGTAGTAGAGAGTTCGCAGACTATTTCGGATGTTGTTAGTGATTTTCGGATTTCATTCCTTATTGTTAAACTTAATCCAGGGTATGACCATGTTTCCGTATCAGATTATATATATATATATATGTATGTATGTATGTATGTATGTATGTATGTATATATATATGTATGTATGTATGTATGTATGTATATATATATGTATGTATGTATGTATGTATATATATGTATGTATGTATAACCAACCTAATAGACAATAGTATTAGTCATCCCAAAGAATCTCTTGGATATTAGTAATATATTCGTAAAAAGCAACATAAAAAATGCAAAATAGGGTTTCTATCAAATATACTCTTTGAAGTTTACACGTACATTTGTACATATCCAGCTTTAATATGGTATTACCAAATACCGTATCGAACCGAAGTTCAATTTACCAATTACCAAATTACTGAACCAATGTTTATAAGTATGGTATGTGGTATCTACGTTCAAACACCAATTACCGAATTATCGAACCCAAACGTTGAGAATACAAATCGAATACCGAACATCCACTCCTAGTTACAAGCTTTGTTTAAGTTTACATATTTCAAAAGATCCCAAAATGCAAGGTATATACGTATACTCATGCTACCCATTGCGATGTATATTCTATAATTATTGTTATTATTTTTACGAAACATTATTATTCCTACCAAAATCATTATTACTATTTTTATTATTATTATTATAATTATTTTTATTTGTACATTATTTCAACTCCTTCATATGTTATTATACTTTTTTTTCACATAATTCCGACTATTCATAATCTTTCATATATTTTTCACATACTCTTAAATATACTTTTCGTAAATAAATTTTCATGCCTATAAAAGTATTTTTATTTACTCTACGGTGATTTTAGTTATATATTTATCTTTACATATTTTTAAGTAATTTCCTTTAGAATTATAAGATTTACACTTTCTAATATATGTGTAAAATATATTACCACCTTTTTTTATATTTAAAATACATATATATTTCTGCAATAATTATATTACTTCCTCATACATGGTAGCGTCACGTTTACTATATCTTATAGTTTTTTTCATAAAAAATAATAATGAAAAAAAATATATAATAAAAGATTTCTTATCACCATTTTAGCAAATAACGAAGATATAATTTTTTCAAGTATTTTTCTAAACTAAGTCTAGGAACTATCTTCGGATAGACTTTGAAGAGTGCCTAACACCTTCCGTTTGAGTAACTAAAATCCTTACTCGGAATCTCGAAATATTTTTTAAAAGACCAAAACAAATTCTTCTATATAAGATGGTTTTTTCCTAATTTTTCTAAAAAAAAATTTGGTTACGACTCTAAAAAATGAATTTTCAAATCTCGAAAATCACAACGACCACCACATGTTATGTGTTGTTTCGATCGATTTGAAATAGAACACATGTTATGTGTTGTTTCGATCGATTTGAAATAGAGCACGATACAACCATTGGAGTGAACCGATTAAATGAGATGTGAAAACTCATCTTCTCGAGTATCGCTAAGGACTTGATCATCTTCCCTTTAAGAAGATCTTGAAGACAAAGTTTACCCATTTGTCTCCAGTAGTCACCATATTGAAAAGATTACAATCTTTATAATTGTAAAAAAAATATAACGTCTGTAGATGTAACTTTGGGACAACTAGCAAAGGCGAGATCGTGAGTTCATAGAATTTCTTTTGCAGTAGTTATTAGTAGGTTGGCCTAGTCTATGCATAATTCTTTGAAGCTACTTAAGCTGGACTATCATTAGTTGATTACCTGAAGAGAAAATCCCATGGAATTTGAAGACCAAATCCATCTAATGGACAAATTTACTAAAAGAATGACCAAGTTAAATTTCCTGGAAGCAGACATACTTCATGATATGTTGCATTTCTTCAAAGGATGACTCAAGAGGAAGAAGCTGTCATCCTCTGCCTCTGCACAGAGGCTAAATGTTGAGCAATATTTGAAGGGGAGTTTCGGTGCGATGGAGATCGACATGGCAAGAAAACACTTCAACAGAAACATTTAACTCTACTGAAGCAATGTGGCTGATAAGCTGGTGAAAAGATGCAGATCACGAAATACACGCACACATAAGAAAAAAAGAGAACTAGTGTTAATACATAAGAGAGATAGGGATTGTTTAGTCATTTAAGTCCACGACTAAGAAACTACTTAGTTAGTTAAGTTAGTTATTACTTGAGCGTTAATCAGATGATTCACTCTCTAACTAATTAGGTAGTTAGTTACTGATTATTTCAGCCTATACATACACATATATACCTCATTTGTAATCATTTCAATAAAAGATCAATATAGTAGATAATGACTTCATCTTCTTCCCTCTGTTTCTTTCATTTCTCTGTAAATTGAGTACTGCTGCATTGTAGTTACTGTTTCATTCTTTTACTATACAAAAACCTACATGGTATCAAAGCAACGATCGAAGTCTGAGTAGATCGAGCTTTCATGTGCTGAACTCGATCATCGTTCTTCTTAGAAAGAATACA
>JAPEIP010000007.1:185993610-186011411 GCA_026120095.1 Capsicum chinense
CATGCAGGCCGACGTCCTCTTGCCAACTTCCGTTGTCTTTTTTTATAATTTTTTATTTTCTTTATTTTAATTTATTTATTTTATTTTTTAATTTAATATATATTTAAAAATTATATAAAATTATTTAAAAAATTACAATAATTAACAGCGTAAAATGTTTAACTGCTTATAAAATTTTTAATTCATTCTTCAAATACTATCACAGTTACATAAAACAAGAGAGTAATATATATTATTTAAAAATTAATTGATAGCAAGTACTATAAATCACAATAATTAACAAATGAAAATATGTAAAAACTATATATAAAAATTTATATAGTTGTGTAAAATTTTATCAGTGTCACATAAATTGGGATTAGAGAGTATCACATATTATCTGAAAGTTATGTAAAATTATTATAAATCACAATAATTAACAACTTTATCTTAAAATTATATAAAAAGTTTAGTTAACTCTCTAAATTTTATCATTGTCACGTAAATTGAAAGGATGAGAGTAACATATATTATCTAAAATCTATATATAAAAAGTATTATATATCATTATAATCGATAATTTAAAAAGATTTAACAATCCTAAGAAAATAGTTAGTTGACTCTCAAAAATTTATTTGTATCACAAAAAACAGTAGTATACATTAGGCTCGTGCAAGCACGGGCTCTTGTTTCTCGTTATAATACAAGTCGTGCTGCCACTACCATGTAACAATGCATATAGACTTATTAATATAATTATCCCTGTTGTAGGAAAAGAAATGTAATGAAAAATTGAAAAAGAAAAAACGTTTATGAATTTTGAACTCATTATCTATCGAATTCATAGCTTGTCTTAGTTATTGAATTCACATTTAAATATTTATGCACATACAATGAATTTTTTGATACAAATTAATATATATGATCTAAGAAAAATCATTGAATTTGTCCAAAATCTTGAGTAGTAAACTAGCTATGGCCCTGGTTTTAGTCTGCATTTTATTTTTACCTCTCTCACAGGTCTTCATAGGTTTCTCACTACTGTGTTATATAAGACGTGACTGTCTAATCTAAGAGATTTAAACAGTTAGTAGACATATTTCAATAGAAATAGGGTGCTCATGGATCGATTTGGATTGGTTAGTGGTTAAAATCATAATCAAAATCAATTTAGTCGGTTTTTGAATTTCTAAAATCAAATCAAACCACAAAAAGAAAATAACCGTCGGTTTGGTTCTTGTCGGTTTGGTTCGATTTTTCGGTTTTTTTTCGATTATTGACTAGCCTACTCCAACCATCTCTAGAATAAACTCCCTTTTTAACCCATAGAAACGAGTATCATATTAAACAATTTCTCATGAAATTTTTGTATAGTGATGGACAAATGACACTATAAACTCTTAAAAATCAGAACAAATACATTAAACAAAATCAAAATTGAGATGAAAAACACCATCTTTGTATTGTAGGCACTAAGATTATCCAACAACATACAAACACATACATGTACATTGCAAAACAGAGCTTTGTATTCTGTTGCAGTGGACTGCAAGAAGAGACATGAACAAATTTGAGTTATTTGTTTATTTTAAATACTAGCTAGGTGAGTTAATCATATAAGGAAACGATTGACTAAACAAGGAGACATAAAACTACCATTTGAACCAGAGACCATGGTAACTCGTATTGTGAAAGCTGAAATAGAAGAAGTGAGATAGGGACCGTAGGATTAACTTATTAGTAATAGTAGGTAGAGTTGGGCTTGGGTTTGGGGCTTTGGACAATTGGGCTAAAGTAGTGGTTGGGCAAGACATAGATTAAAATTTAGTTTTAGATTAAATTTAATAAAATATTTATATTTTATTTATAAATTATATATAAATAATTATACTATATATATATATAGATAGATATAAAAAAAAAAATTATAGGTTTGGTTTGGTTATTTTCACGTTTTTTTAAGTAAAACCATAATAAACCAAATAGCATCGTTTTTTTTAAATTTAAAACCAAATCTAACTAAACCAAACGTCGATTTTTTTAATTGGTTTAATTCAATTTACGATTCAGTTTGATTTTTAACCAAACCCATAAACACCCCTAAATGTAATTATACATATGATGTTTCAATACATATCAATTAAACAGATAAATATTACCTCATAAATTCCTCAAATAACTCTTCGAACAGTTGCATCAAGAAATTAACCTCCTCCTGCTCATAAGTCAAATTGTTATGCTTGAGCAACCGTAAAAGAAAATCATTCAAAATCAAACAAAAACAAGTTAAGGTTGTGAGGTTCAAACTAATTAACACGTACCTTGGAACGATTCCAGTTTTCAGTAGAGAAGGCAAAAGCAGATATAACTTGTATTCCAAGTTGGTTAGAAACGTTACAAATATTCTTTAGATTAGGAGTAAGAAATTTGTGACCTTCTTGCACTGGTAAGCCTCTAGTCTTAGCCCATCTCCTATTGCCATCCATTAGTACAGCAACATGTTTAGGTATAAGCTCTGCATGAATTATTTGGATATGACGATCACAATCATCGTCAAGGCTCAGTGAGCTTGATATCTTGCAGAAATGGCCACGATGACCACATAATGATGACGATGGAAGACTCAAATTATAAGAGTTCTTGGATACTGGCTTCCCTACTAACAAAGAACTCATTTCCTCAAACTTTATTTTTTTCCTTCCCAGTAAATTAAAACAAGTAGAGATTTCAGTGATAAAGGATGCTAATCCATGTTTGTTTAAATAATAGTGCATAATGGATGTGAGTTAAAGCACATCGCACTAACATCCACTCCTGATTTACGGCTAGCTAATTTCCTATATATCTATTCAAAGTGGACTTTCTCTATTTTAATTTATGTGACATATGCAAAGCTAATAGTTTGAATAGGCTTAATAAAAGTCATTAAGTATTGAAAATCACTATTATATGCTGAAATTAATTAATTTATAAATGAAACATTATGTGTTTTAATAAAAGTATTAAAATTGATAATAAACAGTTCGTGTATTTGATAAAACGTATTGCTTTTATTATTTCTATTCAAATGACTATACTGTCCTTAAGCTATTAAAAAATATAAATTTGAAAATAGTTTTTCCCAAAAGAAAAAGAGGACATACGATGAAGATAGAATAGACATGGCATTAAAAATTATGATTTAGGAAGATTATCTCAAAAGATATTTCAGATAAAATCGTAAACAATATTGATCAAATTAAATGTGTTTATATAAGCAAAAAATCATAAGTCATGGATGATCAATCTATAACTTTTGATTAATTTTAAGTTATAAGTACTTTTGATCTTTACCAAATGCTTAAACAAACTAAGAAATGCATATATAAGTTAGTATGACTACCAAAATACCCTCATTGTTTAACCTTGGCATAGGTTTAAAAGAATAGTCAGGTGCATTCGGTCTATTAAAGCTTCAATCATGTGCGGAGTCTAGGTAAAAGTTAAATCACAGTCATTTTATGCAATTTTGTCTTACTTTTCCATAAGAGACTTTTTTACAATTTGAGTTTGCTCCTAGTCACATAATTATAATTTTATCAATTAAACAAAGAAAAGTGAGAAAGTCCTATTCCTCTCTCTGCTCCACAATAATTTAATTATTAAATTTTGACATACATATTAAAAAAAAAAAGATATAAATTTATCATGTTATTCCATTTTTATCCTTTTTAAATTTTAAAACTTTAATAATGATACATTACTCTCAATAAATATTTAATGGAGGTTAAATTTGAAAAAAATTTCCAATATCTACGTTAAATTGTGAATCATTCACTTATTTTAAATACTAAAAAATATTTTAATAATTCACTTATTGTGGTACGGAGAAGTATAAAGATAACTATGATCAAATGGCGCATATGGATACTAGAAAAATAGCTGATTTGTACTCCACTTAAGATTTTGGAGTTTATCGGAAGTGATTCATCAGATCTTTGTCCTTTGGTTACTGAAGAGTATATGTCCAGTTGTTTATTTTATACATGTGACACAAATTGTACATAGCAATGAATTAAGAAGTTTAAAGAAATTCAACAGTTTCAGTGACAACATTGGACTGATCAAATGATAAACTAATCATCTGTGACATTGCATATCAAGCCAAGTGGATGTGGGTGAATACTCAAAGCCAAGCAGCTATTAATCTTGTATCAGTTAGAAATTTCGAGTATGAAAAAAATTCAGGATATCAAACAGTTCACCTAAATGAGTTTTACGTAATGTAGATTTGAAGTATGAAAAAAATTCTGAATATCAAACAGTTCACCTAAATGAGTTTTTAAATGAGTTTTACGTAATGTAGATTCGAATTGTTTGGACTCAAATATAATACAATCACTGAATGAAAAATCAAAAAGATAAAATAATAGCCAATATGATTATTACTTGACTAGGCAAGACGACTTGCATATTGTTGCAGTGTTACAGTAAAGAGATCTTTTTGACTGCCGTGGTCAGTACTTAGGGTCGTTTGGTAGAGTGTATAAAAGTAATGTTGAATAAGGTATATTAGTAATGCTTGTATTATTAATGCAAGCATTAGTAATGTTGGTATTAGTTATGCAGACATTATTTTTTATATGACATTTGGTTTGATGTATTACAGATAATATATATATTTTTTAATTTTTATAAAAAAAATATTTATTTACCAAATAACCTTACTTCCCTGTACACTATCTTTTTATTTTTTTATGTAGTCACTCTTTCCCTTATTTTTTCCGCACAAATTAAAACTTTAGGTTGATTTTTCAGCGATGGCTCAATCATCTATTTTTATCACAATTTCCCTCTTTCTCTGTCATTTGGAAGCTGTTGTGTTCGTTGTTGTTGTTACTATTTTGATGTTATTTTTGAAAAATGGGAGGAGAGTAGCACATTTACACCTTTGAACATTACTTTAAAAATAAAAAATTCCTCTAATTTAAATTACAAATATTCCCCCCTCCCGTAATATCTATTTTTTCCTATGTGATGTTTAGATTTTATTAGATGTTTTACCATTAATTAGTTTCATCTTCGGTTTCAATTTTAAGACAAAGTTTGTATTGACAATATGATGTTCAAGAAATAATAGAAGTTGAATTTATTAAATATATCATAATATTTATGCAGAAGAATATTTTTGTAAAATAGTATTTTTCTAGAAAACAAGTTAGTTCCTTATTTTTTTTTTTTATGTATAGTAAGTAGGCAAGCAAAAAGAATACTTTCTCAAAAATATTTATATGTAACTTAATAAAAAAAATATAAAGGTGGGAGGAGGTGAGTGTGGAGTCCCCGGGATTGGCGGGGTGTAAAAGGGGAGTGGATATCAAAATGTGCCACCTACTTATTTAACACTAAAATATATCATGTATTTAAAAAGAAATCAAAATAGGCTTAACTCAAAAAAAAAAAAAAGTGAGTTATATTTAGATAGTTTAAAACTCACTTTTTCTGTAACTTATCCTTCTTATTTCTAAATTGAAAGCAATAAGAGGGGGGGAGGACTGAATTACTTCTTTTTCGATCGGACAATCGACTTTCTCCAAGACTGATGATTGCAGTAACGAAAACTTTAGAAATGAAGCTGAAAGTAAATGACACCAGATGTTTTATACTAGTTGGGACCTCTAATAGGTTTTACTCCAATCTCTTTAGGTTGCAAGGGATTCTACTAATTTTTTTTGAATAAAATCAAAGTATAATATTGAGTTAAGTTTTTTGGCTTTGACTCACTCTTTCCTTTCTTTCACACATTGATACAATGTCTCACCAACTATATATTTCTCTCCGATTTTTTATGTACACAGTAAACCTTTAAGAGAATAAAATACTTGAGTAAAGTAGAGCAAAGAAGTAGCGAAGGTTGAGGCAAATGTATGTCTCTTTCTTTGATATTTCAATACTTATATAATAGTGGTTGGGACTGCTACTAGTCGTTGGAAGATAGTCACACAAGGCAACCGAAAAGATTTTTCTTACTAGAAAAATAAATAACGAATGTGCAATTTTCAAGAATAAGGGAAAAAATCTGTCTAAATAAGACTAAAAGGATGCGGAAATTTCATGAATTATGTGTCATAATTAATGCAGTAATCTTTTTTTCTCTTCTTTTTCCTTTGTAGATATTGAGAGATGCTTTTTCCTTTTTTTATCAAATTTTGTGGGATATTTCTTCGTTTGAGTATTTAACAAAAGATTTCCTACAATCAAGTTCATGATCATTTATCCAAACTTAACATTATCAATCTCCCCGTTTTTTATGAATGACAAAAACATAAATTAATTTTCTGTTATGCATCCCAAGGTCGCAACATAAATTTACAACCCCCACCCCCCACCCCAAATGGGTGATTCCATGCATGAGCAAATATAAAAAATACACTATTCTCTCCCTTTGACATTAATAAAAAAAGGAAGAAAGGTGAAAAGCTAGGTGTAGTCATGATGAAAGAAATTCCAAGTAAAATATGCAACGAGTAAAATATAATTAGAGAGTGGTCACATAATCAGTTAAAAATCATTTGTGTTTCAAAAGGGCTTAAACCAAGGAATTTTTTAAGAAAACAGAATCTTTCTTCATGTAGAGGTTTGGTAAAAATATCAGCTAATTAAAAATCAGTGCTTACAAAAAGACAAACATGATCTCTAATGAAGTGATGGCTTAACATTAATGTGTTTTTCTCTAGAATGAAGCAGCGGATTCTTAGACAAACAAAAAGCACTAGAGTTATCACATAATATTTTGATAGATTTAAAACATAGATCATAATCACAAAGTTGATAGGACATTTAAAGAATCTAAGAACAATGCAATTCAATAGATAAATATATTCAGATTTAGTGATGGATAGAGAGACTCGATTTTACTTTTTTCTATTTCATGACATAAGGAATTGTCTCATGAATTGACAAATGTCACTGGTGCTTTTTCTATCAATCTTATCACTTTCATAATCTGCATTTCAGAAACCTTTTAAAATAATGTTAGTAGACTTAGGATACCATAGACCATAGGAATTTGTACCAATAAGATATCAAATAATACATTTTACAGTAGTCAGATAAGCCTTTTTAGGAGCTGACTGAAACCTAGCACATTTAAAAGAATGTCAGGTCGACTGGCTGTAAGATATAAGAGTGAGCCAATGATGCCACGATAATTGTTTTCATCAATATTTTTGTCATCTTCACACGATTTCAGAACGCACCTAGAATTCATATGAGTATTGAATGATTTGGCATTTTTCATTTCAAATTTTTGAATAAGATTTTTGGTGTACTTATTTTGGAAGAAGAATGTTCCCTCAGTAGACTGATGAATTTGTAATCCTAGAAATAATGTTAATTTTTTCATCATGTTCATTTCAAACTCACTTTACATTAAATCAAATAATTCCTTGCATAAAACAACATTAGTACTACCAAAAATAATATCATCAACACAAATTTAAATAAACAAGTTTTTAGAGAAAGTATGTTTGATAAATAAAGTAGTATCATTTTTTTCTCTTGTAAATTTATGGTCAGTTAAAAAGTTGTTTATTCTATCATACCAAGTTCTAGGAGTTTGTTTTAGACCATAAAGAACTTTAGAGAGTTTGAAGACATGATATGAAAAGTTTGGACTTTCAAAACATGGGGGTTGTTTCACAAAGACTTGTTCATCAATAAAATTATTTAAAAAGATATTTTCACATCCATTTGAAATAATTTAAACTCTTTATAGGAATCATAAGCAAGTAAAATTCTAATGGATTCTAGCCTTGAGCGACTAGACGAGATTTGTTTTGCATAACTTTACCTAATTCATTTATTGTATTTCTGAATACCCAATTGATGTCAATAATGGAGATATTATCTAATTTTGGAACAAGAGTCCAACACATTATTTCTGTCAAATTGGTCAAACTCTTCTTCCATTTCTTTTACTCAACTATCATCTTCCAAGGCTTTATTGACTTTCTTTGGTTCAAGTTGAGATATGAGGTCTATCTTCGCATTTCTTATACTGGAAGTCCTTATTTGCATTCCTTCCTTTGGATCCTCAATGATGAATTTCTTAGAATAGTCATGCTCTCTTCTCTATTTATTTGGAATTGCCTCATGTTTAATTTTATCATTTGAAGTAGTGACAGACTGTACAGCTTCAGTGCTAGAGGAATTTGAGGAGGATTTATCCTTGGTGAAGGAATTTTGTTAAATTGTACCTATTCAATCTCATTACCTACATAGCTAAAATTCTTAACACAGTAATTAGTATCATTAAAAACAACATTGACTGATTCCTCAATGCAAAGAGTGCATTTATTATAAATTCTATTTGATCTACTATAGTTAGAGTAACCCATGAAAATACCTTCATCACTTCTTGGATCAAACTTATCAATATTGTCCTTGGCATTGTTAAGAACAAAATATTTTGACCCAAAATCATGAAAGTACTCAATATTGGATCTTTTATTATTTCAATGCTCATATGGAGTATTTTTCAGAATAGGTCTAATGAAACATCTGTTCAAAATATGACATGCAGTACTGATCGCTTCTACCCAAAACTTGTGTGGTAAAGAGTGTTCGCAGATCATAGTTCGAGCCATATCTTGAAGAGTTTTATTTTTTCGTTCAACCATATCATTTTATTGAGGGGATCTTAGAGCTGAGAAGTTATGAGTGTACCCATGGGTATCACAAAAAATTTCAAAAATTTTATTCTCGAATTCTTCCCCCTGATCACTTCTAATGGCAATGATGTGGTAACCCTTATCTTTTTGAACCTTTTCACAAAAAACTTCAAAATTCTTTAAGGTGTCATATTTCTTAGCCAAAAACATAACCCAAGTAAAACTAAAATAATCATAAATAATAACAAAAACATATCTTTTTCCAGCAATGCTAGCAATTCTAGTTGGACCAAATAGGTCCATATGAAGTAGCATCAAGAGTTTAGTAGTTGACAAAATATCTTTGACAGGAAAAGAATTTCTAGTTTACTTGCCAAACTGATTGACATCACAAATATGAATTTTTTTAAAAATCAAGATTTAGCGATCCTGTAACAAGGTAATGCTATTCTAATTTTTCAATATATCTTATGTTTGTATGACCAAATTTTCTATGTCAAATTCATGGATCAGCAGAAATGGAGGCTAGACATATATGTCCTTATGTTCTTTTGATGGAGTCTAAAACATACACATTTTTGTGTCTATTTTTAGAAAGGACTTGCCTTCCAGGCTGTTCAATTATGCATCCTTCCTTTTAAATCTTTCCTCCAATCCAATATTACACAGTCGAATGATGCTTACAAGATTGTACTTTAAATTGTTTACCAAATAAACATTACTAATATCACAAGAATTATTAAAGGAGATGGTACCAATGCCTATTAGTTTGCCCTTGGAGTTATATCCAAAGTTGATGTTACCTCCATCAAAATCAGTTATGATTCAAATAAATTCTGACTTCCAGTTATGTGATTTGAACATCAACTATTGAGATACTATTTTCCTTTAGGTTTTGAGTGGAGTTTATGCAAATAGATGTATTACTTATTTCTAGGTACCTAAGTATTTTTGAATTCATTGGGATTAGTCTTTGAATTTATTGACTCAATTTTGGATCTCCAAATCTATTTATCAGGATTTATATTGCAAATCTGTTGTTATAATATTTATGAATAGTTTTTTCACAATAATAACAAGAAGTATAGTATTGATCGGTGGTTGTATAATAAGTATTGTAATTGTTATTGTATCTCCCAGTCGATTGACTTGAGTTAGTTGACCTTTGAGATTTATCATAACTATAACATCTTTTTTGATAGGTATTTGGATTATGATTTCTCCCTTGGATTGACTTAGTCTATTTAGTTGAACGTTGAGATCCTTCACAACTATAATATCTATTACTATTAGTAGACTTAGTTGAGTTAGCCAACAGTTTGAGCCATGATTTTTTTACACTTGTTGTTCGGCAAAAACTTGTGAGTCCTTACTTTGATACCAATTGAAAGAAGTAAAAGAGGGGTGAATTATACCTTTTTATATCAGACAGTTGACTGAAGATTGCAGTAATGAAAACTTTAAAAATTAAGTTGTTGAAAGTAAATAACACCAGATGTTTTATACTAGTTAAGACCTCTAATAGGTCTTACTCCAATCCCCTTGGGTTGCAAGAGATTCTATTAGTTCTTTTGTAAATAAAATCAAAGAACAATACTGATTCAAGTTTTTGGCTTTGACTCACACTTTCCTTTCTTTCACACTTTGATACAATGCCTCATCAACTATGTATTTTTCTCCTATATTTTATGTGCACATTAAACCTTTAAGAGAATACAATGCTCGAGTAAAGTAGAGCAAAATACTAGAGAAGGTTGAGACAAGTGTATGTCTCTTTTCCAATGCTTATATAGTAGTGGTTGGAACTACTACTAGCCGTTGGAAGATAGCCACAAAAGGCAACCCACAAGATTTTTCTTCTTAGGAAAAGGAATAATGAATATTTAATTTTAAAAAATAATTAAAGTTTAAAAGAAAAAAATCTATCTAAATAAGACTAAAAGGATGCAGAAATCCCATAAATTATGCATAATAATTAAAGAAGCGATCTTCCAGTAATCTTTTTTTCTCTTCCTTTCCCTTTGTAGATATTGAGAGATGCTTCTTCATTTTTGATCAACTCTTGTGGGATGCTTCCTCCTTTTGAGTATTTGACAAAAAATTTCATGTAATCAAGCTCACGATCATTCATCAAAACTTAACATCATCATATAAAACTTACAAAAAAGTGAGTTATATACTTCTTTTCATGAAAAGTGTAAAACTCACAAAAATAGTAAGTTATCCTTCCTATTTCTATAAAACTCACATTTTATATGAGTTATATATTTATGTAAATATAGTTTTTAAAAAAAGTGCAAAACTCAAAAAATGAAAAAGCGAGGTATCCTTCTTATTTCTATAAAACTCACATATTATGTGAGTAATATATTTATTTTTTTAAATTAATATGAGTTATCTATTTTTATTTTATAAAACTCATATATTATGTGAGTTATCTATTTTTATTTTATAAAACTCTCATATTATGTGAGTTATCCATTTTTCTTTTATAAAACTCACATATTATGTGAGCTTTCTATTTTTTTTTTTCTAACATTTATTTTATAAAACTCACATATCTAATTTTCTTTTTTTTTTAAAATATTTTTTTCATTTTATAAATCTCACCATGTGAATAAATTTACTATCTCAAAAAAATATAACTTTAATACGTTTAGAATTTATTTTTTGAGATTTTATTATGTTTTGAAAAGAAGAATTGAATTTGATTAAGTTTGAAGAAGAAGAATTTAATTTGGATAATTTTGAAGAAAAAAATATTGAATTTGAAAAGAGGAGTTGAGTAAACAAAGAATGAATGTATACATCTGTTTAAATAGGAAAATTTTGAGATTTGGTGAAAAAAAATATTTACACATAACTCATATATTCTTAACATCATATTCATATTTCACATCATTAATAAAGTTATACACATAACTCATATATTTTTCGAGCTATATTCATATGTCACATCACTAATAAAGACTATCAATGACTATCAGAGCAGGCTGTGGCATGTGTAAAATAGATAACTCACATAAATAGTAAGTTATTTTATATTTGAATAACGCACATAATTTGTGATCTTTATAAAATAAAAATAGATTAAAAAAAATAGATATGTGAGTTTAACAAAATAAAAATTAGAAAAGAAAAACAGAAAGCTCACATAATATGTGAGTTTTATAAAATAAAAATGGATAACTCACATAATCTGTGAGTTTTATAAATAAAAATAAATAACTCACGTAAAATTATAAAAATAAATATAAAACTCACATAATATGTGAGTTTTATAGAAATAAGAAGGACAATCACTTTTTTGTGAGTTTTACACTTTTTATAAAAACTTGAGTTTTACACTTTTTATAAAAACTATCTTTATAAAAATATATAACTCACATAAAATGTGAGTTTTATGAAAATAAAAAAGGATAACTCATTATTTATGTGAGTCTTACATTTTTCATAAAATAAATATATAATCACTTTTTTATGAGTTATATAGAAATAAGAAGGATAACTCACAAAAAATTGAGTTTTATATTTTTCATAAAATTTAACTCTATCATCCAACTTTCAGTAAACAGAAAGGTATAACTCACTTTTTTTTGTGAATTAAGTCTATTTTGATAGATTTTAAATACATGACATGTTTTTATATTTTAAATAAGTAGCTGACTTATTTTGATCGTTCACTCATAAAAAGACATATTGGGGTTGGTGTTGGATGAAATTGGGTAGATGAGAAAATACAATAAATATAAAACTTTACTTATATAATTTATTTTTTATATTTTTACTAAAAAAGTCATTCTCCTCGATTTTAAGAGATTTATTTTCTGAAAAAAATACTTTTTCAAAACTTTAGTGCAATCAAATATTATAAA
Source organism: Capsicum chinense (assembly GCA_026120095.1). Taxonomy (NCBI): domain Eukaryota; kingdom Viridiplantae; phylum Streptophyta; class Magnoliopsida; order Solanales; family Solanaceae; genus Capsicum; species Capsicum chinense. Next base: position 186,006,116 of record JAPEIP010000007.1, read on the forward strand.
ATAATATCCATACCACACCCACCCTATATGGTGGAGAATATTTTAGAGCGCATGATGGCTTACCATAAGTGTTCACTGCACTGAACCTGATTGTCCAATCATGATATTATTAAATAGTGAGCATAAATAATATGGAATTTATAAATGATTCGAGGACTTTAGACTCGAATGACTCGGAATCCACTTTCTGGCCAGTTTTATCGTAATTAAAGTGACAAGGGAGGGTGATAATACCATTCACATTTTTTTCTACCCAAATTACCCTTTCTAATTGAAAACCACCCGATTTTGAAAAAAAAAAAAAACATTCCCCACACCTAATAATAGGTTGTCTTTTCTTGTCCCCCACTTTCTCCTTTCACATGATTCTTTCATCTTCCCGATATTATTTTCCTTATTTGGTGTTGTTTTGTATTAGGGTTTGTTGATGAAGAATGTGGGAAATGTTCTTTAGGCCCATTTCTTATAACCAGGTTTTGTCACCCTCAAATTTGGGCCCAATTCAACTAAGAAAATTGTTACAATTGTCCTCATTTTAGGCCCAATATGATGTGCATCTGTAAATTTTTAGAAAAATTACACAAATTAACAACCTTAAGATATTAATTACAAATAATAGCAATAGTTTCTCAAAATTACAACTAGCAACAAACTAGTAATATTTTACCTTTTTTTTTTTTTAGAAGCGTGTGTCTTTAAATCATTTTTTTTACTTTACCCTATATTCATGCTACTTCACCAATTTCACTATTGATTTTTTTTTTCAAATTCTATTTTTTCTCTTAAGATCTTGATAAACACTCTCTCTATCAATTAAGGTAAGTTTATTTTTAGAGTTAATGCATGTTATATTTTTCATATAAATTTTTTTATGTGTTTTTTTATTGTCAGTTTTTTCACTATTCTTCTGTGAATTGGTCTGTTTGATTTTTCTTTTCTGTACTTGTCGCCATTTTTCTTGAACCTTCGTATGTGATTTTACATCCAAAAGAGCACAGAAAAAAGGTTTGGTTGACTCTTTCACCCACTTCTTTTTTTCTTTTTCTCTTTCTAAATCTTGTAATCTTCCGAGAACATTGTCAAAATTATATATGGTAGCCTTTTTTGTCTTTGATTTTTTCAAAAATCTTAACTTTTTATTGTAAATAAAACAGTAGATTTTACTCAACAATAAGATAAAAATGACAGAGTGAAGAAGTAGTAGTAGTTTATTCAGATCCCAAGATTTTGTTTTTCTTTTACCTACACAAAATTATTTCTTTCTCTTTTTATGTTGGATCTGAAATTTACATGAAGATTATGTAATTTTTTGAATTTATTTTTTTTCGTGTTGTATTTTTTTTTGGATTTCTGCTATAATGGCAGAATATGCAAATAATAGTAGTTCAGTTAGAGACATTCAACCGATTAATTTAGTTTTTGATGAAATTCCATCGTTTATCTTGGTTTAACACAAGATGAAGATGTTAACTTGTGTTCCACTAGCATTGAAGAGATGAGATCGAAGAAGCATAGCGATCCTGTAAAGATTGTGAAAATCATGAAACGGAAAGCATTGACAAAATCTTCATCCCCAAAATTCATAAAAATTCAAAAATCGGTGAAAAAAAGAAAGGCAGATGAAAAAGCGGAATCTAGTAAAATTGCAAGTCCCATTTCATTTGATTTTGAATCTGAAGAAGAGAAAGTGAAGGAGGTATTTTGATATGTGTAAAATTTTATAGTTTCTGGGCAACATGTTCATATATGTATTTTATATATACATTTTATAAGGTATTTTTTTTTTTTAGTTTTGTTGCTAATTTGTTGATATGCATCTGTTATATCTAAGATTTTTTATTTGTATGTGTAAGATATTTATATTTGTTACTGATAAGGTTTGTAATTGATGTTCAGTTGTATATTTTTCTTGTAAGTTAAATTTGTACCATTCGTGTATTCATGGAATACATATATATGTTTCAATGTAAATATAATATGTATATTGTAAATACATAAGTACCACTATTTTGACATATAAATGTTATACATGGTACTAGTTAGATATGTATCTGTTTTGTTTATTGATAAGATATGTTTTTGACTATGACATGTTCTTCTTTTTTATTGATAAGTATGATATTTGGACAAATTATGTATAAATAAAATACATATGTAATTTATTTGTCTGGAATCATATGAAATGTATTTATTATCTATTAGATATGTATTTTCTTATTTGTACTGTTAATATTTGTATTTTATGCTCAGTTGTATATGTTTATTAAGAGTAAATGACAATATTTGTATATTGATGTTTGATAACTAAGATATGGATCAGTGATGACAATGTTTGTATTTTGATATTTGATAACTAAGATATATAGCAGTGATGTTACTTTAAGATGTAATATAACTTTTAAGATGTTTTTTTTTAAATACATATGTTGCACTGTTAGACATATAATTGTATTTTTGTGCTGTATAGGTATTACGTGATCAAAATATACATTACAAGAGTAATGCATGCATATGTTCCAACTGTTGATGGTGTTTCAACTGTTGACTTTGATCCAAATCTTCTTTGCACTAGATATGCTTTAATTTTGTGGCATTATGGTTCAAGGAAAGAAGAAGAGAAGGCACAAAGTGATGATGAAGCACCAATGAGGCCTCCTAGGAATATTGGGATAACAGAAGATATTGAAGTGCATGATATTTGAAGATTATTTTGAATTTGTTGTATTTTATAATAGTGAACTTTAGGTAGAATAAGATTTAGTTGAATATTTCTTAGGTTTCATATGTCACTTTAATGTTGAAATTTGATATCTTAATGTTTTCTTTGCTGTAATTGTTAAATTTTTTATGTTTAAGTTTCTAAAACATAATTGTTCGTGCTTAATTTATGCCACTATTATGCATATTTTGGTATGAATATGTGCTTTCCAGTTTTGAATATAATTTTTAATAATGAATATGTATGTTTCCGTCATTATATGTATTTTTCATTTATGCATTTGTATTTTTCATTTTATGCATATGTATTTCTGAGTAATGCATATGTATTTCTGAGTAATGCATAGGTATTTATGATTAATACATAAGTATTTTACCAAAAGTGCATTTTGTATCCTTTTATGTTATGCATAAAGCATATGTATATATAATTAACACATATGTAGTTATGCATAATGCATATGTATATATGAATACTGCATGTGTTTTTTATAAGTCTGAATGTATATTTCTGCTATGCACACACACACACACACACACATATATATATATATATACATTTATCTGAATACATATTTTTTGGCTTTGCATATGTATGTGTATTTATCCAGTTTACCACATATGTATTTTACCATATAAGCATATGTATTTATGAATTATCCGTAGATTTTTTTCATATATGTATATATATTTGCGAATAATGCATATTTATGTATGATTAATGTATATATTTTTTTTAAAAAAATAAATGTATTAAAAGTTTTTACTACGTAATTATAAGTCATTATATGTATTTTTAATTATTTTATTTATTACATAAATGTATGTTAACTTATTCTTAGTTTTTATAGATTGGCATAGATTTTTATCCTATTCTCATATGTATTTTTTCAGATTAAAAATTTAACTTGTGTGGCATACAATTTGTTAAATATAAATAAATGATGTTACATGTCTTGTATACTATATTCTTATAACATTTGCAACAATTTAAATACAAAAAGTTCAATAAAATCAAAAAATTTAATCAAATTTAGAATCATATAATAATTAATGAAAAAATGAAGCAATTATTTTTTGACTAAATACATCAATAAATTTATCATTTATTATATTTCCTACATGAACGTCTATTGTGAATGAACTATATTAAGTTTTGTTTTTCTTTCCAAACATTTCTCTTCTCAATTTTTCACGATTCTTCTTTGCAGGTCTTTCAAGGGTCACTTGTGTTTTGGAGGAAAAACTATCTCCTCCAATATCTCCTATGGAATCACCCAATCATCTTTGTGGGGTATAATATAAATGGAAGATCATACGTTCTTGACACTGTTTTTTATTTGTATAGATCAGAGCAATATGATTCCTTTTGAAAATTCTTGTTATCAAGTACTGCATAAGCATGCACACACGGTATCTCATCCTACTGGAATGCATGGCAAGAATTTGTTTTCCTTAAGGCAAACAATAAAATGTTTATCCTTGTCGTGTACTGTATAGGCATACTTTGAGGCTGGTATAACCTGAAATTATTAAAATAAAATTAAAATTATAACAATAATTACTTATTTTACATTTGTAATTGTTCCAGTATAGCAATTGTATTTTACCAACTCTGTGTAATACCACGGAAAATTTTTCGTTAAAATTTTGTGCGTAAACATGTTGGGTTCTATCTTCTAGAATAAATTATTAATTTTTCATGCAGAATGTCTTAGATTATGACCCACCATTGCATTGAGTATCAAATAAGCTTTCCATTGATATGTGAATCATAAAAAATGGACACCCGAACGGCGAGTTATGAACATTCTGATCGAACCGTGAATAGTAGTGAACAGTAAAACGTGCAGGAAAAAGTACTGAGGCCTAGCGTATTTTTGCTCCAAATTTAAATGATCATAACTCCTTGTACATAATTATCTAGGTAATCTACAATATATCAACGGAAAGCTCTGCGAGTCCTCTTTCCAATGAAATTGGTTTCATCCAATTTGTCTATCGGATCAAAAAGTTATGGTCGATCTACTTCAGCCTATCAAAAGTGAATTTTTGGGTCAACTTCAAATGATCATAACTCCTCATACACAATGATCTGGGTGACATACTATATATCAACAGAAAAATATGAGAGTTTTCTTTCTAATGAAATTGGTTTCATCCAATTTGAATATCGGAGTAAAACGTTATGGTTGATCTACTTTGGACTATCAAAACAGTCCACCAAAGGGCAGATTTGCGAATTATTTGATTTTTTAGGGGCGTTTTGGTCATTCCCCCCACCCAAAATCCATTCAAACCCTATATTAAAGCCTATTAGAAGCATTATATGTTATATTTCATCAAATTCCCTCAAAAAGAAAACCCTAAGCTCCTACATCCAACTTCAAGAACCTCTAAAGTTCACCATTAATTGTGCAAATTTATTCAAGATTCCAAGTTCCTAGTTCAAGAACTTTAAGAACCTTCAAAGTTCACCATTAATTCTGCAAATTTATTCAAGATTCCAAGTTCCTAGTTCAAGAACTCCAAGAACCATCATTCAAAGGCACGATTAATATCTCAAAAATGAGTATCG
>JAPEIP010000007.1:186012828-186024823 GCA_026120095.1 Capsicum chinense
ACCCCGTTGATTTGTGTTGAACTGAATGAAAATGGCTCAAAGGGTTAGCTTGGGGCTACTCGTAGCCTCAAGCACCGTGTGACGCTCTGGGACCCATTTTCCAGGGCGTTACACTCTGCATATGTATATTGCATATATCAATATGTATTTTTAGAAATATATGGCCTGTATATTTTTTTTATTTAAAAAACAAATGCAATCAAAATCATAAAACAAAGTGCATATGTATTTTTTAAATACATATAGCTGGCAGCATATGTAAACTGAAATATATAAAAGTAACTACCAGTGATCACATAAACAGACTGCACATGTATTTTACAAATACATATAGCTGGCAGCATATGTAATGTTAAATACATATATAAGAAGGACTTACCAGTTCCATCCATGGTATAAGCAGCTACAAAAGTATCAGTGTACAGTTTTCTCAGATGACTTACATCAATGACTATTACAGGTCTACAATGTTCGAACCTTTTGATACAATAACTTATTATTATATACAAAACTTCAAAATGAAATCCAACAAGAACAAATTGTTTAATTGAAAACGGAAAAAAATACAAATAAACTGTAATAATTGTATATCAATATTCAACCTACATAACCCGATGTAAAACTCTAATTTGTAAAAAAAAATTATCGATCAAACCACTTTGTTCGGGAACTGATCAAACCATTATTGTTACAATTTTTCCAGCAATTTCACAAATATAGTTCAAAAATTCCCAAACAAAATCATATTTGTTTATTGATACTTGTATTTGTAGTGTTATCTTGTCAATTTTTTCTCAAAACATTAGACGATGAACATAAATTTTTGAAGCAGTCATTTTTTGAAATTGATATGAGTTGCAGATTATGAAAAATATCTTTGAATTTCGAATTATGTTGCTGTAAAATAATGGTTGTGGTTAAAATAGAGTCATTAAAGAAAAAGGTATCTGTAAAAGGTTAAGAAATCTATCAAATTAAATGTTCCTTAAATTAAGAAACCATTTTTTCCATATTAAACTGAAGCAGATTAGAGTTAAATTAGGAACAAAATCTTTAATTGTATATGTATTTAACTAGCAACAGTTTAATCAAATACAAAATACATATTGCTATTTTTTGTAATTTCGAAAGGGTTGCTATAAAACTAACAATTAAAGATCTATAGTTGCTATTTCTGAAATTTTTTCTAAATTTTTCATAGGCCATTTCTTGGGCTTGAAATACAAATTAGGATAGGGGTAAAGTTTTTGTTAATATGAAAAAAAAATCTACTTAGAATAAAAAAGTTTATTAAAGTGTAAATGTATAAGTTAGGATTATGCAACAATTAACACCCCATCGACTTTACTAATTTAATACTACATGCACAATTCATTATTTTCACTCATTTTTGATAATATGGACTATTAGGTACAAATAATAGTGTAATATTTTTAGTGTTAACTTTTGAAATTGTTGCAATCAATATTGTCGGGTGATGAGTATTGACATTGTTCCGCCCATCAAAGCTTGTAGAATTCTTTTATTCATTATTTTCACTTAGTGAATGGAAGAATGGACATGAGTAAACATATTGTAAAGTTTGTAAACGTTTGTGGTTGCACTAAATTTATCACAATGTAAAAATTGAAATTGTCCATGCGTAGTGACATGGATAATTTGTGCTTTATTTAACACATCTTTGTAGTATGAATTAGCACTTATATTAAGTAAATAGCTAATTAGCAGTTACTTGTTTTATTTTAAATTTTCTCCTCCCATGTTCAAGTATAATTTGAAGCTACTTTTTATACGTTGGTTCAATTTAGGAAGACTATTAGGTGAGAATCTATTCATTAATGTATTTGTTAAGTCATCTAACGTACGATCATGATTAATACTTTGTACAAGTTGTGCTTTGACAATAGGACATGTAGAGTTAAAGATGTGGACATTAATAGATTCAATTGAAGCATCAAACATGATGTCCATATTATTTTGTTTCAGTGCTCATTTTGGAGTGACTTTCTATAGTACGCATATTATTTGTTGCAGTTCATTATCCAAGTGTAGAAAAGACATTTTTTAAAAGAGTTTGATGAAGAGTAATTGGCTCCAACAAAATTTTTTCTTGTTTAGTCCAAACTTCTACTTAGAAATAGATGGATTTGGAAAACTTTTCTTATATTCGAATAGTGGAAAATATAAATGAAGTTGAACGGGATTTGAAAAAAAGTGTGTTTTTTCTATAATTTTCTTCAGTTGAATCTAATCAATGTTTAATGTGTTCAACGCATAATCTATGGTTTGTATAATTTTTTTTTGATAATTTGTATAAATTGCTAGTCCTTTAATTAACTTATGTGTTCCGTTGTTTGCATAAAGGTAAAGCAAGTGTAATATGAAAAGAAGACACTCATTCGTTAACTGGAAATGAAAGAACAAACATACAACGGAAAAAAGAAACCTCAATTAAAAAGACCAAAAAAGAAAATAAATAAACAACAACCTAAGCAGCAGGATCAACACCCTCAACAGCCTCACTACCTTCTTTAATATTCTCGCTGTTAACCTCTCGTATATAGTGTGGAAACGATGCCTCAACTCCCACAGATCTCGCTTAAGATGTTCCATATACTGATTAAGGTTCCTCACCTCATCTTTTAGCAGCTCAATCTCCCAAATAGTGTGATAGTGTCTTCTTCTTCAGATCATACGACTATTCGCATTGTTTGAGGAAGACATATTTTTTGTGTGTAAAAGAGAAATTTGGAAAGTTGTTAATAAAACTCTGTATGATAAAAGATGAACAAAATTACAAAGAAAAGAGGATACATATTTAAATAGGCTAGGGTTTTTGTTGGAGAATTAAATGAGAAATAAATTGTTCGGCCTTTTTCGCAACCTACAAGCAGATCCATTTACTAGGTATTGATATTGGTAACGTCACCTACGTTCTACCAAAAGTTGTGACTAGTGTTTAAGTCAGTCATAATGTTCATACTGCATGCTGTCATTGTCAAGGGTTTTCTACTCTTTTCCTTTGCTAAATCCCATCCAAAATCAACCAAATCTTCCAAGAGGATTTTTCTAACCTTTCTCGTCCAAAATCTAGCAAAAAGATTTAGTTGGTCAATCTAGATGACTTCTTTTATAGTTTTTAGACATTCAACAGTGAAAGAATACACAGTAAGAGAAAGAAATACAAAACCAAAAGAAATAAGTATGATAGTTTTGTTAATGCAGTGAAACTAAAGAAAAAATAAAAGTTATTAATGAGAGTTGAAAATAAACTAAAAAGTAGAGATATGAGTTTAATTAATAATAATAAAATACATTCAAATCAATCCATAACCTGAAACTACTTCACATAGGGATTACATGTTTAACATTTAAGAAGACGGATCTTACATTACTGTAGGCGATCTCGACGATCAAAGTGTCTCCTTCTCAGATACCCGCAGCACGGATGAAATATGTCTACCCATCATATATCCTCCACCTGTTCCAATGCCAGTAAAATACTTTAGCCGTATAGAAATTTCTATTACCACAATGATGAATGGTTACTGACATTGGACTGATGGGGAAGTATCTACATACCTCTTCTGGTATCGACTAAAAAGGGAAAAAAGATGGATGAGTTATTCAAATTTGAAATAGAACAAAAGTTAAATGAAACTAATAAGAAAAATAGAATCCTTAATGAAGAAAAACAATTAGAAATTACCACTTCAACATGTGTCATGTCTGTTATGTTCAACCTAATAATGAATTCTGGCCTGCATTCAGTATGGTTGAGACGTACTGGTTTGACCCTTGTCATTTTCTTTGATGGTGGGGAAAGGAGAATAGGGTTTTGGTTGAGATTCTATAGTGTATTCCAGAGGAGAGTGTTGATTATAATATAATGGGATATTTTCAGCTTCCCTCCAAATAACTAATGGTAAATTTTTAGTTAGTTGAAATGTTTTTTGAATTCCCAAACACATTGGGGAACCACCTTCAAAATATTAATTAAAAAAATAGTGGGAAAGTATGGTTTCGAACTCGGGACCTATGAAATCTAAAGTTGATGTTTGAACAAGTTGCTGCAATAACATTCAGTCTTAGTTGGCATGCATTATATTTTTATTGATGCTTTATATAGGTATATCATTAAGGAACCTAATTATTTATTTAAATTAACGCACAATTTAAGGGGCTCGTTTTAATAATTTAAATATTTTACATGTAGATTTCGTGTTTATAACCAAAAATGGCATGATTGAATATTCAATTGATTATCTAAATCATGCCGGTAATAGTGAATTCAACTGAATGACTTATAATCGATAGTTGTTGATGTAATATATTTTGTTCGTACTTTGACTATAACATGACACGGTAACAGTGAACCGAATTAGTTGATGCGAAGAGAATGACAATGTTGATCAAATCAAGTTTTTAATTGAATCAACAATAGTGAGAAAGTTTGATTCATGTATAGTCGTAAATATTGACTCAATGTATGTTTGGTGTAGCCGTAATTATTGATTCACTTTGTTTGTAATTAAATACATTTTAATTTTTTCATGGACATAAGAAACACAAAGATTATTTTAGGTAGATACAATTTATTATTGTCACAATTAAGAAATTTATTTCAATCCTAAGTAGGTGTAGACCGCGAATATTAACCTCCATATTGTGAACTGTTATTTCTAAATATATCACAATGTGATTTTAATGTATTACGTAGAAATGCGTGACTATAAATATTTCGTTGACTTATGAATAGTTGAAATTTTAAATAACGCGTCATAATATATCCCAAAATTCAAACGTAATTTTTGAACCAAAATACTATGGCCTATTAATTTAACTGTTTTATTGCAATCTAAAATATTTTGAATTTTTTCAGTTGTATTGCAACTTATTTTTAGATGCCTTTTGCCTCTAAGAATTTTCTTTTATTTAAAACATACCCAACCACTAATTAATGATTCACTTACTTACAACTTTTTTTTCCTAATCAATACATTTGCTACTATTTATTTCATGAAATACGATTTTGTTTCATCTGTTTTGCATTCATTGATCTACTTTCAAAATAAAACTTACAAAAAATTGATTAATGATTTTGGTTACTCTTAGAAATTTTCAAGATAATAATGTGAAAGCCGCAAGATAAATAAAGATGAATAAATTCGTTAAACACGAACTACTAAATATATTTATAAGAACAAACCAAAATAGTAAGGTATTAGTAATGCCTGGTCATAAACGGAAAAGGTTCTGTACTTGCAATAAGAAATTGTAGGTTTGGGTCCTGATTAAGAACAACAATTTAACATAGTTTTCAAAACTGTGTATGAGTAACATATGTAACACATCTCCTTCCCTAAAATTAGTAGCCCTGATAAATTTTCTCTATCCGTAGTTGATCCTATGATATTTGTTGATGCCGGAAGTACCAAATTGAGATAGATACACCTCACTTTCAAAATGAAAGATCTTAATCATCGTCAGATTTTGGAGAAGTAGTCCTTGACGCTTAGTGGTAGCCACTACAATCCCAAAAAAGTGATGAATGCATTAAACGAAGACACATACAAAGAGAAGTTTAAAAAAATAATTGAATAAATCTACCAGAAACTCTTGCTCAAAGTAGGAGCGGTGCAAATTAAGTCAGAACTGATGAATGAGGCCTATCTGCATTTGAATGGGGATGAACGAAAACATATTTTTTTTAGAGAGTTATGAAGAAATGTAGTAGTTGGTTGTATATAGTACAAATGAAGCATTTATTGTGGTGTCTTTTAAAGAGGAGGGAAATGGGGAGGGTTTGTATTTCTAGAGGTGACCTCGGTAGTTGGTTAGCATTTAGGGTATGGAACATTTATTGCTCATACAAAAAATAATAAAAAAAATTGGGTTAGGGAGAGTCAAACTCACGACCTAAGGAGTAATAATAGGATGATTGACCATAGTTGCTACAAAAACTTTCAACACAATGCATATGACATAATAATCAAACCATCACCGAAATTGTACATTTGACAAGGGATCAACATTATATCAAATACTATTATTAAATTAAATCATAACAAGAGATCATTGAATGAATGTATGTCATGAATTGGACCGACTCTCAATTTGTCAATATTATATGAAAATTCATTAAAATCACTCGTGACACATAATTATTGACTGAATGTATATCATGAATTGTGAAGACTCTCAACTTGTCAATATTATATCAAGCATTGTTGAATTCACTCGTGACATGTGATTGTTGAATGAATGTACATCATGAAGTATGACAATTCTCAATTTGTCAACATTATATCAAATGTTATTATTAAATTAACTCTTGACAAGGGATCGTTGAATGAATGTACGTCATGAATTGCGTCGACTCTCAATTTTTCAACATTATATGAAAAATTATTATATTATATTGTGAGACGTGATTGTTGAATGAATGTACATCATGAACTGCGAAGACTCTCAAATTTTCAATATTATATCAAACGTTGTTGAATTCACTTGTGATATGTTATTGTTGAATGAATGTACGTCATGAAGTACGACAATTCTCAATTTGTCGTACTTATATCAAATGATATTACTAAATTAACTCTTGACGATGGATTTTGGAATGAATGTACGTCATGAGTTGTACCAACTCTCAATTTGTCAATAATATATGAAAATTTACTATATTCTCTCGTGACACGTGATTGTTGAATGAATGTACGTCATGAAATTGCGAAGACTCTTAACTTGTCAATATTGTATCAAACATTGTTGAATTCACTCGTGAAATGTGATTGTTGAATGAATGCATGTCATGAAGTACGAGAATTCTCAATTTTTCAATATTATATCAAATGCTCTTATTAAATTAACTCTTGACAAGGGATCGTTGAATAAATGTACATCCTAAATTGCATCGAATCTCAATTTGTCAATATTAGATGAGAATTTATTATATTCGCTCGTGACACGTGATTGTGGAATGAATGTATGTCATGAGTTGCATTGACTATCAATTTTTCAACATCATATCAAACTTTATTCAATTCACTCTTTATGTGAAATCATATAGTTTGTAATAATTTATTACGAATTACATTACTTTATGTAAAACATAATAATTTATTGCATTTTACCAAATGTAATGTAGTTCGTAAAAAATTACTATTACAAACTATATAAATAACTCACCTGCCCCTTTCCCATCAAATTTATAATAATTCATGGAGTTCAATTATCACTCGTCCTATTTATTATCCCTCTTCCTTCATCACTTCCAATTTAAAAAAAATTATTTTATTAATTCTACTTTATCTACTTATTTCTAACTCCATGAAATAATAGGAGACTTGTTTATGCATGTGGGTCTCCTCCAATTGTGAGAATTTCATGGTCGGATGACAATCTCGGACGTATATTCCTCGATTGTATGCATTTTGGTGTACGTAATTTTTATATTCTATCTTTTTCTTATTTTATGTTTTGTAACAAGTAAATTTTATAACCTTGTTTTCTATGAATTGCAGTCTTTATTTCGAACTAGTTGCTACTTTTTTTATTGGTATGATCCAACATTTCCACCTCAAGCCAATATTATGATCTTGGATTTCTTGAAGAAGACCAACAAATAACAAAAAGAGTTGAAAGTCAAAATGGTGTTTAAGCTAATTTTGTGCATTATTTTGATATGTAATGTGATGAAGTTTATTTACGTTTTGTGTCGTTGAATTGAAAAGTGATGTTGGCATATGTAAAGGTGAATTAGTTTGATAAGATGATATATTTTGACAAATATAGTTATATGTCTTTGCTGATTAAAGTAATATATTTGTATGTAGATATATATCTAATATTTCTTAGTTTTTGTTGTCTTGTCTAATAAGATGATAACTTCTAATTTTTATAGTTATATTGGTTATCGATTATTAGTCCCTACGATTTGATTTTTGATTTAACCAATAAAAAATCGATAAGTAACTAATATGAAAAAAATGAATCTTAGTTATCTTGGTTATCAATTTTTAGTCCCTAACGATTTGATTTTTGATTTAATCTCAGTTCTTCAACTAAGTTATTGATTAATTTTCTTGATAGGAGTATAAAAAAATACTATGAAAGTATTGAGATATTTCTTTTATTTCATTTTAATTGACTTCTTCACTTGACTCATCACTCAAATTAAATTATTTTAAAATAAACTAAAGAGTAGATATATGAATTCAATAATAAAAGACATTCAAACCAATGCATAATCCAAGCACTAAAACTACGGATATCTTCACATATTTGAAAGTAATATATCCTGAAAACTACTTCACACATCGATTATGTGTTGAACAGATAAAAAGACTTGTTTAAAAACACTGTAGGAGATCGTAATGTCTAAAACTTCTCCTATCCAAAAACCCACATCACAAAGGAATATCTCCACCCGTCATATATCCTCCACCTGTTCTGATACTCGCAGCAGACGACTTTAGCCTTATACGCCTTTTTAGTACCATAATAAAGAATAATTAATGGCATTGGATCGCTGGGTAAGTACTGAATAACCTCTTGTGGTATCCATTAAAAAGGGAGAAAAAGATAGACGAATTACTCAAATTTGAAAGAGCACAAAAATTAAATTAAAATAACAAAGAATCATAGAATAGTCATTGAAGAAAAAATTAAAAATTACCAAACCATCAAGATTCATGTACGATCTGGTCAATGTAATACTAAATTCTGGCCGGTAATTAGTAGGGTTGCCGCATACTTAAATGAAAGTTGTCATTTTCTTTGGGGGTAAGGGGAGGAGAATAGGGTTTTTGTTGAGTGTTTGTTGTGTATTGTGAAAGAGATTGTTGATTATAATAAAGGTAAGGGAAAGGGAATGGTTGAGATGACCTAGATTCTGACGGTTTGTATTCGTAGAGGTGACCTAAGAAATTGTATTTGCAAGGGTTTACATTATTGCTCATACAAAAAAAAAATAATCAAAACAGTATACGTCGGGGAGTATCAAACATGCGACCTAAGGAGTATGCACAAGATGATTGAACATCTTTGCTACCAGAGCTTTCAACACAATGCCTGAGGCATAATAATCTAACCATCACCGAGCTCATCTGTTTAACTAATTATGTGACATGAAATTTTAGAATGAATGTATGTTATGGAATTTGTTGATTCTCAATTGTTATATTTTAGAATACTATTGTTAAAATAAGTTGTGACAAGGGATTGATGAATGAATATATGTCATGAATTGCGTCGACTCTCAATTTGTCAACATCATATCAAACATTGTCGAATTCACGCGTGACATGTGATTGTTGAATGAATGCACGTCATGAACTATGAAAATTCTCAATTTCTCAATATTATATCAAATGATGTTATTAAATAACTCGTGACTAGGGATTGTGGAATGAATGTACGTCATGAATTGCGTCGACTCTCAAATTGACAATATTAGATGAAAATTTATTATATTCGCTCCTGATATGTGATTGTTGAATGAATGTACGTCATGAACTATGACAATTCTCAATTTTTCGACATTATATCAAATGCTATTATCAAATAACTCATGAAAAGGAATCATTGAATGAACCTACGTCATGAATTGTGTCTATTAGTACTTTGTATACATTATATCAAATAAATTTACTAGATTAACTCATGACATGTGATTGTTGAATGAATGTACGTCATGAATTACAACAATTCTCAATTTGTCAACATTATATCAATGCTATTATTAAATAACTCATGACAAGGGATTTTTGAATGAATGTACATCATGAATTCCATCGAGTCTCAATTTGTCAACATTATATGTAAATTTATTATATTCTCTCGTGACACGTGATTGTTGAATAAATGTACGTCATGAATTGCGAGGGCTCTCAACTTAACATTATATCAAAGTCTATTATCAAAAACTCATGACAAAGGATCGTTGAATGAATCTACGTCATGAATTGCGTCTATTATTACCTTGTCAATATTATATCAAATAACATTACTAAATTAACTCATGACGTGTGATTGTTGAATGAAGGTATGTCATAAATTGCGACCATTCTCAATTTGTCTACAATATATCAATAAGATTTTATTAAATTCACTAGTAACAAGGGATTATTGAATGAATGTACATAATAATGAATTGCGTCGATTCAAAATTATTAAATACAATTATTAAATTGACTAGTAACAAGGAATTGTTGAATGAATGTATGTAATAATGAATTGCGTCGATTCTCAATTTGTCAATATTATATGCAATAAATTTATTAAATTTACTCATGACAATGAATTGTTGAATGAATGTATGTAATAATGAATTGCGTCGATTCTCAATTTGTCAATATTATATGCAATAAATTTATTAAATTAACTCATGACAATGAATTGTTGAATGAATGTATGTCATGAATTGCATCGACTCGCAAGTTGTCACAGTTATATCAAATGCTATTATTAAACTGACTCGTGACATGTGACTGTTGAATGAATGTAAGTAATAATGAATTGCGTCGATTCTCAATTTGTCAACATTATATGCAATAACTTTATTATATTAACTCGTGACAATGGATTGTTGAATGAATGTACGTTATGAGTTTAGTCGACTATCAATTTATCAATATTATATCAAATACTATTATTAAATTAACTAGTAACAAGGGATTGTTGAATGAATGTAGGTAATAATAAACAGCGTCGATTATCAATTTGTCAATATTATATAAAATAACTTTATCAAATTAAATCGTGACAATGGATTGTTGAATGAATGTACGTCACGAATTGCGTTGACTCTCAATTTGTCACTGTTATATCAAATACTATTATTAAATTGAGTATTAACAAAGGATTGTTGAATAAATGTACATAATAATGAATTGAGTCGATTCTCAATTTGTCAACTTTATATGACATAACTTTATTAAATTAACTCGTGACAATGGATTGTCGAACGAATGTATGTCATGAATTCCATCGACTCTCAATTTGTCATCATTATATCAAATACTATTATTAAACTGACTAGTAACAAGAAATTGTTGAATGTATGTACGTAATAATGTACTGCATTGATTCTCAATTTGTCAATATTATATACAATCACTTTATTAGATGAACTCGTGATAATGGATTGTTGAGTGAACGTACGTCATGAATTATGCCGACTCTTAATTTGTCATCTTTATATCAAATATTATTATTAAATTGACTCCTGACATGATATTGTTGAATAAATGTACGTAATAATGAATTGCTTCGATTTTTAATTTGTCAATATTATATACAATAACTTTATTAAATTAACTCATAACAATTGATTGTTGAATGTATGTATGTCATAAATTGCATCGACTATCAATTTGTCACTGTTATATCAAATAATATTATTAAATTGACTCATGACATGGGATTGTTGAATGAATGTACGTAATAATGAATTGCGTCGATTGTTAATTGGTCAACATTATATGTAATAACTTTATTAAATTAACTCGTGAAAATGGATTGTTGCATGAATATACGTTATGAGTTGAGTCGACTATCAATTTGTCAATATTATATCAAATACTATTACTTAATTAACTAGTAACAAGGATTGTTGAATGAATGTACATAATAATGAATAACATCAATTCTCAATTTGTCAATATTATATGAAATAACTTTATTAAATTAACTCGTAACAATGGATTGTTGAATGAATCTACGTCTTGAATTGCGTCGACTCTTAATTTATCACCGTTATATCAAATACTATTATTACATTGACTCGTGATATGTGAATGTTGAATGAATGTAAGTACTAATGAATTGCATCGATTCTCAGTTTATCAACACTATGTGCAATAACTTTATTAAATTAACTCTTGACAATGGATTGTTGAATGAATGTACATTATAAGTTTAGTCAACTATCAATTTGTCAATATTATATCAAGTACTATTATTAAATTAACTAGAGATTGTTGAATGAATG
>JAPEIP010000007.1:186025540-186040049 GCA_026120095.1 Capsicum chinense
TTTATCAACACTATGTGCAATAACTTTATTAAATTAACTCTTGACAATGGATTGTTGAATGAATGTACATTATAAGTTTAGTCAACTATCAATTTGTCAATATTATATCAAGTACTATTATTAAATTAACTAGAGATTGTTGAATGAATGCACGTAATAATGAATAGTGTCGATTCTAAATTTGTCAATACTATATGCAATACCTTTAGTAAATTAACTCGTGACAATGGATTATTGAATGAATATATGTTATGAATTGCGCCGACTCACAATTTGTCACCGTTATATCAAATACTAATATTAAATTGACTCGTGACATGGGATCGTTAAATGAATGTAAGTAATAATGAATTGCGTCGATTCTTAATTTGTCAATATTTTATGCAACAACTTTGTTAAATTAACTCATGACAATGAATTGTTGAATGAATGTATGTTAAAATGAATTGTGTCCATTCTTAATTTGTCAACATTATATGAAATAAATTTATTATATTAATTCATGACAAGAGATTGTTGAATGAATGTACATAATAATGAACTGTGTCGATTCTCCCTTTGTCAATATTATATGCAATAACTTTATTAAATTAACTCACGACAAAGGATTGTTGAATCAATGTACGTAATAAGTGTCGTTTTGTCACTTGATATTTTTTGCTTTACAGACTTTTTGTTTTTATCAATCTAAGTATGTGTTTGGCCATGAAATATTGCTTTTTTTTTAAAATATTTCACACTCTGAAAAAATTATCAAGACGGTGTATGTCCATCAAAATTAAAATTTAAGATTTATGGTATTTAGGTCACTGAGGTAAATTGTCATCATGCAAAACAATCTGAGATTTGCAATAGGATTGATAATAGATTTGTAATGAAAAGGAAATGGTAAGGTAACCGAACTGGAATTAATAATATTGGCACTTTTGTAATGACCGTCATTGATATCCAATCTATGTTTGTGCCATGTATAGTCGACTAAGGAGATGAGGCTTCCATGTGATGAACTATAACTTTATTCAAACCAAGGTAGGCTAGGCAAGGCTGGGCTAAAAAGAGGTCAAATCGTTCACACTATTACATTCATTTATTGAGAGCAATCAAATCAGATAGTGGCCAATCAGTCAATGATTGTCCTTTTTTTGCGGTAAATTTTTCATCTTTATAAAAACTACTGCAATGGTAATCGAAATAAAACCATCTTGAAAATTTAAGTTTGGTAAAACTCAACCTAGAAAATATATATGTAATACCTCAAAAATTCAAACCAATATTAGAATCATGCTTTGAGATCATGAGAAATGAATTATAGCTCTTTGGTAGTTTTATAAGTGAGGTTGATGTATATTAAGGCCTCAAATAAATCCTAGCTTCTAGACGGATAAAAATATCCCTTATCGATTGAGTTTTTGAAAAAAATATTGCTATAGTTGATTTCAAACAAGCATATCTTTTGTTCTACAAAGAATTTTCCAGCTCAAGACCCACCAAATTGTAGAAAATTTGATTAGCTTTCCAACTATTTTAATTTCTCCTGAATCCGATACCCAGATGAGAAGTTATGACACTTTTAGTGAAAGGCAGTAGCCCAACGCGATAAGCATCGAATCGCGCCGCCGTGTAAAATTGGGATTTCTTGTTCACAATTTAATATTTTAGGGACCGTTTGGTCTTTTCCCATGGCCTCAAATCCATCAAAAATATAAAACTAAAACCCTAAAGGGGCATTATGTTCCCCATTATTCACAATTCCTCTTCAAGAAATTAATCCTCTCTCAAGAACAAACCCTAACCCTTCAAGATTCAAGCTCAAGTTTCAAGAAAAACCTCAAGAACCTTCATGAATCCCTAAGACAAGGTATGTTAAATGTTCATTCATGGGACCCTTCCACCCATGGAGTCCAAAAATCTAATTTTAAATTTAAAGTTGTGATCTTTACAAGTTATTGAGATTTTAATTGTGATTTTAACCATGAATCCCCATGAATCTTGATTCTATACCATGTTTACATGAAATTGTTGTCGTTATTAATTCCCACATGTTTGAATAATATTATTCGCTGATTTAAATCATAATTAGTTTTGTTGATGTTGAAAACATGCTATTACTACAAGCTTTAAACTTTTCTCATGCTTAGCTTAAACTAGAAATATCAAGTGTTTGATGAAATGCCTACAAGACTGAGTTTTGAACAAATGCTTTCACATCATGTCTTTAAAATTTAGTATGATCTTGCTATCATTAATATCCAGTCTTGGGGGTTATGGATACCCAAAAACTTATCTGTTTACTTAGTCTTGATATCTTTAGAATGGTTTCAGATATGTTATGAGTATTATTAGTTCAGTTAGTTATCATAATCAGTAAAATTTAGAACCCTTTAGTATCCTGAGTCAGTTCAGTTTGAAGTAGGATTTAGCACTGAGTGAGTGCAGAGATGACAGCTTTCCCATTAGTTAGGAAGAGTCGTTAGTAACAATCCTTGTACTTCAAATCTAGGTAGCCAGCATAGGAAATGAGGATTCACCCGCCATTTCAGGCTTGACTACCTCTCAGGGGTCACCCATCAGATTAGGCTTGACACCCTTAGTCCTTTAGAACATGAAAGGCCCCACAAGTTTTTCTCATTGTCTAAGCCTTTAGAGCGTGATGAAAGAAGCCTTATACTTAGAAATTTGGCTAAGTGTTGAGAGTTAGTCATTTTCAAGACCTTAGAACTTTGAAGATTTCATTTTTGACCTTTTCGACCCTTGATAGTTGATATTTTAGCTAATTCATGATCTGGGAGGTTAATGGGTGTTCCTGAATAAGTTTTGAATTTTTTGGACCGTGTTTAGACCTCGTTTGGTGTCCCAAAATAGTGGACCAATATGACCTTGGTGCTTCGCGTTGACCATCTCGTTGGTCAATTTTTGTGCAAGAAAAGTACCGAGGCTTGATACGATGATGGAGCAACGCGTCGAGTATCATGTTGATGTCCACGACGCATCGCGTTGCCTACAACATCGATGCCTAGTTATTTTCAGCTTTTACATTCCACATCCTAGTGGGCAATTTAGTCACTTCCCCCACCTTTTTACAACTTTAACATGAGATTTAATCCCTAAGACACCAAATTATATTCACTTTCACCCAAATTGCTCAAGAACACTCACTAGGGTTTCAAACCAAAATTTAAGATAGCTCAAAATTTATTCATTACTTTTAAAAAATTCTTCAAGAATAGAATCCCTATTACGAGGGCTACAAGCAGCACTAATTAATTGTACGAATAGCAACCCAAAGTCAAGAGTTCATTCTAAGCTTCTAATTTAAGGTATGTGGAGTTTGAACAAGAACATTCCTTTCGTCCTTGTGCCCAAAATTTTGACTTTATTAAAGAATTTCATATTTTTGCAAGGGAATTTATATCTAATTTACTCTACTTTGAGTTTATGAATCTCGAAATTGTTCAAGTCTTGAAATTAAATGTTATTTCGCTTATTATGGTTGAATTTGAGAAATTATGCTATGAATTGCACTTCCCTACCATGAATTGATTTTTTGAGTGTTGCCAAGGTTGAAGTCATGATTTAATCTTTATTTTGAAATTGAGATTTTTTGAATATGTATACATGCTTTAAGTCCAAGAATGAGTTTTTGATATTTTCTAAAGTGTTTCAAGAAGTGTATTGATATCTCCATGATATTGAAAATTTAAAGCTTATTGATGATAGTCTACCAAATATTCTAGGAAAGATTTGATTTTGATATTAAGTCCTAAGCTAAGAAAGGAGTCCACATCTTTTTGACTTAAGCTAAAGGGAAGCATAGTTGGCTTCCGTTACACACTTTTGTATTGTTTAAGATGGATTTTCCTAAAAGTTCTGAGCCTAAGTATGGGAGTAGTATTTAGCACCGAGTTGGGTATGATTCCAAGGTCTCATGCCCCATAACTACGTACCCCCATAGGTTTTTGATTTACCCCAAGTGAATTAAGATAGTGATCACTAAAGTTAAGGTTCTACTCCGATGGAAAGGATAGAACAGCTCTCCCCAACGTGGGTAAGATGTTAGACTCCATTTCAGCTCATATGGTTTATGTCGATTAGAAGAAACTCCTAAGTTCCACAATCTCCCAAAGTTCTAAAATCCCTAAGATTCAAAAGAAATCCTCTATTCTCTTTAAGATAAAATTATATGTTTTGAGAGCTAGTGTTTTAAGATTTCCCAAGTTTCCCACAGTATTCCAAGGTATTATAGTGTCAAAGATTTCCCAAAGTTCTGTAATCCTAAGTCTTTGAGTTCTTAAAGTTTTAAAGAAGTTCATTATTCTCTTTAAGATAAAAGTATAAGTTTTGAAAGGGTATTGTTGTCAAGATTCCTTTATGCTTACAAATTCTGCGAATAAAAGAAGAATGCAGATTTTAAATGTTAAGTATAATGACTCACGAGGTTTATATACATGATTCACTATCCCTAATTTATGGGGTCTATATTTTAGTTTTATTCCAGCTAAGTGAGTCATTTATATCAGTATGTATGTTTTCTATAAAGATTGATGATAGTGTTTAATTACAACATACACCCCCATATACTCAATACATCCTCAAAGTACTAATCCATGTATACGTCTGTGTGCTACATTGTCTCATAATGTAGGTTCAGGTGCTCAGTCCCAGCAACGTCAGTGATCCTGAGTACCTTTGTCTACATTTCCACAGTTGTGAGTCCTCATGGTTCGAGGACCTATTTTCTAGGCATTTAGTATTACTAGTAGTTGGTTTTATTGATTTTAGTTTGTTCAGTTGGGGGTCTGTCCCAATGACTATCTAGTTCTTGAGTAGTACAGGCTTTGTCAGACTAGATTATCAGTAGTGTTATAGACTTTCTAGTATTGTTTTGATATTCAGACAATATTTTCCTGTTATTCTAGTTCGGTTTTGGTATAATATAGTGCTATTATTTCGTTTGGAATCCTAAAGTAAGTGATAGAGATAGTAGCAGGCTCAAAGGGTTAACTTGGGGCCACTCGTAGCCTTAAGCACCGTGTGACGTTCTAAGATGAGATTTTGGGGCTTACAAACTTGGTATCAAATCTTAGGTTTAAGGAGGCCTAGGGAGTTTGATAAGCCACGTTACGTAGTGTCTTGATCATTGGTGTGAAGTGCGCCACATCTATTAGCAAGAGGCTATAAGACGTCTCAGGAAAAAGTTATCTCTTTTCTTAATAATCCATCGTGCTTACAGTTGTCTCTCTCCACTATTAATTTATGCTCATTTATGACAAAAAATACCTCCCCAAAGAGCAAATTCCCACAGAAACAATAATGAGAAACCTCAGCTATTCCCTGAATGACACTGTGTCTCATGCTGAGTTTTGGGAAGCCTTTCAAGCATCAACCCAGGCAGTCGCTGAGAATTTTTAAGTAAATAACTAGGCTACAATCCCGCACCAGCCAGGAGGTAATTTTGCTAAGTCAGGATTTAAGAGTTCACGAGGATGAATCTACTAGAGTTCTCTGGGTCAAAGACAGGTGAAGACCCACAGTTGTATCTTATGGAGGTGAAGAAGAGCACCCAACTCATGAATATTTTTGAAGAAGAGAGCATAGAGCTGGCCTTTTATAAGCTAAAAGATATTTCTTATGACTAGGTTATAGCATGGAGGAAGAATAGAGGGAAGGATGCTGCTCTTATGACTTGGCAGGTATTCCAGAATGAATTCTTGGATAAGTTCTTCCCACTGAAGATGAGGGAAGAAAAGATAAAAGAATTTATAAATTTGAGGTAAGGCTCTATGACTGTAAAGGAGTATTTTCTTATGTTCAACCAGTTAGATAAGTATGCTCCTAATTTGATGGCTGACACTTGAACTAGTATGAGTAAGTCCGTGACCGGTGTATCTGGTTTGGTGTTGAAAGAGTGTAGGACTTCTATGCTTAATAGGGATATAGATCTTTCTAGACTGATGATGCATGCATAACAGATTGAGGTAGACAACATAAAGGAGAGAGATAGAGTAAGGGGAAAGAAGAGGGCTAGGTCAGAGCAATATGATCATGGTTACACTAGATCCCATGGTGGGAATTGTCCATAGTTTCAGAGCTATTCATCTATGCCAGCGCCTTCATCAGCTAGTTCTCCTGTGCTAAAAAATAGGTAGGATCAAGGGAATCAATCTTTTATGTCTAAATCCTAAAATAGTATAAGTAACAGGCCCAATTATCCTATTTGTGCTAATGTGGCAGGACCCATCCCAGCGAGTGTTTGGCCAAACAGAGGGGTTGTTTTAGTTGTGGAAAGTTGGGCCACAGACTTAGACAGTGCCTGAATGATAGGAAAGGGAATAGAGATGTGGCACCTCAGACTTAGGATACCAATGCACCAGCTTCTTTAGCCCGTCCAGCCCCTCCTCAGGGTGTTTCATCTAGTACCGGTGGCAGACAATACAAAAATTAATTCTATGCCTTACCATCCCATTAGGAATAGGAGGATTCTCCCGATATTATTATTGGTATGCTCTGTGTCTTTCACTTTGATGTTTATCTATTGTTGGACCTTGGATCAAGTTTCTCTTATATGACCCCATTAATTGCTGTAAATTTTGAAATGAGTCCTAAAAAGATTCTTGAGCCTTTTCTAGTTTCTACTCTGGTAGGTAAGTCGGTTGTTTCTAAGAAAGTGTATGAAAAGTGTCATGTCATTGTTCTTTATAGAGTCATCTTTGCTGATTTGATAGAGTTGGAGATGGTTGGTTTTGATATTATTCTGGGTATGGATTGGCTTCACTCTTGTTAAGATCTATAGACTATCGTACCCATGTGGTTATATTCCAGTTTCCTGATGATCCAGTCTTCTAGTGGTTTGGGAATTTAGTATCTCCCAGGAGAACTTTTATATGTTATCTCAAAGAAAGAAAGTTGATATCCAAAGGTTGCATCTATCTCCTAGTTCGAGTTAAAGACACTAAGTCAGAGACTTCGACTCTTTAGTAAGTCAACATAGTTAATGAGTTTTTTGATTTTTTTTTGAAGATCTCCCAGGGGTACCTCTCGATAGAGAGATAGAATTCGGGTGTGACCTTTTTCCCGATACACATCCTATTTCTATTCCTCTATATCATATGGCACCCGCATAACTTACGGAGTTAAAAGAGCAACTCAAAGATATTTTAGATAAGGGTTTCATAAGGCCTAGTGTTTCTCTTTGGGGTACACCTATTCTGTTTGTGTGAAAGAAACATGGTTCTTTGCGTATGTGCATCGACTACCGTCAGCTTAATAAGTTTACAGTCGAGAATAAGTACCCTCTTTCTAGAATTGATGACTTGTTTGATCAATTGCAAGGTGTAACTTATTTCTTAAAGATAGACCTTAGATCCGTCTATCACCACCATAAAGTAAGAGAATGTGATATTCCCAAGATAGCCTTCCCAACCCGTTATGGTCATTTCGAGTTCTTAGTCATGTCTTTCAGGCTAACCAATGCTCCAGCAGCTTTCATGGACCTCATGAATCGAGTGTTCAAAAAGTATCTTGATATATTTGTCATAGTGTTCATATATGATATCCTTGTGTACTCCCGTACTGACAATGATCATGAAGATCATCTTAGAATTGTCTTGCAAACTCTTAGAGATCATCCATTATTCACCAAATTTATAAAGTGTGAATTTTGGCTTAGGTCAGTAGCCTTTATAGGTCATATTATTTCATCCAAAGGCATTCGAGTTGATCCCCAAAAGATAGAAGATGTAAGAAATTTTCCTAGACCTATCTCTCCGTCAGGCATTAGAAGTTTCTTGGTTCTAGCTAGCTATTACTGCCGTTTTGCTAAAGGTTTATTTTCTATTACATCTCTCATGACCCGGTTGACCCAAAATAAAGTTAATTTCCTTTGGTCAGATTCTTGTGAGAAAAGTTTTCAGGAGTTAAAGACTCGACTCACTTCAGCCCCAGTGTTGACCTTGCCTGATGGTACAGATGGTTTTATGGTGTATTGTGATGCCTCTAAAGTAGGCTTGGGTTGTGTGTTGATGCAGAGAGGTAAGGTTATAGCCTATACCTTTATACAGTTAATGCTACATGAAAAGAATTACCCAACCCATGACCTTAAATTAGCTGCTGTGGTCTTTGCTTTACAAATCTGGAGACACTATATGTATGGTGTTTATGTCGATGTCTTTACGGGCCACAAGAGCCTGCAATATATATTTACTCAGAGGGAGTTGAATCTTCTTAAGAGAAGGTGGTTGGAGTTGTTAAAAGATTATGATATGAGTGTCTTATATCATATAGGCAAGGCCAATGTAATTGCAGATGCCCTTAGTAGGTTTTCTATGGAAAGTGTAGCTCATGTAGAGAAGGATAAGAAGGAATTGGCTCATGAAATGCATCATTCGGCTAGACTGGGTGTTAGGTTGCTTGACTCAGCTGAGGGTAATGTTTGGGTTTAGAGTAGTTCCGAATTCTCTTTAGTTTCGTAAGTGAAGGAGAAGCAAAACATGGATCCTAGTTTGGTCAGACTGAATGAGTTAGTTAAAGAACAAAAGGTGGAGGTTTTCTCCCAAGGGGGAGATGGTGTGTTGAGATTGGAGGATAGATTGTGTGTTCCTTGTGTTGGTGATTTGAGACAGAGAATTAGGGGTGAAGTGCATGGCACGCGATATTCTATTCATCCCGACGCTACCAAGATGTACCACAATTTGTGGGAAATCTATTGATGGAGTGGTATGGAAAAAGATATAGAAGAGTTTGTGGCGAAGTGTGGAACTTGCCAATAGGTTAAGGTAGAGCACCAAAGAGCTGGTGGTGTAATGCAAGAGTTTAGGATACCCACTTGGAAGTAGGAAGATGTGAATATGGATTTTGTGATTGGTTTACCTCTTTTGCATCATCATCGTGATTCTATTTGGGTTGTTGTAGACAGTTTGACCAAGTTCACGCATTTATTGCCAGTGCATACATCTTATACATATGAGGATTATGCTAGATTGTATATCCAGGAGTTAGTCAGGTTGCATGGAGTTCCCATGTCTATTATTTTCGATAGGGGTACTTAGTTCACTTCCCAATTTTGGAGAGCTTTTCAGAGGGGTCTTGGTACCTAAGTGCACCTTAGTTCCATGTTCCATCCCTAAACAGATGGTCAGGCTGAGAGGACCATCCAAAATTTGGAAGATATGTTGAGAGCTTGTGCTATTGATTTCAAGGATAGTTGGGATGAGCACTTGCCATTGATTGAGTTCGCTTATAACAATAGTTATCACTCTAGTATCCAGATGGCCCCATTTGAGGCTTTGTATGAGAGGAGATATAGATCACCCATTAGTTGGTTTGAAGTGGGTGAGGCTACTTTGGTTGGACCTGATGCAGTATTTGAAGCTATGGTGAAGGTAAAGTTGATTAAAGAAAGGTTAAAGGCAACTCAGAGTTATCAGAAGTCATATGCAGATGTGAGAAGAAGCGATCTTTAATTTAAGGTTAATGACATGGTATATGTGAAGATTTCACCCATGAAAGGGGTTTAAAGGTTTGGCAAAAAGGGAAATCTTAGTCCTCGTTACGTTAGCCCCTATAGAGTTTTGAGTCGTGTTAGGAAAGTAGCATAGAAGATAGAGTTGCCAGTAGACTTGTCAACTGCTCATCCTGTCTTTCACGTCTCCATACTTAAGAAGCATATTAGTGATTCTGTTGTTCTTGATCCTTCGGTGAGCCCCAATGTCCAGAATAGTCTGTCGTATAAAGAGATTTTAGTTGAGATCCTAGATTACCAAATCTGTATACTAAGGAACAAAGAAGTTCCTTTGGTCAAAGTTTTGTGGCGAAATCAGTCGGTTGAGGGCGCTACTTGGGAAGCAGAAGCAGACATGGAAGCCAAGTACCTGCACCACTTCTTCTGCAAATTCAAATCTAGCTTAAGGTATTATCCTTCCTTAATTCAGTTCCTTTCCAATCAAAGATTCAGCTATGTGGTTAGGTTATTCTTGTATAAGTTCTTGCACTTTTCGAAGTATTCAAAAGTTTAGAAAGATACAGATTTAGTTTAGACTTTTTGTTTCACTTGTGCATCCTTAGTTCCTCGGTATTCTCAACCTAACTAGCAACATTCGAGCATGAATTTTTACAAGGGGGAGATATTGTAAGGCCCCGCAAGTTTTTCTCATTGTCTTAGCCTTTAGAGCGTGATAAAGGAAGCCTTATACTTAGAAATTTGGCTAAGTGTTGAGAGTTAGTCATTTTCAAGACCTTAGAACTTTGAAGATTTTATTTCAGACCTTCCCTACCCTTGATAGTTGATATTTTAGCTAACTCATGATCCGGGAGGTTAATGGGTGTTCCCGGACAAGTTTTGGATTGTTTGGACCACGTTTAGACCTCGTTTGGTCTCCCAAAATAGTGGACCAATGCGATCATGGCGCACATGTCACCCATCTAGTTGGTCAATTTTTGTGCAGGAAAAGTACTGTGGCTCAACACGATGATGGCGCGATGCGTCAAGTATCGCATCGATGCCCACAACACGTCGTGCTGCCTACAACGTCGATATGCAGTTATTTTTACCTTTTTAATTCCACATCCTAGGGGAAATTTAGTCATTTCCCCCTCATCTTTTTAGCCTTAGCATGGGATTTAATCCCTAAGACAACATATTATATTCACTTTCATCCAAATTGCTCAAGAACACTCACTAGGGTTTCAACCAAAAATTCAAGAGAACACAAAATTCATTCGTCACTTTTCAAAAATTCTTCAAGAATCGGAATTCCCATTACGAGGGCTACAAGAAGCACCCATCAATTGTACGAATAGGAACCCAAAGTCAAAAGTTCATTCAAAGATTCTAATTTATGGTATGTGGGGTTTGAACAAGAACACTCCTTTCATTCTTGTTCCCAAAGTTTTGACTTTATTAAAGAATTGCATATTTTTGCAAGTGTATTTATCTCTAATTTACTCTATTTGAGTTTATGAATCTCAAAATTGTTCAAGTCTTGAAATCGCATCTTATTTCGCTTATTATGGTTGAGTTTGAGAAATTATGCTATGAATTGCACTTCCCTACCATGAATTGATGTTTTGAGTGTTTCCAAGGTTGAAGTCATGATTTAATCTTTGTTTTGAAATTGAGATTTCTTGAATATGTATACATGCTTTAAGCCCAATAATGAGTTTTTGATAATTTCTAAAGTGTTTCAAGAAGTGTATTGATATCTCCATGATATTGAAAATTTAAATCTTATTGATGATAGTCTACCAAAGATTCAAGGAAAGAGTTGATTTTGATATTTAAGTCCTAAGCTAATAAAGGAGTCCACATCTTTTTGACTTAAGCTAAAGGTAAGCATAGTTGGCTTCCATTATACACTTTTGTATTGCTTAAGGTGGATTTTTCTAAAATTTCTGAGCCTATGTATGGGAGTAGTATTTAGTACCGATTGAGTTGGGTATGATTCCAAGGTCTCATGCCCCAGAACTATGTGCCCCGGTAGGTTTTTGATTTACCCTAAGTGGGTTAAGAAAGAGATCACTAAAGTTAAGGTTCTACTCCGATGGCAAGGATGGAACAGTTCTCCCCAATGTGGGCAAGACATTGGACTCCATGTCAGCTCACATGGTTTATGTCGGTTAGAAGAATCTCCCAAGTTCCGCAGTCTCCCAATGTTCTAAAATCCCTAAGATTCAACAGAAGTCCTCTATTCTCCTTAAGATAAAAGTATATGTTTTGAAAGCTAGTGTTTTTAAGATTTCCCAAGATTCCCATAGTATTCCAAGGTTTTAAAGTGTCAAAATTTTCCCAAAGTTTCGTAATCCTAAGTCTTTGAGTTCTTAAAGTTTTAAAGAAGTTCATTTCTCTCCTTAAGATAAATGTATAAGTTTTGAAAGACTATTGTTTTCAAGATTCCTTTATGCTTACAAGCTCTAAGAATAAGAGGATAATGCGGATTTTAAATGTTAAGTATAATGAGTCACGAGGTTTATATTCATGATTCAGTATCCCTAATTTATGGGGTCTATATCTTAGTTTTATTCCAACTGTGTGAGTCATTTAGATCAGCATGCATGTTTTCTATAAAGATTGATGATAATGTTTAATTACTGCATACAACCCCATAAACTCAATACAACCTCAAAGTACTAATCTACATATACATCTGTGTGCTACATTGTCTCATAATTTAGGTTCAGGTGCTCAGTCCCAGCAGCGTCAGTGATCCCGAGTACCTTGGTCTACATTTCCACAGTGGTGAGTCCTCATGGTTTGAGGACCTATTTTCTAGACATTCAATATTACTAGTAGTTGGTTTTGTTGATTTCAGTTTGAGTCAGTTGGGGGTCTGTCCCAATGACTCTCTAGTTCTTGAGTATAGAGGCTTTGTCAGACTAGATTATCAGTGGTGTCATAGACTTTGCAGTATTGTTTTGATATGTAGAAATTATTTTCTTGTTATACTAGTTCAGTTTTTGTATAATATAGTATTATTATTTGGTTTGACATCCTAAAGTAAGTGACAGAGATAGTAGCAGGCTCAAAGGGTTAGCTTGGGGCTACTTGTAGTCTAAAGCACTGTGTGACATTCTGGGATGAGATTTTGGGGCGTTACAGGACAAAACATTAGTGGATCCATACAACCAGTGTTAGTACTCATGGAACGGTACTGACACCCTTCCAACCGGGGTCATAGGTTGGACCCCAATTTGCTCATATTGGGGAATGTTGGTTAGATGATAGGTACTATAGTCTCAGTCTAGTATTTATCTCAATAATCAATTTCAGTTCTGCTAACCATAGCATACAGATATCAGTTATCTATTTTTCAATATTCAGTATTTTAGTTTGATTATATTCAGAACATGTGTTATGCTTGGTTATGCATTTTAAGTCTTTGGTGTTTTGGAAGGATTTGGGGCCATGGGAAAAGAACAAACGGTCCCTGGAAAATTAAATCGCGGACTAGAATTCCCAATTTTACAAGTTGGTGCTACACGGTACTTACCACATTACTCCACTGGAAAAGGACAACCCTTATTTTGTCCAATGGCGCGACAGGATGCTATCACATTGCGCCACTGGAAATAGATATTCCAACGGGAACCTTGGCGCAACACGATGCCATTGTGGTGCCCCACTAGAAAAAAATAAACGTAAAAATGCCCCTTGTCATGATGCGGTGCCATTGCGATGCTCCACTGGAAAAGGAAGAATTTGATTTTGGCCATCACCGCGACGCGGCCTAATCGCAATGGGCTACTACCTTTCACTAAAAGTGCCTTAACTTCTCACCTGGGTATCGGATTTAGGCAAAATTTATATTGTTGGAAAGATAATTCAATTTACTACTATTTTATGGGTCTTGATCTGGAAAATTCTTAGTATAAAAAAAGATATACTTGTTTGAAGTTTACTATACGAATATTTTTCACAAAAACTTAATTGGTAAGGGATATTTTGATCGTCTAGTAGCTAGGAGTTATTTGAGGACTTAATATACATTAACCTCACTCATAAAACTACCAAATATCTATAATTCATTTCTCTTGAGCTTGAATTATGGTTCTAATATTGGTTTGGATTTTTGGGGTATTACAATATATGAAGGGTATAACGGAACATTTTAATTATTAATTAGCTTGAACGTTCTAAAAGCTGAAAAATAAAAAATGTACAATTTTAGACTGGCTAGAGTATTGGTTGGTTTAAGACCTGTGATCTAACAATGGTGCGAGATATGACATTCTTCACTCAATATTCACATCAAATTAATGAGCTTGCACAAAAAAAGAAGCTATGAAATCCTGCACATCTAATTTACTATTACTTTTTCAGTAAATCATAACATGGGGTGGAGTGTTGATTGCGTACTAAGGGGATTCATTAGTGCAACCAAGCTATCAACTTTGCCTATCGACTGTCCAAAATTTTGAAGTTGATTTTTATTGCCGAAAAAAATCAATGCAACTAACTCACGTCTTTTTTAGTGGTTTTAACTCCGTGTTTTCTTTTTTAGCTTGTAGTCATTTACAATGTCTCAGGCCTCTAAAATATCCAATGCAACCAATAAGCCTCATTTTTTTTTATTTATTGCGACAATCCAGCTATCTTGAGGAAGTCATGCATTGATTCAAATCTAGGTCGACTATTCTTTAACGGTACGACGTAATTATTTTATTTTGTTAAAATGCAATCTAATTATTGTAATTTGGTATAGTATAATGGTGGTTGCTCTTTTTTCAAATGGCATAAAGAGGATGCACTGACGAACAACCCTTTCACGTGCAATTTGCAAGAACTTATCAAGTTTGAAGTCATCCAAAAGCTTCGTGAATTCAAAGAAAATAGGGAGCTTCTAACGTCACTGCTGTTTGAAATCGAATGGCGAAAGTATCACTTAAAAAATTGCTAAAAGTAACCGAACAGGAGAGGGATCAACTATTAAGAAAAAGAGAATACCCTTAAAAAGCGTTTTTTTTTTGGAAATTTGTAATGGGTATGTACTAGAACTAAATTTTTTTTTTTATGTATTTT
>JAPEIP010000007.1:186040149-186070655 GCA_026120095.1 Capsicum chinense
GTTTTCTATAAAGATTGATGATAATGTTTAATTACTGCATACAACCCCATAAACTCAATACAACCTCAAAGTACTAATCTACATATACATCTGTGTGCTACATTGTCTCATAATTTAGGTTCAGGTGCTCAGTCCCAGCAGCGTCAGTGATCCCGAGTACCTTGGTCTACATTTCCACAGTGGTGAGTCCTCATGGTTTGAGGACCTATTTTCTAGACATTCAATATTACTAGTAGTTGGTTTTGTTGATTTCAGTTTGAGTCAGTTGGGGGTCTGTCCCAATGACTCTCTAGTTCTTGAGTATAGAGGCTTTGTCAGACTAGATTATCAGTGGTGTCATAGACTTTGCAGTATTGTTTTGATATGTAGAAATTATTTTCTTGTTATACTAGTTCAGTTTTTGTATAATATAGTATTATTATTTGGTTTGACATCCTAAAGTAAGTGACAGAGATAGTAGCAGGCTCAAAGGGTTAGCTTGGGGCTACTTGTAGTCTAAAGCACTGTGTGACATTCTGGGATGAGATTTTGGGGCGTTACAGGACAAAACATTAGTGGATCCATACAACCAGTGTTAGTACTCATGGAACGGTACTGACACCCTTCCAACCGGGGTCATAGGTTGGACCCCAATTTGCTCATATTGGGGAATGTTGGTTAGATGATAGGTACTATAGTCTCAGTCTAGTATTTATCTCAATAATCAATTTCAGTTCTGCTAACCATAGCATACAGATATCAGTTATCTATTTTTCAATATTCAGTATTTTAGTTTGATTATATTCAGAACATGTGTTATGCTTGGTTATGCATTTTAAGTCTTTGGTGTTTTGGAAGGATTTGGGGCCATGGGAAAAGAACAAACGGTCCCTGGAAAATTAAATCGCGGACTAGAATTCCCAATTTTACAAGTTGGTGCTACACGGTACTTACCACATTACTCCACTGGAAAAGGACAACCCTTATTTTGTCCAATGGCGCGACAGGATGCTATCACATTGCGCCACTGGAAATAGATATTCCAACGGGAACCTTGGCGCAACACGATGCCATTGTGGTGCCCCACTAGAAAAAAATAAACGTAAAAATGCCCCTTGTCATGATGCGGTGCCATTGCGATGCTCCACTGGAAAAGGAAGAATTTGATTTTGGCCATCACCGCGACGCGGCCTAATCGCAATGGGCTACTACCTTTCACTAAAAGTGCCTTAACTTCTCACCTGGGTATCGGATTTAGGCAAAATTTATATTGTTGGAAAGATAATTCAATTTACTACTATTTTATGGGTCTTGATCTGGAAAATTCTTAGTATAAAAAAAGATATACTTGTTTGAAGTTTACTATACGAATATTTTTCACAAAAACTTAATTGGTAAGGGATATTTTGATCGTCTAGTAGCTAGGAGTTATTTGAGGACTTAATATACATTAACCTCACTCATAAAACTACCAAATATCTATAATTCATTTCTCTTGAGCTTGAATTATGGTTCTAATATTGGTTTGGATTTTTGGGGTATTACAATATATGAAGGGTATAACGGAACATTTTAATTATTAATTAGCTTGAACGTTCTAAAAGCTGAAAAATAAAAAATGTACAATTTTAGACTGGCTAGAGTATTGGTTGGTTTAAGACCTGTGATCTAACAATGGTGCGAGATATGACATTCTTCACTCAATATTCACATCAAATTAATGAGCTTGCACAAAAAAAGAAGCTATGAAATCCTGCACATCTAATTTACTATTACTTTTTCAGTAAATCATAACATGGGGTGGAGTGTTGATTGCGTACTAAGGGGATTCATTAGTGCAACCAAGCTATCAACTTTGCCTATCGACTGTCCAAAATTTTGAAGTTGATTTTTATTGCCGAAAAAAATCAATGCAACTAACTCACGTCTTTTTTAGTGGTTTTAACTCCGTGTTTTCTTTTTTAGCTTGTAGTCATTTACAATGTCTCAGGCCTCTAAAATATCCAATGCAACCAATAAGCCTCATTTTTTTTTATTTATTGCGACAATCCAGCTATCTTGAGGAAGTCATGCATTGATTCAAATCTAGGTCGACTATTCTTTAACGGTACGACGTAATTATTTTATTTTGTTAAAATGCAATCTAATTATTGTAATTTGGTATAGTATAATGGTGGTTGCTCTTTTTTCAAATGGCATAAAGAGGATGCACTGACGAACAACCCTTTCACGTGCAATTTGCAAGAACTTATCAAGTTTGAAGTCATCCAAAAGCTTCGTGAATTCAAAGAAAATAGGGAGCTTCTAACGTCACTGCTGTTTGAAATCGAATGGCGAAAGTATCACTTAAAAAATTGCTAAAAGTAACCGAACAGGAGAGGGATCAACTATTAAGAAAAAGAGAATACCCTTAAAAAGCGTTTTTTTTTTGGAAATTTGTAATGGGTATGTACTAGAACTAAATTTTTTTTTTTATGTATTTTCTCCTAAACACTTTAACGATTATGTCAGCTTGTTGTTAGTAGTCTACTATGGGATCGGTCTACAATTTCAAGAGGTTTTTTGGTAAATCTATTACAGGTAAATCGGTTAGCACTCTAAAAATAAATCTATTACTATTCGATATTAAAAAGGTATAATATTAAGGATTCCAAATAACCAATCCACGCAAAACCAATAAATCTACGAAGATATTAAAGCGTGATTGAGTCTTTAAGGGCGGAAAAGTAGTGACAACGTGTTTAATTTTTTGATGATGAGTTGAGAATTTTATGTTCTCAAAATGTGAATTATTTTAATTTTTGGTCAAGAAAAGGAAACACTCCAAACTTTTTGTGATTATAGTAAAACTTTGGCAATTAAAAATTAAAGGAAAAACCTCAAACTTTTAAAATTTTTATTGATAAACTGAATAAACATAACTTGTTAGTACTATATAAAGGTATTGTTGCTTGTACTGTATCACAGTGTATACTTATAATTCGTATTCTAAAAGTGTCAACTTGAAAAAGGTATGAGTAGGCATAATTTTATTTTTTGACTTCTAGTTTTATCCTTCTTTATATTAAAATTACGACATTTCCTGCGTAATTTTTATTTGCGCAGACTTCAAATAAAGATTGAACAGATATGTTTTTGAGTTGAATCGTTAAAGTAAAGAATTGAAAGTCTGTCAGATCGTGAAGAATTTGATAAAAAATTTATCGTTATTGTCTGACCAAATTTAAACTTTGGATAGAATGCTAAGGGGTTACTTAGTTGCATGGGCTGTGATGCTGATGAATGCCTTACTTTTCCATCATCACCCTCTGCTCAAAGAATAATGGTTGGTATTTTGATCAATTTTGACTGTTACGGATGTAATTTTGTTTAATTGAACCATTGTCCAACCAAATTATTTGAATCAAAAGTATGTTGATAAGAACAAAGTAGCATAACAATGAGAGCATTTTCCACTGAAAATATTTAATCTTATAAAATACTTATGCCATGAACCTAACTCTTAAATTGCATTATTCACAATTGCTTGTCTTAGCGATAAATATTTTTATTTTGTAAAGTCATTAAAATTATGTATAAAAAAAAGTAGAATAGAGAAGAAAATTGGCATAGTGTGTTGATAAGAAGAAAACTAATTTTCATTGACCATAACAAAATTTAAACAAATAAAAAAACAGACATAGCAAAATAAAGATAAGTAAACTAAACATTACAATTCACCACAAGTAGTAATTCCTATCCTCGTTGTTGATTTCGCCAATGTGCTGAAATAAATTCTGCCTTATGTAACGTAGTTCCCGTCGAAGTTCGTCATTTTCTCATCTGAGAGAATGCACAATTTTCCTCAGATGTTTCATGTCTCTTATAAAATTGACAACAAAGTCATGACACCAGACTGGACGATGGTTATGTGGTTGTCCATTTGTATGACCGCTTGGATGAGTGCTAGCATAATTGTTGGCGCGAGAATTGTCCATTTTTTTTTTAAAAACTATTTAAGTTCTTGAAAAGTTTTACTGAATGATAAGGAAGATTGAAGAGCTAGGGTTGTTAAATAGCATCAAACCTATGAAAGCTAAAGGACACCATCTAAAAGTTACATCCATTTAACGTAACTATTCATTTTTGAGAAATAATTTGAAACGTCTTTGACAAATAATGAACGTGACTCTTCATTTTTGAGAAATAATTTGAAAGTCTTTGACAAATAGTAAACATGACTCTTTGTTTTTCTGAATTAAAATTTGAAACGTCTATGGCAATTATTGAACATGACTTTCATTAGAATTAACTAATTTGAAAGTATTTGTTAATTATTATTATTTATTCGTTATTTATTGTGTAAAGTCATGAAAATTATATATTAAAAAAAAGTAAGTAGAATACAGAATAAGTTACATATTGTGCTGATAAGAAGAAAAATTGATTTTCATTGACAATAACAAAATTAAAATTTAAACAACCAAAAAAACAGACGAAGCAAAATTAAGATAGCTAAACGAAACATGACATTTCACCACAAACTGTCGTTCTTATCCCCATCGTCAATTTCACCCATGTGCTGAAATAACCTATGCCTGATGTAATGCATTTCCCATCGAATTTAATCATTTTCTTGACTGAGAGTATCCACAAATCCCCCAAAAAAATTCCACGTATCTTCTAAGATCTACAGCTTCAAGGTTCGCATATGAAACCCCGGCAACAACAAATTCTTGCAACGTGGGTCGATAATGGTTACGTGGTTAGCCATTTGCATGACTGTTAGCATGATTGTTGGTGCGAGAATTGTCCATTTTTTCAAAGATTATTGAAGTTTTTGAAATTTTTTTCATTGATAAGGAAGATTGACGAGTCAACCTTGTGCTATATAGCATCAAATCAACGAAATCCAAAGGACCCCTTCTGAAAGTTGCATTCAATGAACATGACTCTTCATTTAGCTAAATTAAATTTGAAACATCTTTGTCAATTATGAACGTGACTCTTTATTTTTGTTAAATAATTTAAAACGTTAGTGACAATTAGTGAACATGTCTCTTTGTTTTGGTGAATTAACTTGAAACATCTTTGACAATTATTTACATGACTCTCCATTTTGGTTGATTAATTTGCATGTCTTTGACAATTATTTGTTAGCATTTAGTTTGAACTCATGTCTTGTTAATACGGTTCCTAAATATGAAAGTAGTGCATTTTTCCATTGATTCATAACGAAATAGTAACTTAGAGAAGCTACTATATAGACAATACTAAATTTTAATTGGGTTCGAGGGGTGGATGGAAACAACTACTAAGCTGATTTTGTTGTACCATTCTCTCAATTCTACAAACAACAGCTTTAATATACTTGAACATTGCCTCTTGCTTGTCGCCAAAGCTGTGCACGCAATGCATTAACGCGGCCATCTCCACTCGCATTTCATGAACCTGAGTGTCCAAGGATTAAATGGATTAATAGCAACTTACCTATATTGAGGGAGGGCATGTAATGTGTGAGACCCATGTCAGGTGTTGGGTGGGTTACTCATTTTCACCTGCAATTTCATAACAATATTAAAAACTAAGAAGAATAATGAAAATATAAAAATAAATACATGCATGATCTGTTCTAACCTTATGTTATATTGCATGAAGCTGATAAAATTATGTCTATGTTGTGCTATATCCTAAGACTAACATTCATTTTATAGAATAGAATTATCACAAGAAAGTAACCTTTTCTTTTTCCTGACAACCTTAACAGTCAACTTGTATAAACGTTGCACTTTGAATTTTTTTCAATATTTTTGGAATAATATTGTCTCTAGACTAAACTTATGGCGAAAAGTAACGACAAATAGTTGAACTTAAAATAAATTTCTTACGCATTCGTCTGTTAAGCTGCAGTTTTAGATAAAAAAAAAAGAGATTGTTCCACGATTTGTCCCTCCAATTATTAAAGTATGCAACCGAAGTAAAATCTCACTAACATAACTCATTACAATTTTTTTTGACAACATCGTCACTGGACTACACATATAGTACAACCATTTGAAAACAATGAAATAGAATCGTATTGTAAAAATAATGTATTTCCTCCATCCCATTTTATTTGTCTAAAATTTGCTAATTTTATTTGTCACTATACTTGTCATTTTTCTTAAATCACGATGAGACAAAGTTTATTTTCATGTTTTATCCTTTACATTGTTTACTTTTTCATCAATGTAAACTAGCCATTTTATAATTATTATTATTCATAATTAATGTGCCAAGTTAATTAGGGACAAGTAAAATGGGATGACAGGAGTATTAGAGAATAGGAGTATTGTAATTTATTTTTTTCTTGTTTTACTGTTACTCTAATAAATGTGAAATATGCTACTATGATAAAAGTAAAAAGTAGTTGAAAGTGAAAAGTAAAATTAGAGTTTAAGTTTGGTGCACCGTCGGTGTATTTTTAACTTACATCATCATGTAACTTTTATCTTTTATAGTAGGTCATCCATTTTTTTACCTGAGAAATGGATTAACTACTACAACATTTAAAAGTTACCTGATTGGTATAGAAAAAAAATACACAGACGGTGCATCAAAATTAAATTCATAAAATTATTCCGTAAATGCGCAAAGAGGTAGAGATATTAAGCATCAAGGATGTTATATTATTAGCTAAGCTTTATTTTTTTTGTAATTTATGAGGAACTTCTTAAACACCAAATCATTTTTAATTGCAAACTTGTTACTTACTACTCTACCATACTATCAGAAGTTAGGTTATTATTACATGAGATTCCGTATTACATGAAAGATTTTGGAAGGATTTGGAATAGTGACTCGAAAGGATGACTGCAGTCTTTGTTATCCTATTAGGCTTGCATGATACTCTTTAATATAGAGTTGGAAAATGGCACGATTGCCTATCCAATGCAAAAGCAATGATGGTATCAGCCGTCGGTTGAAAAAGGGTCCATTCGTGTAAGTATGCATGCATAGAAACAATAACCCCCTCCATTTAAATCCAAACCTAATTTTAATGGGTTGTTTGGCCAGGAAGAAAAAACTTCATGATTGGAATTGGAATTGGTGTTATTGTTTTTGGATATGTATATATTGAAGTTGTTATTGAAGTGTCGTGTAAAAAATATGAGTATTAAAAGTGAGAATTAATTCAATTTTTTCTAATTTTTTTTCCTACAGTGAAATAGTATTTATGGAAAAACAAAACTATTTTTCACTTACTAAAGCGGAAGTGAAACATTTTTTACAGGGACAATAGGATAAAAAATTAGTTCTACAAAAAATACGATTATGAAATACAAATTTTTTTGGTGCTACAAACATTTTCACCATTTCAAAAAGTTGTACTCCGTTGTATGGCAGCAAGGTTTCATAAATGACTTTTACTTGGAGAAATATCAATTTAAATGACATTAACATTAGCACAAAACTAGTCATTACATATTCGGCAACTCACAAATTTATATTTTTCATTTATTTTAATCTTGTTTAATCAGAAAACAATTGAAAAGGTTACTTTAATTGTTCAACTACCAAACTAGTATCTTATTTTCATAATGTTTGGTATTTTATTTTGGATTATTATTGTCTCTTATTCATTTGTCTGACTTTTTTGGTTCGTATAGAAATTGAAGTAAAAATCAGCGAGAAGTATGACAATGCACCGATAGACTAGCTGACGAAGGACCGTTTAGTTGATCTACACTTTCTTTGCATCGACTTTATCTCAAAGATGGACGTGATACTGGCCCAGCAAAGTCAACTTCGTCAAAAAGTAGATAGTTTGGAGTTGTTGTTGAGGGTAACAACCCGTTCTTCAGACCTTGATGACAAGGATATCATCCCCCCATCACCCCCTAGTGAACTAAAAGTGGGTTTCTTAGCACCCTACACCAATCATGGAATAGTTAATTATTTTTATGGGATTTCATTTGACAAGTTAATGACTAATAAAATTGTTGTGTAGTAGTTACAATATTATTGTTTTTTAATTTTATTTTTATTGGAAAGTATGTGCCGATTGTAGTTTATTTTTTTTATTATACGTACGTTAATTTTTAAGTATATTCATAATAGTAAAATCAAAGAACGAACAGGAAATACATTTCAATTCGTCGTCAAAAGAAAATTCAAAATGAGGCAGTATTTACATAGGTTTTTTTTAGATGATTGAAAAGTTTGTAAATTACGGTTTGTGTACGTGAACGTATTTAGTTAATGGAGGAAAATGGTGATATTTTCAAACTTTTTGGGTGAAACCTAAACTTTGCAATATAGAGAGAAGTGGTCATCAAAATTTGAATTGAAATCTAATTTGCTTGAGCTATTTAAAGGCGATATTACTTTCACTTCAAACAAACCAGTCCATTTTTTATCATCTTTCAAAGAAACTTTATCTAAGGTATGTACAGACATTAATATATTCTATCTTCTCCATCTTTGCTGCCTTATCACAATAACTCATCGTCAAATTTACTGTCTTACTAGTTTAAAAATGGGCATTGTTGATCCGATATGCATGAGCCTAACAGAATTAGAGGAAAGAATTGAAGCTCTACCAGATCATGAAGAACTTGAAGAAAAATTATCGGATTTATCCGATCAAATTCACGCATTAGACAGTTTTCTTCACTGTTTACTTGTCCGTTTAGGCATTGATATTGATGTATGCATTCATACCCTACCTTGTCCCCCTAAAGATGAATGATTACGGTAATTTCAAGATTAATGAAGTTATTGCGTTCATCATATTAGAGCCTGCCACTGCATTGGCCATAACAAATCGCATAGGGAGAAACAAAACTTCCAATAGATTAGGTATATTTAAGCGTCATATGTCCCTCCTAACCCTTAACCTTTCATTGAAATCTGATTTAGTACTTAACTAAATTAATCGAGTCATCTTTATCAACAAGCATTAGTTGAGGTAATAAATACTTGCAATTTACCCAAGCCAAGCATGTTATAAGGGCGGCTCATCACTAATACAATATCATGAATTTTTGTTCAGCACAATAAATCATCAAGTGTAAAATTAAACACAAATGAAATTGGTTTTAATATGGTCTTCTGGTGTTTTGATATCATTTGATGGTGTAAAACATCATTTTCCTAAGTTTGTGGTTGGGCATGATAAATTAAAAATAACTTTATTTTATGTTAATGTCCACTAAATTTATATTCTAATTTATCACAACAACTTAAAAACAACTCTAATTTATATGCATGAACAAACATAATTGCAACTCCAACTATAACCCCAACTTCTAATTTATCACTGTCAAACATATACTACAATTACCCCAACTCAACTATCCCTTATCCACTATATAAATAGGGATCATCATTGCACTAAATCACTCATCTGATCAACAACAATTGTAGAGAACTCTTTCTAGAAAAAAAAACCTTTCTTTCTAAAAACAAAATCCTATACCTGAGTTGAGCTAATTTATTTTTTCTTCTTCTAATAAGACAAGTGTTAAACTGACTTCCTTTTCTTGTCAACTTTGTATTCATTTTTTTTCGTTTAAAATTGAGGAATATTATTTGAGACATAGTTTATTCATATTGCATGTTTGATTTAGATTTTAGTTTTATATTCTCAATATAATTTAGGATATAGTTTATTCATATTGCATGACTAATTTAGATTTTAGTTTGTAATTTTTTAATTATGTGCTAAAGTTCTTGTTCATCTATTTTGTAGCAATGGTAGATCTAGTATGGGATGCGGTTGTGTTGATGAACGCAGTTAGGGATCTTCATAGGACGGTGCATGATTTATGCTGGGAGTTAAACACCACTAGAGCGAGGCTGATTAGGGAGATGCGTAGAAATGTTGATCTTCTGCCCAATGGATTTTCGAAAGATAGCGAGAATAATAATAATAATAATAATAATAATAATAATAATAATAATAATAATAATAATAATAATAATTAGGCTTATGTTTTTTTAAATAATATAACGTTTTATGTAGTACTTTTTACCTAGTAGTTTTTGTTTTATGTAGTAGTATGTAATTTATTTTGGTTGGATCTAGTCTGGGTGCCTCTTTTTATCTTTTATTATTAATGAAGAAAATCTATATTTTCTCCTATTGATGTTATTTTTTTTAACTCACCTATATTAATGCCAGTCAACTTATTTACACGAGTTAAATAGCCAAAAACATATACAATGAAATTTAAACAGTTTTATAGTCATGAAATTGCTTCTTAATATTTGGCCTCCCTAAAATCCATGAAAAACAGTATTACTTGGCTTCCACATAATCACTGAAGTATGAAAACTCATAGTATAAATTGGGTTCCAATGTTATGAGAGTTATTTTATGTAGTATTATTAATCTAGGCTTTAAAAAACAAAATGCAATTTGCAGTCTTTTAAGAGGCACTAGCTATCTGTTAGTTGAACAATGTTTAATACTGCCCGCAAGATATAACTCATTTAAAGGAATAGAGTTTCCTAAATAACAAGCATACTTTTAACAACTTAGTTTGTTATAAAAATAGTTGACATTTTACTATCACGAAAGATTATTCCTTTATTTTATTAAAATTCAAACCTCGTATTTTACTTAATTAATTGTCTTTTAATATATTAATATAACTCAAAAATATTTATCATAGTTGAACATGCAGAGACGCAATAGAATTTAGATTGAAATGAAAATAAGGAAAACATTCAAAGAATTTGCATTGGAAAGATAAAAATGTAAATGAAAATAAGGAGAACGTTCAAAGAATTTGTATTGGAAAGATAAGAATATAATTAAACCTTGGTAGTTGAAAAGTCTTCATAAGCATAGAATATTAATTTCAAGTGGGAGAGTAATATTTAAAGGTGCTCTAGTGCTAAATAATACTTATACGTTAGTTAATGATTTTTGATAATTTCAATGGTAAAAATAATACTCCGTACTTAGTTATTCATTAAATATTTACTAACATGTTGTAGAACTAACTTGTTCTTTTGCTTATTATCAGGAAAAAATTGATAAGATTTATGCAAAGCTGATGGATATTGACGGCAAGTTGGATGGTCTTCACCAAGAATTATCTTCACGCATCGATGTAATTCAAGAGAATTTTGAACTACTGGAAAGCTACCATGAGGTGTTGGATGTCCAATTCGATGCTTTGCATACTAGGATAAGTGCAATACTTGTATGACTAGGAATCAATATTGGTGTTCCATTTTCTCCTCCTTCATCGGTTCCTTTAACACCTACTTCATCACCCTCTCCATCCCCATCGCCAACCCCCAGATTTTCAAGCCTCGGTGATGATGTATTAGTTATTTTTTCATTCGTAATTGTTATTTAAATAAATAAAATCCTTTGTGTAGCCTATTTTCGAATGTATTTCTAACATTTTATGATGATGTTCTTTTCTTCCCAATTTTGGATGTATTCCTTAACAAAATAAAGCACCTAGATTTCAAATCTAATTGTAAAAGCAAAAGTGTTTCATACAAAGACTTCACGTCATGGTAAAATGTGTGTAATAAGATAGGGATGATAAAATAATGTAACAACCCCCATTTTTGGACTAGGATTCAAATAATTGTTATTAGGTATACAGATTAGAACCCAATGATTCTCTATCTATATATGTGTGATGATCTTTTCTATAGCATTAAAACATCCTTTTTATATCAGTCGAGGTAAAAAAAAATCTCCTAACTCAAATACGAGTTGAGAACGCTCCTATGGATTAAGTATTAGTGAATATTTCAGCTTAGGTCAAACTTATATGACCATTAGTCCTTGTACATAATGAATTATGTATCCTACTATATATCAAATTAAAGTTTTTTGAATCTTTATTCCAACGCATTTTGTTTCACCTTAATCCAATATTAGAGTGAAAAGTTATACTTATTTTACTTCAGCATGTTTGTCTGTCAACAAAGTGACGACCTGAATTGATAGGCCATAACCTAAGTGATGAGCTATTAGCCAAGTCGTCACCCCAAATTAGTGAGCCATTATTTTCAGCTTCTAGGTGATGACCTGAGTTGATAGGATATCACCTAAGTGATGACCTATCAGCCCAAGTTATCACCAAGAACAGTAACTCATAAAATCATCTTTTGAGTGACGTGCTTTAGTACCTAATTTTAGAAATGGTAACAAAGATAGGGCACCAGGCTCTAAGTCTTAGGGTATTATACTCGAACAAATCCTCTTTGCTAAAAATATGGCAGAAACCATCTGGGTGTCTATAGAGCTGATAGTGATATATATTTTGGGTATGACAATCTAGGCCATAGAATCAGAGATTATCCTCAGTCAGGTTCACAGGGTCAGTACCATCATTCCCTATATTAGTTTGGTCATTCGAATCAGCAAGGTGCCACTTCCAGTGCTATCAGTAGGCAACGCCCAAACAGGCTTTGTGCACTTTAGTCCAAACAAGATCAGGAAAGTTCTCCTGATGTGGTCACTAGTACGTTACAAGTTTATCATTTACATGTTTATGCCTTGCTAGATCCAGGAGCTTCCTTGTCCTTTATAACTTCTTATAGAGCTGTTGACTTTAGAGTCAATCCTAAAATCCTAGAAGAGCCCTTCTCAGTCTCTACCCTAGTGCGTAAGTCTATCATAGCCCAATGGGTAAATAGAAACTGTCTGATTATGGTATTTCAGAAAGTTACTTCAGTAGACTTAGTAGAGTTAGAGATGATAGATTTTGATCTTATTCTTAGCATGGATTGGCTTCATTCATGCTATGCTTCAGTTGACTGTAGAAACAGTGTTGTTTATTTTTAGTTCCCAAATGAACCTATCCTAGAATAGAGGGGT
Organism: Capsicum chinense; assembly: GCA_026120095.1. Taxonomy (NCBI): domain Eukaryota; kingdom Viridiplantae; phylum Streptophyta; class Magnoliopsida; order Solanales; family Solanaceae; genus Capsicum; species Capsicum chinense. Next base: position 186,052,943 of record JAPEIP010000007.1, read on the forward strand.
AGTACTTCAACACTTAGGGGTAACTTGTTTCATACCTTAGAGCGAGAAAAATGATATCTAAGGGGTGTGTCTATCATCTCATTCGAGTTAAAGACTCTAATTTCGAGACCCCTGACCTTGAGTTAGTTTTAGTAGCATATGAATTTCTAGAAGTGTTTCCTGGAGTTCTTCCAGAAAAGAAATTGACTTTAGAATAGACCTTCTTCCAGATACTCAACCTATCTCTATTCTGCCATACAGAATGGCTCCAGTAGAACTCAAAGATTTCAAAGAATAGTTGAAAAATCTCCTAGATAAGGAATTCATCAGACCTAGTGTTTCCCTATGGGGCATACCTATAACGCCCTAATTTTCTAGAATCAGAATGCCACATGGTGTTTATGATTCCGAAGAACCATAAGCTAACCCTCTACTGATATTTGTACCTAAGAACTACATAATATAATATAATAAATACAGAAAACTAGCAAAAACTTGCCATAAGGTTCAAATATCTAAAAATACTCAATACTGAAAACTAAATACTAATACATCTGTCTAAAAAGCCTCTAACTGTCTGAACTATAGAGTTAAAGGAAACTAACTCCGTCTACTGAAAATAAACTGAGTCTAATGCCATCCTAAAATAAAGATCATCCTCGAATGAAGAGGACTCACTACAACGTTTACTGCTGCTGACTGAGTCTGGAATGCTAAGGGTGCTCTGGATTTCGAGCTTTGGAACCTATGGTATAAGACACCATAGCGCAAGAGAAAAGTATGCGTCAATACTTTGAATGTACTGGTATTCTAGATAAGGTAAGGCTAAATGCGAGGGATTATGTATGAACATAGCTTAACTGGATAACATGAGAGTACTAAATGAGGACATATGAATGAATGCACAAACCAAAATTGGAATTGCAGTAACACTGACTATGAACTCTAAATACTGGTTTCTAATACTGACTTACTGATGAATGAGTCTACTAGTACTGATGTTTGAGTTTACTAATACTGTGAGACCAAATAACTGAGTCTATTGAGATTGATGTCTAATCTTGGTGATACTGAGACTGATTTATTATATCTAAGATCAAGCCTATATAACGAGTGACCTTTAAGTTTACTGGTAATAATTCCTGATACTTGATAAACTAAATGTGAGATCAAGCTTATATAACGAGTGACCTCTAAGTCTACAGATAATGAATACGATTGTCAGAATTTGAGATCAAGCATATATAACAGGTGATCTCTGAGTTTATTGGTAATGAATATGATTTTCTGAATCTAAGATCAAGCCTATATAATGGGTGATCTCTAAGTTTACTAATAATGAATATGATTGTCTGACTATGATATCAAGCCTATTTAATGGGTGGTCTCTGAGTCTACTGATAATGAATATGATTATATGAATCTGAGATCTAGCCTATATAACAGGTGATCTCTGAGAGGTAGTCATCTAACTGACATACCCCTTCTAGCTTCTTTGGGGTCCAACCTGTAACCCAGTTCGAAGGGTATCAGTACTGTGCCATGGGTAAAGGCACTTCTCTCTGAACCCAGGATTCCATGCCTAATATAACAGGTGGCACCTGGTTGTAGCCAAGCCTAATATAACGGGTGACTCCGGGGAGGTAGTCAAGCCTAATATGATGGGTGACTCCTTATGCTATACTGGCTATGCAGTTCTGGAGTGCAGAGATTGTTATTAATGACTCTGCCTAAAATAACAGGGAAGTCGTCATCCCTATCCTCGCTCGGTGCTGAATCCTACTCCTAACTAAATAGACACTGAACTGATTCCTAGACTGTTCCAGACTGAGCTGAATCTGTTACTGGTCATCTTGCTTGACTAAGTGGATTAAATTTACTTAGTTCCATTATCTGATGGAATGCTACTCAATTCTTGTTAACTTACCGAGTTTCACTGAAGTCTGAACTGAATACTACTGAATACTATTAAATTGGAACTGAATACTGAGACTGAATTGAACTAGTACTGAGATTACTGAATTTTCTTAAGTTCTGTACTAGATGAATTCTACTGATCATAGAACTACTGAAATTATCTTGAGACTGACTCGGCTCTAGACACGCAGCTAAATTTTTGAGTATTAAATACCCCCAGGACTCGATAGCATAAAGTAAATAAGACATGACAACTCTTACAAAACAACATGGCAATAGACTATCATTCACAACCTAATCAATAAAGCATCACTTCAAGCACTTGAGAATCTAAATTTTGTAATTTTATAGGGAGGCATGTTATTTTCTCTTAACTGATTCAATAAGAGATACAAACATATGGGAATGCATACAATATATCTTAGTTCATTCACAAGGTCTTTCAACAAATACTTGGCATGCATTAGTTGACACATAATTGGGGATTTCATGCTTAACATGCTACAATGGTACTATCTTCTTCACATAAGCATTCTATCAAACATATGGGAGACACACCTTGTTGATACAACATTCAATACACCCAATTAACATGATTACAGAATTCAACATGCTTCTTGAAGGGGCTGTATCATGAATATCACTTAACCAACACATACCAGGGTCAAAGCTTGAATATTTATAATTAAAACATGAATTAAAACTCAATATAAACATGAACTTCAATTTCAAACCACATAAATCATGAAAAACTCATAAACATAAAATCTTGAATTCAAAAAGGGTTTTTAAACTTCTTGGGTGGAAGGAACCCAATAATCAACATCTAACATACCTTAGAAGACTCTTTCTTGAAGGTTCTTGAAGAAAATATTTAGTATTGTTCTTGATTTCTTGGCTAGGTTTTTTGCCCCTTTGAGAGAAAATATAATGTTTTTGAGAGAAAAGTGAGGAAAATAATGGAATAAGGTCTTATTGGGAATTTTATTTCGTGTTTAGGGCTGATAGGGGTCATGGGAAAAGTCTAAGATGCCCTTGTAATTAAATAATAGAATATGAAAATCCCAATTTTTCATGTTGGCGCGACGCGCCATAATCGCGCCATCTTACTGGAAATTGGACAATTGGAAAACTGCTTGATGGCGTGGTACAGTGGAAATCGCATTGCCACCTTGGTTACAAATTGAAAATACACCATGATGCGGTGGAATCGCAGAGGCTCCCTGGATTTTGATGATTGCCATTTTTTCTGATTCCGCGATGCGCCGAAGTACCAGGTGGTACATTGTCTCACTAAAATGTTTCTACCTCTTCGCCCGAGGGTCAAATTTGGGTAAATTTTGTATCGACTGAAAGCTTATTCAATTATACACATGGAAAAAAATCAATATTAGGGAAATTATATGCGGTTTAAAATATTTCTTACTTGAGAAGTCAACCTTTACTCCCCTTAAGGATGAAACTCGACTTGAAGAAAGTTTGGGGTATTACAATACCAGTTCTATTTGTACATAAGAAAGATGGTTCTCTCAGAATGTGTATTGACTACTGTCAATTGAACAAAGTCATATTCAAGAATAAGTATCCACTTCCTAGAATCAATAACTTATTTGACCAACTTCAGGTTCCAGTTACTTTTCTAAGATAGACCTCAGATCAGGCTATCATCAGCTCAGAGTCAAAGAATGTGACATTCTAAAAACAGCTTTCACAACTCTGTATGGTCACTTTGAATTTCTAGTCATGTCATTTGGTCTTACCAATGACCCAATATCTTTCATGGACTTGATGAACCGTGTGTTCAAGTAGTACTTAGACATGTTTGTCATAGTCTTTATTAATGACATTCTTGTCTACTCCTGTAATGAAAGTGATCGCGCAAACCATCTCAGAATAGTATTACATACTCTAAAATCCCATTAGTTGTTTGCCAAATTTAGTAAGTGTGAATTTTGGCTAAGGTCAGTAGCTTTCCTTGGTGGTATATTTTTTAGTGATGGTATTAGAGTTGTTCCTCAAAAGACTAAAGTAGTGAGAAACTGGCCCTAACCCAACTCTCCGTTAGATATCAAGAGTTTCTTAGGTTTGGATGGCTATTACCGATGGTTTGTTGAAGGATTTTTATCTATTGCATCTCCTGCGTCTAGATTGACTCAGAAGAAAGTCAAATTCCAGTGGTCAGATTCTTGTAAGAAGAGTTTTTAAGAGTTGAAGACTCAACTCACTATAGCATATGTTTTAATTTTATCGGATGGTTCAGGCAAATTTATTGTGTATTGTGATGCTTCCAGAGTTGGTCTGGGGTATGATTTGATGCAGATAGGTAGGTTCATAGCCTATGCCTCTATACAACTTAAAGCCCATGAAAAGAATTACCCCACCCATGATCTTGAGTTAGCGACTATTGTGTTTGCCTTAAAGATTTGGAGGCATTATTTGTATGGGGTGCATGTTGATGTGTTCATAGATCACAAAAGCCTATAGTATGTATTTTCTCAGAAAGACTTAAACCTACATCAGATAAGGTGGTTAGAGTTGTTGAAAGACTATGACATGAGTGTTTTGTATTATCCGAGCAAGGCCAATGTAGTGGCAGATGCTCGTAGTAGGTTGTCTATGGGTAGTGCCGCTCATGTTGAGGATGAAAATCTAGTTATTAAAGTCCATCAACTTTCCAAATTAGGTGTATATTTGGTTGATTCAGCCGAGGGTAATGTTTGGGTGCAACATAGTTCAGAATTTTCCCTGGTTGCTGAAGTGAAAGAAAAATAAGATAAGGATCCTTGTTTATATAAACTGAAGTAGTTTGTCAGAGACCAAAAGGTAGAGGTTTTCTCCCAAGGGGGAGATGGTGTGTTTCATTACCAGGGTAGGTTATGTGTGCCATATATGGATGGAGTGAGGCAGCAGATTCGTTCAGAAGCACATGGTGCGTGTTACTCGATTTATTAAAGAACTACTAATATTTACCATGATTTTTGGGAGATCTATTGATGGAGTGGGATGAAGAGAGACATTGCATAGTTTGTGGCTAAGTACTCCACATGTCAGCAGGTGAAGATTGAGCATTCAAAGCCTAGTGGTTCCGTGTAGGAGTTCAGTATTCCTATATGGAAGGGGGAGGAAGTGAACATAGGCTTTTTGATGGGTTTGCCTCGTACTGGTCTCCAACATGATTTGATTTGGGTCATTGTATATAGGATGATGAAATTAGCCCATTTTTTGCTAGTTCATACTCTTATTAAGCTGAGGAATATGCCGGGCTCTATATCAGAGAGTTAGTTAGGTTGCACGGTGTCCCTTTGTCCATTATTTTAGATAGGGGTACGCAGTTCACCTCACTTTTGGAAAGGCTTCCAAAAGGATCTTGGTACCCAAGTTCAGCTCAGTACATCCTTCCACCCTCAGACAGATAGTCAAGTAGAAAGGACCATTCAGACGCTAGAGGATATGTGGAGAGAATGTGCTATTGACTTTAAGGGTAGTTGGGATGACCATTTACTTTTGATTGAGTTCGCGTATAATAACAACTATCATTCTAGTATTTAAATGGCTTCATTTGAGGTTCTCTGTTGTAGGAGATGTAGATCTCCAATTGGTTGGTTCTAGGTAGGTGAGGCCACAATAGTAGTGCTCGACTTGGTATTTGATGCCTTAGAGAAGGTTCAGTCGATTCGAGAAAGGCTTAGGGAAGCCTATAACCAATAGAAATCGTATTTAGATATGAGGAGAAAGGATCTTCAGTTTGAGATTGGCGATTTTATGTACTTTAAAATTTCTCCCATAAAGGGAATGAAGAGGTTCGACAAGAAGGGGAAGCTCAGTCCCCGATATATCGGTCCATACAGAATTCTAAGCCATTTTGGAAAGGTAGCTTACGATCTCGAGTTGCCTTTAGACTTAGCTTCAGTGCACCTAGTATTCCATGTCTCCTTGCTAAAGAAATACATTGATGACCCTGCATTTGTAGTCCCCTTAGAGGGCTTAGATATTCAGAATGATCTCTATTTCAAAGAGGTTCCAGTCCAAATCCTTGATCGTCTGATTTGTAGACTAAGGAACAAAGAAGTTCCCCTAGTCAAAGTTCTTTAACAAAACTAGTCAGCTGAGAGAGCTACTTTGGAAGCAGAAGTAGACTCAGTTTAAGGCAACAACTTTCTTTTCCATTCTCAGTTCCAGCTATATTTTCTTCATGTCATTCCATGCATTCACGAACCAGTTTAGGCATGTGTCATGTTTCAAAATCAATTATGTAATCATTTTTTCAGTATGCATATTTAGAATGTCACCTTTATTCCTCAGTGTTCTCAGCTTAACCAACCTCATTTGAGGATGAATGTTCCCAAGAGGGAGATAATGTAACAACCCCCATATTTGGACTAGGATTCAAACCATTGTTATTAGGTATACAGACTGGAACCTAATGATTCTCTGTCTATATATGCGTGATGATTAGTTCTATAGCATTAAAACATCCTTTTATATCTGTTGAGGTCATAAAAATCTCCTAACAAAGACGAGTTGAGAACGCTCCTATCAATTAAGTTTTAGTGAACATTTCATCTTTGGTCAAACTTAGATGACCATTACTCATTGTACATAATGAATTACATATCCTACTATATATCAAATGAAATATCTTTGAATCTTCTTTCCAACATATTTTGTTTCACCTTAATCTGATAGCGGACCTAAAACTTATACTTATTTTACTTCAGCATGTTTATTTGTCAACAAAGTGACGACCCAAGTTGATAGGCCATCACCTAAGCAATGAACTATGAGCCAAGTCGTCACCCTAAACCAGTGAGATATTATTTTTAGCATCCAAGTGATGACCTTAGTTGATAGGCCATCATCTATGTGATCATCTATAAGGCCAAGTCATCATCCAAGACCAACAACTCATAAAATCAGTTTTCAAGTGATGACCTAAGTTGATAGGCCATCACCTAAGTGATGACTTATCAGTCCAAGTCATCACCCAAGACCATCTTCTGAGTGACGACTTGGTGTGATAGGCCATCTCTTGGTTAATGACTTATCTACCAAGGCCGTCACCCTTAAAATTCAGCAATTCCCATTTGGATTTGGAGGGGTATTTTGGCTTTTTCCCTCACCTCCCACGACTTAAATCATCAAAAAAACGTACTTGGTGATCATAAACAATTTTTAAAACTACTTTTAATCCTCTCCACTCCCAAGAATAAGAAATTTAGGGTTTCTTCTCAAGATCATCTCCCAAGAACAAGATTCAAGCTCTTCTTAAGGAAAACCAAGAAATTATAATTCCCAATCCAAGAACGTTCAAGAAAAGTCAATTCTCTTTCTAGATAAAATCTTAAGGTATGTTAGGTGTTCATCCATGGGTCCCTTACAATCCATGGAGTCGAAGAACCCCTTTTTAAATTGCAACTTTTCAAATGCATAATTTACATATTGAATTTGATTGTATTCAGGTTCATGATGTTGTTTGAGTTTCAATCCATGATTAATTATAAGTTTCATGAAATTAAAATAGCATGTGTGATGAATTATGAGATTATCATGTTTAATTCATGAATTTACAAGTTGAATGTTGTAGCCATGATATTTATATATGTTTATTATTATGTGAAACAATCATGCCCAAGTGTTTGTTAGAATGTTTATGTGAATTGAATAGTGCAATTATTACATAATAGCATGTGTTCCCATTCATGTACAAGTTCATGCCTCTCAAGTGTGTGAAAAAATATCTAAATGAGTGAATTATGAACAAGTAACTAATGTTATCCTTTCATGATTGTGTCATGTTTACTATCCATGCTATTGAGTCCTGGGGGTATTTAATACTCGAAGTCTAGCTATTTACCTATAATTACAGTAGCTACAAAATAGTCTCAATAATGTCATGAAAAGTAGTACTCAGTCAGTTACAAAATCCAGTGAAACTCACTCCAGTTCAGTACAGTTTAATGATTAGTGTCATTCAGTTAGAAGTAGGATTTAGCACCAAGTGAACCCAGGGATGGGGGCTTACCTGTCAGTTAAGGGTGTGGTTCTTAGTAGCAGTCCTTCCATTCTAGAAGTATGTAGCCAGAATAGGTTGAGATATCAACCTACTAGCTGATGGTTGATAAGGTATTTACCTTCCATTTGAGGGTAATACTTCTCTCATCAGAGAACCTGCCAGTAAAGGGTAACATCCTAAAATCTCATCCAGAAGCATCACACGGTGCTTAAGGCTACAAGTAGCCCCAAGCTAGCCCTTTGAGCCCGTTAAAAAGTCTAGAACTTACTTTAAGATAAATGAATTAAGAAATAACACTATATCATGCCAAATCTAGGATGAAACAACTGAAAAATACTATTTGAACGACCATTAATGAAGTCTAAAACATCAACTAATAGTCCGACAAGCCTCTACTTACTATGGAGCTAGAGAGTTATTGGGACAAACCCGTAACTGACTCGAACTAAACTAAAAATAAATAAACCAGCTACTCTAAAGACTGATAATAATATAAATAGGTCCTCGAACCATGAGGACTCACCAATTGCAGAAGTGTAGATAGAGGTATTTGGGGATCACTGTCGCTGCTGAGACTGATCTTCTGAACCTACATTATAAGACAATATAGCACATAGACATATATGTTGATTAGTACTTTTAGGATGTACTGAGTATATGAGGGTGTATGCAATAAGTAAATAATATCATCAATCTTTATAAAATCATGCATGCTGATATAAATGACACATAGTTTGAGTAAAACTGAAATCTGAATCTCATAAATCATGAGTAATGAAGAAAATAGTATAAATCTCGTGATTCATTACACTTAGTTCTAAAATTTTTATTCTCCATATTATTCTCAAAACTTGTAAGCAAGAGGAATCTTAAAACAATAGCTTTCAAAACTTATACTTTTATCTTATGGAGAATAAGGGACTTCTTTTAAACTTAGAGATTATAGGACTTTGGGACTTAGGGATTTTCTTCTAACTGACATAAACTATGTTAGCTGACATAGAGTCCAACGTCTTACCCACGTTGGGGAGAGTTGTTCTACCCTTGACATCGAAATAGAACCTTAACTTTTGTGATCACTATCTTAACCCACTTGGGGTAAATTATAATCCTACGATGGCTCATAGCTCTGGGGCATAAGACCTTGGAATCAAGATCAACTCGGGGCTAAATACTACTCCCATACTTAGGCTCATAACTTTTTAGGAAAATCCACCTTAAAATATAGCATAAGGTCTAAAATGAAAACTAATTATGCTTATCTTTTCTTTAAATCATAAATTGCATAAAATATGTGGATTCCCATCTTACCTTAGACCAAGAGGTCAAATCTTTATCTAAAATTTGAAAATAATCTAGTCATGGGGTGCTTATAGCACAAAAAATCTTAAAACAATAATCTTTAAATGGGGTCTATTGACCCAAACATCAATCTCATATCAAGAGTCATAACAATTCATGCTTTGTAATGCAATTATTCATAATCATCTTAAAATCTGTAAATTTCAGCAATAGGAGTGGAAATAAAAACGAAATCATGTAATTCAACTTTTAATCCATGGGAAATCTAGTAATCTTGCAATTAATGGTAATGGATATAAACTCTAACTTAAATTTCATGAAAAATCTCTTAAATTACAGTAATTTTATAATTAAAATAATCATTTGGGCTCAAGGGTGAAAGAGTTACCCTTTTTCAAACTCCACATACCTTATTTGGCTTAATTTAATAGAACCAGATGACTTTGAAGCCTCGAGAATGTTCTTGGGAGCTTTTCTTGAAAGTTCTTGAATGGTGATGCTTGATTCTTGAGTTTTCTTGGAGAAGGGTTTGTATCTAGTTCTTGGGGATTAATCTTGAAAGAAACCCTAATGTGATGTTATTGATGAATGTGATGTTATGATCTTTGATCTGATGTAATTGGGTTTAAAAAGGGTGGAAAAATACCCAAAAACCTTTTAAAAATAGAATGGAGGTTGCGACGGCTTAAGCGACAGTCCGTCATAGGCTCGATGGTCCATCGGCCTACCCATCGCACTTGGGCCAGAACAGGGACCTACTTTCTTAGTTGCGATGGCTTGGGCAATGGTCCGTCGCTGAGGCGATAGTCCATCGGCCCTCCTATCGTACGTTGGCCAGTGAATGGGTTTACTGCCTCAGTTGCGATAGCTAGAGTGAAGGACCGTCACTAGAGAGATGGTCCGTCATCTTGCCCATCGCTCCTAGGCAGTTCAGACAACTCTCAGTATAACGGCCATAACTTTTTATCCCGATATCGGATTTGGGAAAAATTGGTATCATCGGAAAGCTAATTCAATTTAACATATGATAAAAAAACTAAATTAGGGAAATTCTATTAGATTTAAACATTATTCACTCAGGTAGTAATCCCTTAATCTTTTGGAGACTAAATTAGACTTGAAGAAAGTTTGGGGTATTACAAGAGGGTGACCCTTAGTCCTTAGGGATGATATTTCAGTGGATCCCAATAGACAGTGTCTGTATCCATGGCACGGTACTGACACCCTTCTAACTAGGGTTACAAGATAGACCCCAATTAGTTTATAGAGGGGCATGTCAGTTAGATGATTATCTCCCACAGTTTCAACTTTAGTCTCGGTATAGAACTCAGTTAAGTTCTACATAATCAGGACTGTCAGACACGGTCACCCAATTATTAGTACTTCAGTTATCAGTAATCTCAGATATTAGTTACTCAGTTATCCAAACTCAGTACTCAATTTCAGTATAAATCTTAGATACATTATATATGTGTATGCACAGTATGGCATAATCAGTGTTTACAGAAGCTTTAGTTATCCATGTACTCTCATTCAGTCATATTCCTATCATTCAGTCAGTCGCTGTTCATGCATATGAACCTAAGTTTGTCAGCCTACCTCACTTAGCATACCAGTACATTTAAAGTACTGACACATACTCTTTCTTTTATGCTATGATGTCTTATATCATAGGTTCAGACGCATGCGCTCCTGACCATACTTAGCAGCTCAGGCTATCAGCAGTAGTTATAGTGTTGAGTCCTCATATTTTGAGGACAAAGTTATTTATTTCCGTATTTCCAGTAGTTCAGTATGTTTAGTAGATGAAGTTAGTTAGGGACTTGTCCTATCAGCTCCACATTCAAACAGTTAGAGGTTTTTGGACTACACTATTTCAGACAGATGTTTAGTTTTTAAGTATTATCAGTATTCAGTATTTAATTTTTAAATTATGAACATTACTGCATCTTTGGTCTAATTTCTGCATATGTTTTTTAGTATTATTGTTATTCAGTGCCCACAGCAGGTACCAGTCATGGATTAGCTTGTGGTCCTTCGAGATTGTAAGCACCGTGTGAACTCCAGAGTGTAGACTCAGGGGGTTACAAATAACATGTACATTGACAGCCCCATGTTATAGTAGGCCCTATATAAAGGTTGGCTACTACATCTATAGCTCATTATCTTATCTTAACCCATTTGTAGAGCTAGATTTTGTTTTGGGCCATTTCTCATTCTCCTATCTACATCCTCAACTAGAATGGATAGAACCCAAACAAGTTCAACAAGAAATACTCTACATCTAACCATATCTCCCAATGTCCTGGAGAAGCTATATTCAAAAAAAAATCAATGTGATGTTTTGGAGGTTAAGATGACCTAAATCTTGAAACTCCTTGTGGACAAGGAGAAAGAAGACTGGATCGGGTTTTTCCTTCTTTATGAACTGATGCCCCTAACAAAGGCCTTTGACATCTACTAGAAGGTCCTGAAGGAAGGCCTCGTATAGTGTGAGGGTGGGGAGAGGGAGGGAGATGGTTAGGCTTGTGTTTGGGGTTATTACTTATTACTATTATTCCTAGTGGTTGAATAATGAATAGGTTGTTTACTTCATTAAATGCGATATTTATTCTCTTCTAGTTGTTAAATGTTGTTTTTTTGTATAATTGCTACTCCTGCTTTCGAAGGTTCCTTTATTTTCACTCTATCGTTTATAGTGGCGCTACCATTGGTTTAAGTTGAGCGTTGAACATTTGGTCCTAATTCATTTAGAACTATTCATTAACCTACAAAACATTGTTGAGACCTAATTCATTAGATATTCAAGTGTTAAGTACTAAACAAACAACAACATGTTGCATTTTAATAAACATATTTTTGTTACATATGTGTGAATACTCCTTGAACAAACAAAGCGACGACTATTCAAATTAAAACTATAGATAAATTGAGAGGTATTATACACAACATAATCAAATTCATATTTTGAGATTTAAAAATTTCTTTATGTCATCTAATTTCCAGTCCAAAAAAATGTTTCCCAACCCATGATTCTTAACCTTTGCTTTAACTATTTGCTGTATTTTATGGAGTCACTTTTTGTTATGTAGATTTTATTCAGCTCCAATAGATAATATGTAACATTATAGTATATTTATATGATCATTTTAAATATGGATTAGCCTAGTGATATGCTCACTTTTTACTATGGACTCGTTTAGCAAGAGCTATTCTGCATAAGAAGAGCTTCATAGAAGATTGAGTTATTTTGGGCCACTTCATTTTAATGCATTTGTATTGAGAAAAATTATGTAATAAAGTCAATATGATTTTGGAGGGGGTAGACATCATGACATAGGGTCCTTAATGCTTCCCATTACTCGCTCAACAACTTGCGATTTTTATTTTTTTAAAAAAGTTGCATATTATTAATTTTCTTTATACTGATTTTGTTCGGTTCAATTGAAAAATGCGTAATGGTGTGGCATATTATATGATCATTTTTTACTACATAGTTATTTACCATGTGGATTTTCGAGTAAAATTTTTCAAAACTTATCATGTGAATTTTGTGCCATTCATGCAAAATTTAGATTTGCAAGCTCCTTAATCAAACTTGGAAAGAGGAACTTGGACTAGTTTATATGTCAAATCCATCTTAATGGACTTACAAAGTGATTGATTTTGACAAAGAAAGATATAGGGTCATAATTTTGACCTATCAAGTTAATTGTATCAAGTACTCACTCAACTACTACCTATTTAATCTCACTGTCTGTATTTTATTAAGTCACTTTTTGTTATGCAGATTTTATTCGGGTCCAATAGATAATACACCATGTTGTAGTATATTTATATGATCATTTTAATTATGGATTAGCCTAGTAATATTCTCACTTTTTACTACAGACTTATTTAGCAAGAGTCATTTCGCATAAGAGGAGCTACATGGAAGACTGAGTTATTTTGGGTCACTTTATTTTAATTATTTTATTTGAGAAATATTATGTAATCAAGTCACTGTGATTTTGAAGGGGGTAGGCATGAAGGCATTGAGTCCTCAATGCTTTCCACTACTCACTCAACAACGTGCGATTTTCAGTTTTTAAAAAAAGTTGCATACTATTAGTTTTCTTTATACCGATTTTGTCCTGTCCAATTGAAAAATGCTTAACGGTGTGGTATATTATATGATCATTTTTTACTATACAGCCATTTACTATGTGGATTTTTGAGTGATTCGAGCAAAATTGAGATATGAAAGCTCCTTGCTCAAACTCGAGAAGAGCAACTTGGATGAGTTTATTTGAAACGTCCGTCATAATGGACTTACAAAGTGATAGGTTTTGACAAGCAACATATAGGGTTATAATTTTGACCTACCAAGTTAATTGAATCAACTACTCTCTAAACTACTACCTCTTTAACTTCACTATAATTTTTTGAGTTACTTTTTGTTATGCAGTTTTATTCGGGTCCAATAGAACATACATAATGATATAGTATATATATGATTATTTTGATTAGTAGCCTAATGAAAGATTATGCTATCAACTCATCACATCATTGTCATTTTATATATTTATATAGAAAATACAGTAATATTGGCAATTAATGTGTTGTTAACCACCAATAAACAAAAAAAAGTGGTTGTTGGGTGCTTTGGCTTTGGTGTGAAAGGTAAGCACCTTGAAAATGCCTTAAGGGATGTGGGTTCGATTCTCAGTAACAACAAACTTTTTTTTCTTAAAGAAAGTGAGCATCCACTATCTCCCTAATATTCCCAGTAAACTAAGAAGATATAGTTGGAAGATTGAGTTATTTTGAGTCACTTCAACATTATTGCATTTGCATAGTTAAAATTATGACAAGAAGTAATTGTGATTTTTTATGGTAGGCATCATAAAATAGGCCCATCAATACTTCCAACCACTCACTCAACTATTTGCGATTTCAGGTCACGGTATTTTGAAGTTAATTTTTATTTTGATGATATCGTTTGATTCTAATAGAAAATACTTAACGAAGTGACCCGTATTTTTATTTCATCTTTACTACAAAATAATTTAGCAAGCGACTTTCCGTTCAAAAATTTTCAAGGTCATAGGGTGTATTTTGAGTCATTCGTACAATAGTGAGTTTTGCAACATGAAGCCTCAAGTTAAGATTATAGTGGCAGACACAGGATTTACGGATAGTGGGTGCTTACAAAATTTTTAAATTGAATTCACCTCAATGAGGTTCGAACCTGGGCATTCCTACTAGTGGATAAACTTAAAGTCATACTAAATGCCAATGCACCCAACCAAATTTTGTTATAATGGGTGCTTTTATATATTATAGACCTATTTTTGTATATTTTCTACATAATTTTACCTATTCCGTGTCGACTTTATTGGTACCGGAGAACCACACAAAATGGACGTAGGTCCGCACTTGACTAAGAAGAGATAGTTGGAAGATTGATTTATTTTGGGTCACTTCAACATTAATGCATTTGCATAGCTAAAATTATGAAAATAAGTCATTGTGATTTTGTAGGGTATACATCAAGAAATAGGCTCCTCAATACTTCCAAGTACTCACTCAACGATTTGCAATTTTAAGTCACGACATTTTTAAAGGTTAATTTTCATTGTGCTGGTATCGTTTGATTCCAATATAAAATACGTAATGAAGTGACCTATATTTTTTTATCATCTTTACTACTAAATCATTTAGAAAGCAGAAATCTTTCAAATATTTTCAAGGTCATAAGGTGTATTTTGAGTCATTCGTGCGAGATTGAGTTGCGCAATATGAGGCGTCACGACTAAGAAGAGCTTGTTGGAAGATTGAGTTATTTTGGATCACTTCGATAATAATGGATATACATAGTTAAAGATTATAAAAACAAGTCATTGTGATTTTATAGGGGGTATGCATCATGATATAGGCTCCTCAATTCTTACAACTACTCACTCAACAACTTGAGATATCAAATAACTGTAGTTTTAAAGGTTAATTTTCTTTGTGATGATATCGTTCGATTCCAATAGAAAATACATAACGAAGAGTCCTATATTTTTATATAACATCCGATTACATGATTTATTTCATTCAACAACTACAATTGCACCACATTATCAATCATAGGTCTCAATTATACCGTGTGATTCATATATTTGCTGGCAAACATATGAACAAACCATGCAAAAAAAACATTTACAGACTATATTAAATCTACACTCGTTTAAGTTAATGCATTACCAAGCCGTCTATTTATATGGGTTAAACATCACGTACCAAATCATGCGTTTGTAGTCCTCAAATAATAACAAAAGAAAATTAATTCGTAAAATAGGCAGATCATCCTTTAAAGGATTAAATTTTCTAGGCGGTTGCGTTTCCCCTGATGTGTTGGAGAAACTTTTTAAAGAACACAAAGGGAAATGCGAAGTACTTGAGGATGAGCTCGCCGAGCTCATTAGGCGTTTGTTCAGATGGAAAGGAGCTTTATATGTTGAAAAGCTCTTGCTTAACGCACACGACCCTTTGATAAAATCTTTTGACATCTATCAGAAGATAGTTCGTGACCGCCTTGCTCGCTCCCTTAGAAGAGACACCGATGATGCCGAACCAGCAGTCGGGGGGGGCTAACCAAGGCGAGACAGGCGATGCTGCTTCATGAACTAGACCAACAAAGAGGGCTTGTTCTAGGGTTTTACTGCATTAGGTAGTTTAGCCCCCTGATGTTGTAATTTTTGAAGAATTACGAATCTAAAGTTTTTTTATTGAAATGTTAATGCAATTTGCAATCTCATTGCTGATATTAATATTGCGAAAAATAAATGATTTTTAATTACTAATGCCCGCAATAGATTACAAAATACATCGTCCAAATGTGTAAGCTTTAGTAATTACTATACATGAAAATAAAATAAGATAGACATACTTGAAACAATCTTAGGTTATCTTCTCAATTAGTTGCTACTATTACACCTAATCCCCCAGTAAACTTTTCAGTTTCAACATTTATTATTTCAAAGTAAGAAAGATTATAAAGTGAGTTGATGCATACAGACCCTATTTTGAATATGTTTGTTATGATATAAAGTTTACCATTGAACTTTTGTAAATACTCATTACTTCAGGGTTTAAATTCTGTCAGACCTAACCTATCCCACTAGGCTTAGTACATTGAAATTACAAAAAAACGATTAGTACTATATCAAAGACATTTGATAACATTTTAGTTGTTTCTCTTAAAATAACAGAATCAAAAATATAATAATTTCATAAATTAAAACCAAATACTTCTTTACGACATTCATGCGAAACCCAAAACATAATAGTAACAAAAAAAAAAGAAAAGGAAATGCGTTGATACTAATTTTTGTAAAAGTAACAATTAGCATCTAAAGAGGAGGTTTCAACTACACAGAATCGGTGTTGCTTAAGTTGAAGGACGAAGAAAGTTATCTTGATCCTTGCGATAGCGATCAAACATTTTCTTTCGTATCACCTCAATCCTCTCTTTCATAGCATTTAATTGAATTATCATGAACTCTAGACGTTCCTGCGGCCTTCTCATTTGTTCATCTAGGTCAGCCATTCTTTTAAATAGTTGTTCAGTATCACAGTGAATGCCATTGGAACTTTCTTCAGTAGGCTGAACGTAAATATCAAAACAATTAGTAGGGTTAAACATACATGTAAAAAATGATACGATTACAACAATTGACGGTAGTTTCAACTCATAGCTTCATATCTTAAACAACTGCAACTGCAATAAATTTCTTCTTTGAATTGATGTGGTTAACTACATGATTCCTATGTGGTCACACGGTTTAAATGAAGGAGAAAGATGTGAACTATCAATGTTGAAATTAATGTGCATGCCTAAACAATTGGTAGATTGTCTTGAGAATTCAAACACTACTTTACAACTTACAATTAACTTTTACTAGAAAGTAAATATTTACATACTAGACATGATTTAAGTAACCTAACGCATATTTAATGTTCTAACTTTCACTCGTTAGGTACTCTTTCATAAAATTTTAATCCTCCATGCTACATATTAATTGTCTTAATATTTATTTGGACTTTCGTATTAGAATGGAGGGGAACAATTTCATTCGTCCATTAAAAAATAAAATATAAAAATTATATGACAACATGAACAAGATCTACGGGTAGTTTAGGGTCCGATGTTGTCACAACCTGAACCAAGGCCTGGCCGTGATGAGCATTTCGAACCATGGAGGCCCGAAACACCCCTATCTGTCTAGTAATCATGTGCCAAATTCATATGATCAAAGTAATGCGGAAGAAACACAATGATTCGGAAACATGGTCATAACTATGAAAAGAATCAATAACGGGGAAATAAGGCTCCCCGAACATCAATCAACCTCTAAACAACTATCTGCGAAAATCTCTAACAAATGACTGAGTCAAGTAACTGTATATAAACTGGGACAAGGCCCCCAGTAGACCCCAAAACTAAATATAAGATAAAAGGACTGCAGGACATAA
>JAPEIP010000007.1:186101468-186117414 GCA_026120095.1 Capsicum chinense
CACGTAGTGTTTCTTCATCCCATTGATCCCTGACCACTTCTCTTAATGAACAGGTCATCTTTCACCAGTCGCCATGCAAACTCCTGCAAACCAAACCCTTACTGTAACTACTTCCTCTTCAAAAACCACCCCTGTTTACGTTGTTTGCCAGAAAAAAATGGTAGTGAGAAGGAAGAGGTTTTTGATGGATGGAAAACGTAAACCAAAGTTGGTTTTCAAATAGAAAGTAGCTCCAGTGAGGGATCGATTTGGAGGAGCTTGCATGGCGACTGGAGAAAGATGAGCTATTCGTTAAGAGAAGTGACCAAGGATGAATGGGATGAAGAAATACGATGTGATGCCTATAAATTGGAGACATAAGAAAGTTACTGATTCTTCTATTGTAATGTTCAACAATATTCCATATATATCACTACAAATATTTTTACCAAACTTTATTTGTCTACTTTTTGCCTTTCTAATTCCGACGTAGTGGTTCTCGCTTATTTGAAAGTTGATTGATTTTAATTATTTAATGATCGATTGTCTACTATCTTGCATATCATTATTTCTGTTGATTTGGGATCTTCTAACCCTTTCGAATTTGATGGGGAATGACAAGAATCCCCTTGTCATTCTACTTGTGACAAAATAATTAGAAGACGATTGCAATAGTGGGGGTTAACTTAATTAAGCAACCAAATTGAACATACATTTGCCATCAATTATGGTGTTTTTAAAAAAGTTTATAACAACAACATATTTATTTCCTGTATGATGCATGATGAGGCTGAAAATCTCATAACCGTACAATAAAGTTGACTACGATTTGGTTAAATGGGATACTCTTATCTAAGATAAGATAGCCATAATATTAAATAGCTTTAACACCTATTCCCTGAAAGTTAATAATAATACATAAATAGAGTAGTATTTATGAGGATCATACAACATCGTAGAATCAACTACAATAAAGATTAAGGAAAGATACGATACATCATACTATAAAAACTCATGGACTGTAGGATGATTACTTATGTTTGTATCATCGCCTCTACCTCCTCTACTGTAATGACCTAGGACTACCTCCTAGTCATCACACGGTGCTTATAGTGACGAGGGACCATAAGCTAACCCATGAGCTGGTACCTGCTGTGAGCATTGGATAACATAATCATAAATACGGAAGAATACTGACATGTCATAAGGTTTTAATAACTAAATTTAAAATTGAAATATGAGTCTATAAAAACAACTAAATGAATCTGATAAAATATAGATAAACTAGATAACAATTGTAATGTCTGAATACTGAATAACAGACTCTAATGTCTGAAAAGCCTCTAAAACTGACTGATTGAATATGAGTTGATGGGACAGGACCCCAACTAACTCTGTTAACTACTGAAATAGAGATATAAAGTAAAATAATCTATCCTCGAATGATGAGGACTCACTAGTATTACTGTACTGCTGATAGCCTGAGAAATAAAGTCTAAACGCGGTCTGGGAACTGAGCGTCAACACCTATAATATAATACATTATTGCACAAAAGAAAGGTATGGAATTAGTACTCTGAATGTACTGGTATGCTAAATGAGGTAGGCTGACACAAAAGGTCTCATGAGTAGTTATAATAAACTATCTGAATATACATATAAAACATGGGATAATGAATAGAGAACATGAAATCTGTAGATACCGAAAATATGGAGAATCTATAAATACCGAGTATGCATGACAATTTGTAAATGCTGAAGATACACGAAAATCTATAGATGTTGGGGATGCATGACCAAGCATATAACATGGATAAGTAAAATCTATAAACTGAAATACTGACAAAATACTAATATCTGTATGCTTTGGTCAAACAACTCTAAGAGTGCATAACTGAACTAAGACTGTGGGAGGTATCATCTAACAGACATTCCCCAATTTGAGCTAATCGGGGTCCAACCTGTAACCCCAGTTGGAAGGGTGTTAATACCATGCCACGGGTACTAATGATAGCTGTGTGGATCCACAAAATTGATATAATGTCCAAAGAACTAAGGGTATCATGCTGGAACTAATGGGTGACCGCTGTGAGAGAGTCAAGCCTAATATGATGGGTTACTTCTCATATCTTACACTGGCTACATAGTTCTAGAGTATAAGGACTACTACTAATAACTCTGCCTATCTGATGTGGAAGGTTCCATCCCTACACTTGCTCGGTGCTAAATCCTACTCCTAACTAAAAGACACTAAAATACTAGATTGTTCTGAGTTTGTCTGACTGGTAACTGACTGTTCTTATAATGCTCATAGTATATTCTGAAGACTATTTTGTAATGTACTGATACTAGAATAAGTAAACAACTATGGATTTTGGGTATTCAATACCCTGAAGACTCAAAACAATTATAGTAAAATGACACTAAAACTTGGAGATCAAAACATGAAGGCTCTTATTAAATAAATCACTGTTGTAGGCATTTTATCAAACACTTGTAGCTCATGGTTTAAAACAATTATAGAAATGTCATGGACATTTTAGGAATAGCATGAATTCATCATAATATCGTTAAATCATGGTTTAATTCAATAAATAATAATATTAAAACATGGAGGATTGAATAACAACAATCATTTCATGGTAACATGGTATAAAATCCATAGTACATGGAGATTCATGGATGAAATCATAATATAAAATCAAATAACTTGAAAAGACTAAAACTTATAATTTTAATAGGTTACTTGGACTCCATGGATGACAGGAATCAATGGATGAAATTCTAATATACCTAGGATAACGAAGTTCTAGGTGAGTTCTTGAGGATTGGCCTTAAAAGTGGATTTCTAGGGTTGTTGATTTGGGAGAGAAAGCTTCTTTATTTGGGGGAAAATAATTAAAATAATGAGTTTAAAAATGTTTTTAGGGCTTAAAAGAACATCTGGCCGGATTAAAATTAGGGGAAAGGACTATTTTACCCTTAGGAAAAACTTTTAATTTTCATCGAATTTTTCAGAAATAGGCACCTGGCGCGACGCGGTGCTATCGTACCGTATCACTGGAAACTGGCAACTGGGAACTGGGTTGAAGGCGCAATGAGAAGAAATCACGGTGCCCCTTTGATTCCGATTTTCACCATTGGCACAGCGCGCCATGATCGCTCTTTCTCACTGGATTTGGACAATTATGAACTGGACCTACAGTGTGATGCGTCATTATTGAGGAGGAACATTCAAAATTGACAATTGATATTTACACTGACTCCGTAATGCAGTAAGACTCAAAATGACGGTGTTTAATGACTGAAACTTAAAATTGACATAACTTCTTACATGGTTATCAAATGTAGGAAAATTTTATATCGTTGGAAAGCTAATTGAATTTCATAAACAATGGCAGGCTCTAAACTGAAAAATAATGAGTGTTTCAAAAAAATTTTATTTATGAATTCTTATACACTAGGACTTAGATTACGCTAGGGAAATATGGGGTATTACAATATCTCCCCCTTGGGATTATTCGTCCTTGAATGAGACTGGTTAAACTGTAGGAAATTTAATGGACTAAGCTTACATATTGAACACGCATATCTGATGCATGGAATGAATGATTAAATTGATTTGTAAACAAATAATTGACATAAACATTATGTACAACTAAAACTGATCATGATAGAGAGAAATCTTTAGAAGATTACTACCTTATACTGAATCTAGATTCGCGGAGAAGAGATGAGGGTACTTGGTCCACATATCTGCTTCTGCTTCCCAAGTAGCTCCCTCAATGGACTGATTCTGCCAAATAACTTTGACCAATGGAAATTATTTGTTCCTTAGTCTACGAACTAGAAGATCAAGAATTTTGACTAGAGCTTCCTCAAAGAAAAGACTATTTTGAATGTCTTCACTTTATAAGGGAACAACTACAACTGGATCACCAATACACTTTTTCAACAATGAGACATGGAACACTGGATGTACTGAGGTTAAATCTGATGGCAACTCAAGCTCATAAGTCACCTTTTCAAAATGACAGAGAATTCTGAAGGGACCTACATATCGGGGACTGAGTTTCCTTTTATTGTCAAATCTCTTCACTCCCTTCCTGGGAGATACTTTCAAGTACATGATATCACTGATCTCAAACTCAAGATCTTTATTCCTAACATCTGTATAAAATTTTTGTCAACTCTATAAAGTCCTAAGCCTTTCTCTGATCAACTGAACCTTCTTTAATGCATCAAATACCAAGTCAGGCCCTAATACTGTGGCCTAACCTACTTCAAACCAACCAATTAGATATCTACATCTCCTACCATAGAGAGCTTCAAACGGAGCCATAGGGATACTGGAATGATAGCTTTTATTGTTTGCAAACTCAATCAAAGGTAAGTGTTCATCCCAACTACCTTTAAAATCAACTGCGTATACTCTCAGCATATCCTCAAGAGTCTGAATGGACCTTTTTACTTGACCATCTGTCTGAGATTAGAAGGGTATACTTAGATGGACTTGGGTACCAAGACCCTTTTGGAATACTTTCCAAAAATGAGAGGTAAATTGGGTACCTCTATCTAAGATGATAGATACTAGGACTCTGTATAACCTAACCAACTCTTTCATAGAGAGTTTGGCATAGTCCTCGGCTGAATAAAAGGTATGGACTAGTAAAAAATAAGCTGATTTGGTCATCCAATCTATAATAACCCAAATAGAATCATATTGATCACGAGTATGAGGAAACCCCTTCACAAAGTCCATGTTTATTTCCTTCCACTTCCAAGTGGGAATACTAACTCCTGCATGGAGGCTTCTGGTGCTCAATCTTAACTTGTTGGCATGTAGAGCACTTAGCCACAAACTCTGTAATATACTTAGCCACAAACTCTGTAATATCCTTCTTCATCCCACTCCACCAATAGATCTCCTACAAATCGCAGTACATCTTAGTGGCCCCTAGATGAATAGAGTAACGCGCACTATGCGCTTCTGCAAGAATTTGTTGCCTTAAGTCATCTACACCAGGAATACACAATCTACCCTGACAACGCAACACACCATATCCCTCTTGGGAGAAAACCTCAACTTTCTGATCTTCAACTGATTTTTATACCTTAACTAGACTGTGATCTCTATCCTGTTTTTCCTTCACATTGGAAACTAGAGATAATTCAGCGCTACTCTGCACCCACACACTATCTTTTATTGAGTCGAGTAAGCGGATACCTAGTTGGACAAGCTGATGAACTTCCAAAACTAACTTCTTCTTTCCATCCTCAATATGAGCAACACTGCCCATAGACAATCTACTATGAGAATCAACCACTACATTGGCCTTGCTTAGATGATACAGAACACTCATGTCATAATCCTTTAATAAATCTAATCGCCTTCTTTGATGCATATTCAAATCTTTCTAAAAGAACACATATTGAAGGTTTTTGTGATTTGTGAACACATCTACACGCACCCCATATAAGTAATGCCTTCAAATCTTTAAGGCAAACACTACAACTTGTAACTCAAGATCATGAGTAGGGCAATTCTTATTATGGGGTTTATTCTGTCTAGAGGCATAGGCTATGACCTTACCTCTCTGCATAAGGACACAACCCAAACCTACTTTGGATGTATCACAATACACAACAAAACCATCTGAACTATCAGGTAGAGTCAAGACTAGGGCCGAGGTGACTTGATTCTTCAACTTCTAAAAACTCTTCTCACATAAATCTGTCTATCTTCAAAAAATAACTAACTCCCTGAAGTTGGTCAAACAAATCATCGATTCTAGGAAGTGGATATTTATTCTTGACTATGACATTATTCAACTAACGATAGTCAATGCACATTCTGATAGAACCGTCTTTCTTATGCACGAATAGGATAGGTGCGCCCCACGGGGTATTGCTGGGTCTGATGAATTCTTTATCTGGAAGATCCTTCAACTGTTCTTTTAGTTCTTTGAGTTCAGTTGGAGCCATTCTGTATGGTAGAATAGATATAGGCTGAGTACCTGGAAGAAGGTTTATTCCCAAGTTGATTTCCCTTTCGGGAGAAAATCCAGGGAGTTCTTCAGGGAACACATATGGGAAGTTCCTAACCATTGAAACTGACTTCAGGGTTGAAGTTTTTTAGTAGAGTCTTTGACTCACACAAGATAGTAAATACTCCCCTTCGATATCATCTTTCTGACTCTAAGGTACAAGATCAACTGACCCCTAAGAGTTGTAGTACTACCCCTCTATTTAAGGGCTAGTTCATTTGGGAATTAAAAATGAACTATTCTATTTCTACAGTCAACTGAGGCATAGCATGAGTGGAGCCAATCCATGCTGAGAATGATGTCAAAATCTATCATCTCTAACTCTGCGAGATCAACTAAGCTAACTTTCTGAGATATTGTGACCGGATAGTTCTTGTATACCTTTCTGGCTATGATGGAAACACTTACTAGATTAGACACTGAAAAGGTCTCTGCTAGAGTTTCAGGACAGACTCTGAATTTGATGTCTATATATGGAGTTACAAAAGAAAGAGAATCTCCAGGGTCTAGTAAAGCATAAACATATAAGTGAAATACCTGTAACGTACCAGTAACTACATCAGGAGAATTTTCCTGATCTTGGCAGGACTAAAGAATATATAATCTATTTGTATGCTGACCACTGGTAGCACTAGAAGCAGCACCCTGCTAGTTCGGGCATCCAGATAGAACTGGCCCTGTTGGCACACATCCTTACCTTTTTGAGCAATTACCCGACACTCCCAAATCTGATGGCCTGGCTTGCCACACCCAAAGCACACATCACTACTCACTCTACACTTATCCTAATGGTGTCCACCACATTTTTGACATAGAGAATTCATACGAGCACTACTAACACTGACCTAGGACTTAGAGCCTGGTGCCCTATCCCTATTTTCATTTCTAAATTTAGGTACTGGGCCACTGGATAAAAAGGGTACTAGGTCTGAAGACCTCTAATGAAACTAAGGACGGTTACCACCTTCTGACTTTGGTAGATTAAAATTAAAACTACCTGTCCTAGCCCTCTTATTTTCTCTCTCCCTCTCTTTAATCTTTTGCTTCTCTATCTGCTGAGCATGGACCATTAGCCTAAACAAGTCTATCTCACTAATTAGCATTGCAGTCCTGCACTCCTTAACCATACTATCAGATACACCAAACACAAACTTACTCATCATGGACCTGTTATTAGCTACCACATGAGGAGCATACCTAGCTAACTGAGTAAACTTGAGGGAATACTCCTTCATGCTCATGCTGCCCTACCTTAAGTTAATAAAATCTAACACTTTGGCCTCTGTCAACTCCAATAGGAAGAATCTGTCAAAGAAAGCTATGGCAAACTCTTCCCATTCTATAGGCCCTACATCTACACCCCTCTCAACTTTTCACTGCTTAAACCAAGCATAGGCTATATCCTGCAATTGGTATGTGTCCAACTCAGCACTCAAACTAGATGTCACCCCTATAGCATCCATTACCTTTTGAACCATATCTAGGAATTCCTGTGGATCCTTTTCAGAGGATTCATCTGGGTAAATTCCTGAATTTTTATTGCAGCAGTATTGGCTACTGGGTTGGTCGGAACAAATACTGGCCATTTATTTTGTGCTGCTACAGAATTGGCTAGAGTAGTGAACGCAGCCCTAAATTTTACCTAAGAGATGTGCTCGTCGAGAGGATCTGCCTGGACGGGTTGAGGGGCTGGCTGATTTCCTGTTCTTCTTCCGTTCTTCTTGGAAGGCATGTTTTATAAACAGAAGGAAGAAATGTATTAGACAAGTAGTTTAACTTGATTTCATGCTTACTCACACGACATGAATACAAAAAAAGGGAAACTTTTTCCTAAAAGTCTTGTAGCCTATCGTCCATAAGTGTGTCGCGCTACACACCCATGCACAAGACTCTACTTGATGCTGCTTTCAGAATTTCTAAGACACTTTAAAATATTAGGCTCTGATACTAAGTTTGTAATGACCCAGGACTACCCCCTCATCATCACATGATGCTTACAGTCCTAAGGAACCATAAGCTAACCTATGAGCTAGTACCTATTATGAGCACTGGATAACATAATCATAATTGTGGAAGAATACTAACATACCATAAGATTTTAATAACTAAATTTAAAACTAAAATATGAGTCTATAGAAATAACTGACTGAATCTAATAAAATAATGATAAATTGGGTAACTAACTGTAATGTCTGAATACTGAATTACAGACTCTAATGTCTGAAAATCCTATAAAACTGACTGACTGAATATGATTTGATGGGACAGGACCCAACTAACTATGTTAACTACTAAAATAGAGATATGAAGTAAAATAATCTGTCCTCAAATAATAAGGACTCACCACTACTACTGTACTGCTGATAACCTAAGAAGTAAAGTCTAGCAATAGTCTAGGAACTGAGTGTCAGCACCTACGATATAATACATCATAGCATAAAAGAAAGTTATGCAATTAGTACTTGGAATATACTGGTATGCTAAATGAGGTTGGCTAAAGGTCTCATGAATAGGAATAATAAACTATCTGAATATATATATGTAAAACATGGAATACTGAATAGAGAACATGAAATCTGTAGATACTGAAAATATAGACAATCTATAAATACTGAGTATACATGACAGTCTGTAAATACTAAAGATACGTGAAAATTTATAGATGTTGGGGATGCATGACCAAGCATATAACATGGACTGAGTAAAATCTGTAAACTGAAATACTAATAAAATTCTAATATTTGTTTACTTTGGTCAATCAACTCTAAGACTACATAACTGAACTGATATTGTAACTGAGACTATATTTGAGACTTTGGGAGGTATCATCTAACTGATATTCCCTAATTTGTGATAATCAAGGTCTAACCTATAACCCCAGTTAGAAAGGTGTTAATACCGTGCCACGGGTACTAATGATGGCTCTATGGAGTATAGGGACTGCTACTAATGACTCTGCCTATCTGACAGGGAAGCTTCTATACCTACACTCGCTCAGTGCTAAATCCTACTCCCAACTGAAAGACACTGAAATACTAGACTATTCTGAGTTCGTCTGACTGGTAACTAACTATTCTGATAATGCTTATAGTATGTTCTGAAGACTATTCTATAATGTACTAATACTAGACTAAGTAAACAACTATGGATTTCGGGTATTCAATACCCTCCAGACTCAAAACAATTATAGTATAATGACACTAAAACTTATAGACCAAAACATGAAGGCTCTTATTAAATAAATCACTCTTGTAGGAATTTTATCAAACACTTGTAGTTCATGATTTAAAACAATCATAGGAATGTCATGGAACTTGTAGGAATAGAATGAATTCATCATAATAGCATTAAATCATGGTTTAATTCAATACATAATAATATTAAAACATGGAGGATTGAATAATAACAATAATTTTATGGTAACATGATATAAAATCCATAGTACATAGAGATTCATGGATGAAATCATAATTTAAAATCAAATAACTTTAAAAGACTAAAACTTAAAATTTCAATAGGTTACTTGGACTCCATGGTTGAAAGGAATCCATGTATGAACATCTTACATACCTAGGATAATGAATTTCTTGATGTTCTGAGTGAGCTCTTGAGGATTGGCCTTGAGAATGAAGAGCTAGGGTTCTTGATTTGGGAGACAAAGCTTTTTGATTTGGTGGAAAATAATTAAAATAATGAGTTTAAAAAAATTTTTAGGGCTTAAAATCACACTTGGGCAGATTAAAATACCAACTTCTTGAAATCAATGACTTATTTGACCAACTTTAAGGTGCTAGTTATTTTTCTAAGATAGACCTCAGATCAGGCTATCATTAGCTCAGAGTCAGGGAATGTGACATTCCAAAAACAACTTTTCAAACCCGGTATGGTCACTTCGAGTTTCTAGTCATTTCCTTTGGTCTTACTAGTGCCCCAGCAGCTTTCATGGACTTAATGAACTAAGTGTTCAATCATTACTTGGACAAGTTCGTTATAGTCTTCATTGATGACATTCTTGTCTATTTTTAACACCTCGAATCTGGTACCTGGAATGCTACACAGTGCTTATGACCCCAAAGGACCACAAGCTAACCCATGACTGATATCTATAACTGGGCCCTGAATAATATACTGTAAATATGCATAATATAAGATGTAAGGCCATAAGGTTCAAAACTAAACTAATGCTGAATATAAAACAATATTTGTAATGGAGTATAACAATACACAAAACTAAAATAAATTGTCTGAAACACGTTGTAGTATAAAAGCCTCTAAATTGTCTGAAAACTATGGAGTTGATGGGACATGGCCCCAACTAACTCCGAACTACTAAAATAATAAAGTAATAAAATAATCATGCTATCCTCGAATGAGGAGGACTCACTATTAGTCTAGCTGCTGAATGTCTAATCTACTAAGGATACTCGAGAGCTCGTGCTTCTAAACCTATGGTATAAAACACCATAGCACAAATGCGCCAGTACGATTGAATGTACTAGTATGCAAGTGAAGTAAGTTGAATGTAAGGGTTCATATGCGTGAACAATAATAACTAACTGATGACTTAAACATGAGCACGTGCAAAATATATGCATGAATACAGAAACTGGGATTTAGGTCATGACAATACGTGATACTGATGTACTGACATCTGAGTTTACGAATACTGGGATACTGAATAACTAGTCTATTGATGATATGAATTATGAAGTTTACAGGTAACCAATATCTAAGGTTACTGGTACTATGCTACTGATAACTGATAACTGATAAATGGGTATACTGATACTGAAAAACTATTTGGGTTCTTTACTGGACTGGGTGACTACATTTATCAGTCCTGAATTTGAAGAACTATCTAAGTTCTAGACTGAACTGGATGACTGTATCTGACAGTCCTGATTCTAATATAACTAGCTGAGTTTCGTACTGAGCTGAGTAATTGTATCTGAGAGTCCTGATATCTGTAGAACTAAATTGAATTCTAATACTGAGACTGAATCTAAAACTGAGACTAGGATAAAATTATCTAACCGACATGCCCCTAATCTAAACTGGTGGGGTCCAATCCGTAACCCCAATGAGAAGGGTGTCAGTATCGTGCCACGAGTAAACACAAGCTGTGAGTAAACCCTCTCTGATAAGGATCTCTTTTGCCAACCCCTCCTGTAAGGAAAACTCAAAGAAGATGTATAGTCCCTAGACTCATAGTACATCTCAACCTACGCTGGCTATGTAGTTTTAGAATGCAGGGATTGATACAAAGAATTATACCCTTTACTGGCTAATAGATGAACCCTCATCCCTGGGTTCACTCGATGTTGAATACTTATCCCAACTGAAGAAACACTGAACTGGATTTCCTAGTTCACACTAGGCATGACTGAGCTGATAGTAATGGTACAGTTTTTACTGACCAAACTGAGTTCACTAAGTTTTGTTGAATGATGAAGTACTACTGAATTCTATCAACTGACAAAATGCTATTGAGTTCTGCTAGCTGACGGAGTTACTGAGGTCTGAACTAAATAATACTGAGATCTGATAACTGACTAAGATTACTGAGATTATAGAGATCACTGAGATTACTGGACTGATACTGAATTTACTGAATTTTCCTGAGTCACCTGACTGATTGAGTTTTATTGATTATGGCTAGACAGAGTGTATCATGAAAACTGACACTGGCTCTAGGCACACAACTAAATTGTTGGGTACAACTACCCCAGAACTCGATAGCATAATAAGTAAATCATGGCACAAGCTTAAAAGCTCAAAAGTGGCAACATGTTTATCATTCATTCATTTAGATATTTCAACAACCACTTAAGATGCATTACTTGTGCATGAATGGGGAATACGTATTGGCATACTATAACATGGCATTATTTTATTCTCATAAATAATTAGTCAAACACTTGCATGATGCAACTTGCACATAACTAGCATGAAATGATTTCTTTCATTTATTAACACACATGAGCAATTCATCAAACACTTGGTGAGTGTAATATATGCACATAACCCTATACAACAAATAGGCATCATAATTCATATTCCTATTGACAAATTTCAAGGGTTTATTACAATTAAATCATGAAATAGAGAACCCATTAACATGTCATGAAACACAATCAAACTAAATCATGAAATTCATCAAAAACATTATCTTTAGTTTTTGAAAAGATTTCTTGGACTCCAAAGGTGGAAGAAACCCTTGGATGAACACTTGACATACCTTAGTTGGTGAATTCTTGAAGGTTGATGATGGAATTCCTTGGAAATTAGGTCTTGAATTGATATCCTAGGGTTTTGTTCTTGAGGATTTTGTGAATAATGAATAGGACTAGCCAAAAGAAGGGTAAATTTCGAGTTATGAGGGCTGAAGGGCATGGGAAAAAGACTGAATTAACCCTGAGGATGGACTTTTAAATAACTGGAATTGGGCACCGACGATATTAGCGTTGTGTTGCATTATGGCATCGATATGATAGTCAACGCGTTGTTCCATCATCACGTCAAGCCTCAGTACTTTAACCATGGAAACCTGCAATGATATCAACCAACGCGATTGGTGATGCAGCGCGCCAAGATCATATTAGTCCACTATTTGGGGATTCTGAACGTGGTCTAAACAAGTTTTGAAAATTAAAAGCTTGTTCGAGAACACCTATTAACCTTCCTGGTCATGAATTAGCAAGAATACGGACCATTAAAGGACATTAAAGTCACAAAATAAGATTGCAAACTTTCAAAGGCTAAAATAAACTAAGTTTGGAAACTTAGCTAGAACCTTCTAAGTATGGGACCCCCTTAAAAAGCATAAATAGGCTGAATTAAGCTTAGAATTTTTGAGGTCTTACAGTATCTCCCCCTTGGAAACATTCATCCTCGAATGAGACTGACTGAGATGTGGGAAAATGATAAGCTGAAGTACATGTTGAACATAAACAACTGAAACATGAGTACATGGCTAACATCACTGATTTGCTAAGATTTATTCTGAGCATGCATATCTAATGCATAATTTCATGACTGACATAACTGATAAACTGAATATATTATACTGAATATGCATATCTGATGTATGAATACATGACTGATCTGACACATAAATGTATGATTGAGTATTCAATGATAATTGATACCAAGTTTATCATGGAAATTTGAGCGTGAAACTGGATAAGTTCAAGAGAAATTGTTTCCTTAAACTGAAAATGCTAATGAGACTGAAATTAATTACTAGATATCCATGAGCAGAAATATATAAACGTAACTGAGTCTAGAATATGATACATGAGATAGATATCGTGATCTGAACTGAGTACCTTAAATACGTGGCTTAAAGCTAAGATCGGAGTTTGAGGATCAACTCATGAGTACCCCTTACCCCAAACTGGATTCATTATGGAAAGAGAAAACAACACATTTATGGCATGAAGGTTCCAGGAATTATAGTGTATCTCCCCCTTGGGGCACTATATCCCTTAAAAATACTGTGCTGACTTTGCTGAGCTATGAGAAAATCTATACCAATGAACGAGGCACCTTTAATCTAAATATCTGAGATCTAAAATTAAGACATGATACATGAACTGGACTAAACATGCAACTACCTGGTTAGTCCATCTTAGAATGATCACATTCATGAGACTCTGGATAGTCCGACTAGATGGAAAGATGGGAAACCACACCATCTGAATTTGTCTGTCTGGCTACTAAACTGAATTACTGGCTGCTTAACTAACTCATACTAGAAACTTCTACTCGATTGGGGCATTCCTATGATACTCTTTCTGTAGAGTTCTAGGAACTGGAGGGAAAAAGTAAATCTTGGCCTGATATGAGTAGGACATCAGAATAGGAGATCGCTATATGGCTAGGATTCTTGTATTAGGAGACAAGGCCTATGAAATATCATCTAAAATAAAGTGATAAAGCCTTATACACTATAATTGAGACTAATGGAAAGATTCACGTGGGTACTGAGCACGAATGCATAAATATACTAATTTATCTGATTAACTGAACGACAGATAACTAACTACTAGGTCTGTAAGTCTGAATTGTACTTATCGTAAAAGGCTGGACTTAGAATATAGAGTATTATACAAAAAAAGGTAATGACTGACTGGGTAACTTGAGGTAAGTGAGCGTGAATGAGTGAAAAAACTATATTACCTTACAAACTTAAGACCAACCATCTAACATAATTCAGAAATATTCTATAAACTGAGGTATTGAAATACTAATGACTGAATAATTAATGGCCATATGCTATGGTTGGGTAATCCTGAAAGTAAACTGAGTTTATGATCTGACTATACTAGGACTAGGACTGAGATTATAGCTAAGATGGTAATTGAGACAGTAACTAACTGGGATTGAATATTGGTTCCTGATAACTGAGGGTTAGACTGGTACTAAAGTACTAAATTTTCATATCTCAATAACTGATAACTGAAGGCCATGGTTCTGTACGACTATCTGAGTCCTTTACTAAATACTGATTACTAAATAACACTGTAACTGAGGGCTGAGGGACAAAGCATCAACACCACGAATTCACCGAGGGGTCTAAACTGTGGATATATGTGACATAGTCTAAATTTTTAATTGATCATTAGGAGCGTAGCATAAGTCATGAGCTGCATGACCTGAGTCTAAAATTTTTGTGTTTATAGGAAATGATTCGTAGCACTGAGTGAAATGGGATTTCTTATACTAGGAACTTGAAACACACACGATTCTATGAAAAGTGTGAATATATGCTGGGTTCACAGAATTTTGGCATATTCATGCGTAAGTATCATGATGGTTAAAGTACAAAACTTTGCATTGGGATAGGAATAGGTTGGGAATCATATTTCCTTACTGATTTCCTACCCATACTGGTATTACTACCAGAACCTGAAGGCTTGTCTTTCTAAGGTATCATCACCGAACAGTTCCTATATACCTGACGGGCTATGATAGACTGACCCACTGGGTGGAGACTGAGAAAGGTCCCATTAGCATCTGGTCTGACCTTAAAGTTGATTAGTATGTAGAGAGTTATAAGAGAAAAAGAAGCTCCTGAATCTGAAGATGTGTAAACATGTAAATGAGATATCTGCAACATACTAGTGACTACATCAAGAGAACTTTCCCGATCTTATCGGGACTGAAGTGCATAAAGTCTATTTTTGTGTTGCCCACTGATAGTGCTGGAATTGGTACCCTGCTAATTTGGACGACCAAACTGAGCAGAAGGATAACTGTGCTGACTTCCTGGATCGGGCTTAGGACAGTCTCAGACTTTGTGACCTGACTCGCCATATTCAAAACACATATTACTGCCCACTCTACACACAACCTTATGATACTTACCACACTCTTCACAAAGCAAATAAGTGCAAATAATACATGCATTATTCTGGGATTTCGAGTTTGGCGCCCCATCCCTGTAGTTATTTCTGAACTTTGGTACTATGGTAATAGCTGTAAAGGGAACTGAGACTGAAAACTTTTGACTATGCTGAGAACGGTTACCACCCTGCAACCCTGGCTGAGAAAAACTATAACTACCTGTTCTGGCTCTCTTATTCTCTCTTTTCTTCTTCTTAAGTTTCTGCTCTTCAATCTGTTGAGCATGGACCATAAGTCTAGATATGTCCATATCCTTAATTAACATCGCAGACCTGCACTCCTTAACCACTTCACTTAAAACCCCAGACACAAACTTGCTTATTCTGGATCTACTGTCTGTTACTACATGGGAAGTATACCTGGCTAACTGGGTGAACTTGAGCTAGTATTCTTTCACACTCATTCTACCTTGTCTAAGATTGATGAAATCTAACACTTTGTCCTCTTTCTGATCTAGGGGAAAGAATCTATCTAAGAAGGTCATATCAAACTCCTCCCATTCTATGGGCCCT
>JAPEIP010000007.1:186117514-186138996 GCA_026120095.1 Capsicum chinense
AGATATCTGCAACATACTAGTGACTACATCAAGAGAACTTTCCCGATCTTATCGGGACTGAAGTGCATAAAGTCTATTTTTGTGTTGCCCACTGATAGTGCTGGAATTGGTACCCTGCTAATTTGGACGACCAAACTGAGCAGAAGGATAACTGTGCTGACTTCCTGGATCGGGCTTAGGACAGTCTCAGACTTTGTGACCTGACTCGCCATATTCAAAACACATATTACTGCCCACTCTACACACAACCTTATGATACTTACCACACTCTTCACAAAGCAAATAAGTGCAAATAATACATGCATTATTCTGGGATTTCGAGTTTGGCGCCCCATCCCTGTAGTTATTTCTGAACTTTGGTACTATGGTAATAGCTGTAAAGGGAACTGAGACTGAAAACTTTTGACTATGCTGAGAACGGTTACCACCCTGCAACCCTGGCTGAGAAAAACTATAACTACCTGTTCTGGCTCTCTTATTCTCTCTTTTCTTCTTCTTAAGTTTCTGCTCTTCAATCTGTTGAGCATGGACCATAAGTCTAGATATGTCCATATCCTTAATTAACATCGCAGACCTGCACTCCTTAACCACTTCACTTAAAACCCCAGACACAAACTTGCTTATTCTGGATCTACTGTCTGTTACTACATGGGAAGTATACCTGGCTAACTGGGTGAACTTGAGCTAGTATTCTTTCACACTCATTCTACCTTGTCTAAGATTGATGAAATCTAACACTTTGTCCTCTTTCTGATCTAGGGGAAAGAATCTATCTAAGAAGGTCATATCAAACTCCTCCCATTCTATGGGCCCTGCATCTGTACCCCTGTCTACTTTCCACTTCTTAAACCACGTATGGGCTATATCTTATAGCTA
This sequence comes from Capsicum chinense, assembly GCA_026120095.1. Taxonomy (NCBI): domain Eukaryota; kingdom Viridiplantae; phylum Streptophyta; class Magnoliopsida; order Solanales; family Solanaceae; genus Capsicum; species Capsicum chinense. The sequence continues at coordinate 186,118,391 of JAPEIP010000007.1, forward strand.
ATAGGTGGCTAACTCAACACTTTCACTGGAAGTCACTCCCATGATATTTGTATTTTTCTGAACCTAGTCAAGGAACTCCTGTGGATCCTCTTCGAACTTAGAACTAAAGAATAGGTGAGGATTTATTCAGGTAAAGTCCTGAATCCTGGCTGCAGCTGAATTAGCCACTGGGTTGGCTAGAATAATAACTAGCCATTTATTCTGAGTTGTGACTGGATTGGCAAGAGTAGTGAATGCAGTCCTAAATTTTGCATGAGAAACACGTTCGTCCAGGGGATCTGCCTGAACGGGCTGAGGTACTGACTGATTACCGACTCTCCTTTCACTATCCTTTTTGGGAGGCATGTTCTATAAACTAAAGGAAGAGAAAATTAGACTGGGATTTGAATTTGAGCTCATGCTCGCTGGCACGACATGAATACTAAAAGAAGGGAACTATTTCTAAAACATCTCATAGCCTCCTATCCATAAGTGTGGTACACAACATACCCATGCACAAGACTTTACTTGATGCGGATTTTCAAACTTCCTAGGACACTGTTGAACCTTAGGCTCTGATTCCAAGTTTGTAACGCCCCAAATCTAATACATGGAATGCTACACAATGCTCATGACCCCGAAGGACAACAAGCTAACCCATGATTGATATCTATAACTAAGCACTAAATAATATACTATAAATATTAGAATATAAGCTATAAGGACATAAGGTTTAAAACTAAACTAATACTGAATATAAAATAATGTCTGTAATGGGGTATAACAATACCCAAAACTAAAATAAACTATCTGAAACATGTTGTAGTCTAAAAGCCTTTAAACTATCTGAAAACTAAAGAGATGATGGGATATATCCCCAACTAACTCTGAACTACTAAAATCATAAAGTAATAAAATAATTATGCTATCCTCGAATGATGAGGACTCACTGTTAGTCTTGCTGCTGAACGTCTGATCTACTAAGGATGCTCGAGAGCTTGTGCTTCTAAACCTATGGTATAAAACACCATAGTGAAAATATGTTAGTACGATTGAATATACTAGTATACAAGTGAGGTAAGCTGAATGCAAGGGTTAATATACATGAACAATAATAACTGACTCATGACTTTAACATAAGCACGTGAGAAATACATGCATGAATACATAAACTAGGACTGGGGTTGTGACAATACTGGATATTGATATACTGATATTTGAGTTTACTAATACTGGATACTGAATAACTGATTCTATTGATGATATGAATTATGGAGTTTACAGGTAACCGATATCTGAGGTTACTGGTACTATATTACTGATAACTGATAATTGGGTGTACTGATACTGAAAAACTATCTGAGTTCTTTACTGGACTAGGTGACTATATCTGTCAGTCCTGAATCTAAAGAACTATCTGAGTTCTAGACTGAACTAGATGACTGTATCTAACAGTCCTGATTCGGATAGAACTAGCTGAGTTCCGTACTGAGCTGAGCGACTGTATATGATAGTCTTGATATCTACAGAACTGAACTAAGTTCTATTACTGAGACTGGATCTGAAACTGAGACTGTGGGAGGTAATCATCTAATCGACATGCCCCTAATCTAAATGGTGGGGTCCAACTTATAACCCCATCTGGAAGGGTGTTAGTGCCGTACCATGGGTAAAGACAAGTTCTGAGTAAACCCTCTCAGACAGGGAGCTCTTCCATCAACCCCTCCTGTAAGATAAACTCTAAGTAGATGTATAGTCCTTAGACTAGTAGGGGTACATCTCAACCTACGCTAGCTACGTAGTTCTGGAATGCAGGGATTGCTACTAAGGATCATACCCTCTACTGTCTAATAGGTGAGCCCTCATCCCTGGGTTCACTCACTGCTGAATCCTACTCCCAACTGAAGAGACACTGAACTAGTTTTCCTAGTTCACACTACGCATAACTGAGCTATTACTGATGGTACAGTTTTTACTGACCAAACTAAGTTCACTGAGTTCCGTTGGATAACGAAATACTACTAAATTTTGTCAACTGACAAAACTCCATTAATTTCTGCTAGCTGACAGAGTTACTAAGGTCTGATAACTGACTGAGATTACAGAGATTACTGAGATTATAGATGTCACTGAGATTACTGGATTGATACTGAATTTACTGAATTTACTGAATTTTCCTGAGTCACCTGACTGACTGAGTTCTACTAATCATGGCTTGACTGAGTGTATCATGAAAACTGATACTAGCTCTAGGCACACAGCTAAATTATCGGGTACAATTACCCCCAAGACTCGATAGCATAATAAGTAAATCATGGCACAAGCTTAAAAGCTCAACATTGGTTATTTGTTTATCATTCATTCATTTAGACATTTCAACAATCACTTAAGATGCATTACTTGTACATGGATGGGGAATACATATTGGTATACTATAACATGGCATTATTTCATTCTCATAAACCATTTGTCTAAAACTTGCATGATACAACTTGTACATAACTAGAATGGCATGATTTCTTTCATTTATTAACTCACATGAGCAATTCATCAAACACTTGGTGAGAGTAACATATGCACATGACCCTATACAACCAGTAGGCATCATAATTCACACTCCATTGATAAATTTCAAGGTTTTAACATGATTTCACATGATACTACACCTATATCACTTTACTTCACATAGATATTGCAATTAAATCATGAACTAGAGTAGCCATTAACATAATAGTCATGAACATAATCAAACTAAATCATGAAATTCATCAAAAACATTATCTTGAGTTTTTAAAAAGGTTTCTTAGACTCCAAGGGTGGAATAAACCCTTGGATGAACACTTGACATACCTTAGTTGGTGAATTCTTAAAGGTTGATGGTGGAATTCCTTGGAAATTAGGTCTGGAATTTTATCCCTAGGGTTTTGTTCTTGAGGATTTTGTGACTAATGAATAGGATTAGCCAAAAGAGGGCTAAATTTTGAGTTATGAGGGCTGAAGGGTGTGGGAAAAAGACTGAATTAACCCTGAGGATGCGGCTTTTAAATGACTACGAACTGGTCACCGACATTATTAGCGATGCAGCGTGTCATGGCTTTGATGCGATAGTCGATGCGTCACGCCATCATCGCGTAGAGCCTCAGTACTTTGATCCTAGCAACCTGCAATGATATCAACCAATGCAATTGGTGATGCAACGCACTAAGATGGCATTGGTCCACTTTTTTGGGATTCAGAACGTGGTCTCAACGAGTTCCAAAAAATTTGAAACTTGTCTGGGAACACCTATTGACCTTCCTGGTCATGAATTAGAAAGAATACTGACCATTAAAGGACATTAAAGTCACAAAATGAGATTGGGAACTTTCAAAGGCTAAAATAAACTAAGTTTGGAAACTTAGCTAGAACCTTCTAAGTATGGGACCCCCTTTACAAGCACAAATGGCCTAAATTAAGCTTAGGATTTTATGGGGTCTTACATTATTCCTATAGCGAGAATGATCATGCAGATCATCTCAGAACCGTACTTTAGACTCTTAAAACCCATCAGTTCTCATGATATTTATTCATGTCTTACATGTCAGCTCTATGAACATAGCTCACATTCATGCACGTTAGCAAAAAAATCATGTACGCTTACAGTTCCTATTATAAGGAGTTTCATTTCACTTAGTGTTATGAATAATGTTCTATGAACACAGAAACTCCAGACTCAGATCTTACAGCTCATGACTCATGTACTCATGTCATGCTTTACAGTATGCTCAGTTCCCATGACTTGTGCTACGCTCCTAACGATTAGCTAAATTCGGATTATGTCACGTATATTCTCAATTTAGAACTCTTGATAAACCCATGATGTTGATATTTTATTCCTTAGGTCTCAGTTAAGTGTCGATTTCTCTATAGTATCCACTCATACTTCAGGTGCTCATGTTTTAGCTCTTTAGTGAATTTTCCTTATGAACTAATGTAGTGATGTGCGATTGCTTAGATGGGAATGGGTAAATGTTTTATGTTAAGAAAATATTTTTTCTTACTTGTTTTACACGAGGCTATAGTTTTGAAGACAGGTTTGAATGTAAGATTAGTGTACAAGTAAATTACTAGCAAGAAGTTGTGTTTAGTTAATGAAGGGAGGGAAATCAGAATTTTTCATGAGATGAGAAGTTGAGGAAATGCAGAGTGTGAGTGCCTATTCAGATCCTTGATTTATGTCAATCTCTATCACATAGTTATCAAAACTCAGTTACAGTCTCTGTTCAGCATTCAGTTCAAAACTCAGTTTAATCTCAGGCTTGCTTGACCATAGCGTACAGTTATCAGTTAGTCAGTTATCAGAATCATGTTATATATTTGGTCCAGCATTCTCAAATAATATAGTTTAGACATATTCATGCTCAGAATCTCATATTTCTCAGTCAGTCCCTACTTCATAAGCATAATACCCTATAGTTTTAGTCCAGACTAAGTACAGCTCAATCTTACATGACCAGATTCAGCTATCAGCCATTCAGTTAATCAGATAAGTTAGTGTGTTTATGCATTCGTTCTCAGTGCCCATGTGAATATTTTCAGTAGTATCAGGTAATGTGTTATACTAAGATGGAGAGAATAGTTGAGAGCGTATTCGAGGAATATGTCTCACCTTGAAAATTTATAGTTACAGTGCATAAGGCTTAGTTACTCCATCTGAGATGATGTTTCGTAGGCCTCGCCTCATGTTACGAAATTTTAGCCAGGATGTGATTTCTTATTTAGATGTTTTGTTCATCCTATGCCAAGATTCTTTGCTCCCTAAAGTCACTAGAACTCTATAGAGAGAGTGTCAAATAAATGCTCCAGTCGAGTATAATTTTTCAGCATAAGTTAGTCCGTAAAGCCAACAATTCAGTTTAGTAGTCAAGAGGACAAGTTCGCATGGTTTTCCATCTTTCCACCCAGTCATCCTATCTAAAGTCTCATGAATATGACCACTCGAAGATGGAGCATCCTGGTAGTTGCAAGTTTAGCTCAGTTCATATATCAGATTAAGATATTTTATTAGATATTATATTTTATCAGTATTTCATATTTTGAACCTTATGGAATTTCAGCCTATTTTTTTGCATTTAATTCAATATTATTATTCAGTGCTCACAGTAGATATCAGTCATGGGTTAGCTTGTGGTCCTTCAAGGTTGTAATCACCATGTAGGGTCTGAGGTACAGACTTGAGGCATTACATATACACACAATGCCGGACTCCCCCTAGCAGCTATAATATGAGGACACTGAATTCTTTCTAGGATATCCTTCCAGGGATATAATTTTAATTTTTTTTGTTAGGTTCTGTAGTCATCACCCCATAACTCAAACAGTCATGAGTTTACACATCCACACTTATTAATACATAGAAATTCATTATTCATTACTTAGTATATTATCATTAAACCTCTAATCTCACAACCTCACATTTTTAATAATTTTTTAAAATTATACCAAGGGCTCATATCGTCTATATTTTCTTCAATTCAGCACTAAAGAACATCATATAAAAACTCCCTAGACTTCTCCATACTAAGAAATTCAAGAATATGAATTAGGTACACATGACACTTATAACTCAAGACCAAGTACATCTTATCATTATAACTTAAGGCTCTTATCCATCTAAGGATCTAGCCATCATTCATCATTTCAACACTAGTCCTCATGTATATATCACAATTATCCACTCAAATTTTCATAAGTTATCAGTCTAAGTTCTTTCACACATTAAATCAATCCTACTAATTTCCCCCCATAAAACTCGCACCACTATCCTCGAACTAATATTCTTATCACCACAATCAACGTCTAGAGATCAATCTTAATATCTATTACCAATCATGAATTGCCCATGAAACATCCCACATACTGTACTAGTCCATTAAAATATATGAAAAATTAATTAATCTAAATTTCTCATTTCACTTAACTATTACCGACAAACACATTTTTCTTCACAATGTTTCTACTATACCTTAATATTCATTACACGTCTTCTCACATAGTATACTAATTTACAACAACTAAAAAAAACATCAGTGGGTATATCCGCATAATAAGAATAGTTGATCTTAATGTTATAATATAACCCATTATGGTTCATAACTTATTCTCCTTCCTCACATCACATCTACTTATCTATGCATAACTTTAATCTACCTTCAAAATTCTATAAACACCACTGAGTTTCCCTTTCTAAGATTTCCTCAAGTGAAAGATAAATTTATAAATTATTAACCAATCTATTCTTACATTCACAACCTATGATTAATTTTACTACCACAATAACTAGTAATCATGATCTCCTTTTCTATTTCAACTAAATATGTCAATATTTTAACTAACCACTCTTTTTCTACAAACTACCATTAGTTTGCTAATTTGATACACCTTAACCAACACCATAAACGAATACCACCCCCAACACTCACTTAAAGTTTATGCAAAAACAACTACCTTTTTTTTACTACTAGATATTGAATGTTTGTGCATAACACAGGACTAATATATCTGATTCTAAAAGAAAAATTAATACCTTTCTCATTTGTAGATTGATTATCACGAACAAACATTATATATATACAATAAGAACAACGGCATATGCTATAGTAATACCCTTAACTATTTTTTATAATTACATAAAAAAAAATCCAAAAGTATAACTACTACCTGTATGTTAGCAGAAGAGTTTCATTTTAGATTGTTTACTTCTGTTCATATATTTTGAAGTGTGCTAATAAATTGTATCAGATTTACACCACTATAAGAATTTTATCTAGCAATGTATTATAACTTTTCATAAAGATATCAAAGATCCCCCTCTCATTCACCCAAAGATATAAGTCTATAACATGTTTCAAGGCTTTGAAGCTGCCTTAGACTAAAATAGATGGTTGTTTCTCTTCATATCTTCTTCACACATGTGACCGAGTGCATAAGTTGAGGCCTTTCTTTTTAATTTTGTAAATATAACCATGTGAAACAATCCACCAGCATTCATAATGTTTTGAATGGTGCATCAGCAAAATTGTCTATGAAAAAAGAATACTTTAAATATTTTTGTACACAACTAACAAAATAGGTAAGAAATAGAGTCCATATCAAAATTAATTACCAACAACATTGCAAAGAAGCCAAAAGGAACTGAAGCTTCTCCTTTTGGTATTATTTAAAAAGAAGCAATTGCAGATTCACAACAAAATGATGCTATCTACAAAGTTACAAATGTAATGTAGCTACAGTCTTGTGATTAGTTTCTCTCTATAATTTCTTTTAAAAGTATAACAGAATTATCAGAGATCGTTTTCATTTTTTTTTGTATGATGTATCTAGAGTAGGAAATATTAACGATTCACCAATATGAAATCTTGCAAAGTACAACAAACAAGTGATGTGTTATACATTTTTTTTCAAGAATGAGTGAATTCTTTAAATAAGAAATAATGGAAATGTCAACTTAAAAGTATGAAAAAGGATGAACAAGTAACTTAGTGGTGATGTAGTAATAGCATAGGTAGCTCCTAATTCATAAATGGGTATTCTCTGTCTCTCTACTATAATAACAAAGCTCTACTATACTACGAAGAGTACTTTTAGATGTTCTACTTCTATGATGCCCAAAAAAATTCAGTTCCTTTGGAATAAAAAGTCTACTCGAGTTTAGTAGTTACCTTATCAAAATCTAGTCGCTTGCCCTTTCACTAGAGAGTATCCTATCATGTCATGCAAATGATTACAGATTTGTAATTCACCAAAACATTGTATCACATGATTTATCGCTAACTTACACCTTTATTTTGTTCAAGTCAACCACTATTAAATTAAGAATTTAATCATGATAATGTTAGTAACTAAAGATTCAAAGTAAGATAAAGACTAAAATTTTGGAAAAGGAGAAAGAAGATAGGAAAAATAAAATAGGATGTCGACACTTGCTTGTTGCTTCTAAAATCAATTATATAATCAAAAGGGAAATGGAAATTTTGCAGTTACAGAAAAATTCATTGTTGACAAGTGAATAACTTCGATGTAGCTGCACCTGAAATCTTCAAATCTTGAAGTTCCCAGGCTTTTTGTCATGTAGTTTATGCAGAAACTATTTTTTTTTGTCATTTAGTTTTTAAATCAATTGGAGAAGTTCAAACTGAAAGCCTCAAACTTAAATTTCTAGATTTTAAAAGGAAAATTCCAACCCAGAAAGATTGTTTATCAAAGTATATAAAGGAGATTTATGTTTAACTACTTTAGCATAGGATTGATTGACCTCAACATATAGTGGGATACAGATGAAATTTATGGGGAAAGGTGATTTTTCTATTCAACTAATCAGTCTTTTAACATTCTAATTTCTAAGGAACACAGTATTTCACATTCTAGTAGAAAGTGTTGTCTAGTCTAATATCCAAATAGGCAACACATAATAAGTAGCAATAGCAATGTGTTAAAAAAGTAAATAAGTTGTGGCTCCTCTTTAGGGTAGGGATACGGCTGCATACACATCACATTCCACCGACCCCACTTATAAAATTATACTATATCAATTATTTTTGCATCAAGTAAAAACTTTGACAGTTTTATTTTTCAACCATAACTCTATCCAAAGTGAAAAAGCTATGTTGTAACCTGTAATATCCCAAACTTTCTTTAAGTCAAATCTAGTCTCCAGAAGAGTTAGTGATGACTTTCTAAATGATTAATGTTTAAATAAGATATAGTTTTCCCAATTTCAACTTTTTATCATATGAGAAATTAAATTAGCTTTCCAACGATACCAATTTTGTCCAAATCCGATATCGGAGTAAAAAGTTATGGATATTTTACAGAGAATTGTCGGAACTACCTAGAAGCGACAGTCAGGCCGACGGACCGTCGAGCTAACAATGGACCATCGCCCAAGCCATCATGACTAAGATAGTGAACCCGACTTCTGGTCAAGTGCGATGGTCAAGACGATAGACCGGCGAGCCAGCGACGGACCGTCACCCAAACTATCGCTGACGAAGAAGAAAGTTTAGGTTCTGGCCAAGTGTGACAGTTAGGACCGACAAACCGTCGAGCCAGTGATGGACCATCGCCTAAACCGTCACCACTTGCAATCAGTGATTTTAAGTTATTTTTAAAAGGGTATTTGGGTATTTTTTTCACCCATTTTAACCCCTAATTATACCAGACCAGGGCTCATAACTTCATTATTCATCTACAATACCAAATTAGGGTTTCTCTTAAAGATCAATCCCCCAAGAACAAGAAACCCTAGGTTTTTAATTCCAAGTTAATAATTCAAGCTTTTCTCCACCAATCTTCAAGAAATCATCCACCCAGGTATGTCAAGTGTTTATTCATGGGTTCTTTTCACCCATGAAGCTCAAGAAACCCTATTTGAAATATAAACTTTGGATTCCATGGTATGAATTAAATTATATCCATGTTTATGTTGTTGTTTGATTTCCAAGTTGAAGTTTGTAATGACTATCATGAAAATATATTAGTATGTGGTTGAAATTCTTGCATTGGAAGTGTAAAATATTTTCATGAAGTATTATTTCAATATTCATGCCTAAGCCTAAAGATATGCCTGCAAGGTGTTTGATAAAATGCCTAAGAGAATAGGAATTATGCCTTATGACTCATTTGTGACCAAAATTGATGAATCCATGTTTCTCCCTTATGCTTGATATGACTCCCACATTATTGTTATGCTTTGTAATGGATTGACGTAATGCTCATAAGATTAGGCTTATGAAATTATGATATGTTTACATGCATTCTTATTCATGTGTAAACTTATAGCATGCGAATACTTCATGAAAATCCGCTATGATTGTACTATGAATTGTTGACTATGGTCATGTGTCAAGAAATGTCATGTATTGTCAGTTTCATGCTATTGAGTCCTGGGGGTACTTGTATCCGACAATTTAGCTGTGTGCCTAGAGCTAGTGCCAATTTTTAAGATACTCTCAGTCAAGTCATGTTCAGTAGAATTCAGTCAATCTCATGACTCAAGAAAACTCAGTAATCTCAGTAACCTCAGTTAGTTATTAGATCTCAGTAATATTCAGTCAGTCAACGAAACTCGGTGAACTTAGTCTAGTCAGTTTAATATAATTAATTTAGTGTCTAATCATATGGGAGTGGGATTCAGTACTGAGTGAGCCCAAGGATGGGAACTCACCTGCGAGTAGAGGGTGTGATTCTTAGAAGAAATTTTTGCGCTTCAGAACTACGTAGCCAGCATAGGTTAAGACATCTAACCTTCTAGATAAGGGTAGATGAGGTGGCTTAACCTATTATATGAGGGTCCCACCGTTCTCCTTAGAGTACCTATTAGATGAGGGATCACTCACAGTTTGTCCTTACCAGTGTCGCGATATTAATATCCTTCTAATTGGGGTTACAGATTGGACCCCAACTCATCTATAATAGCTTATTAGGGGCATGTCAATTAGATAACTGCCTCCCATAGTTACAGTCTTAGTCTCAGTCTTAGTAATAGAACTCAGATAGATCTACAGGATTCAGGACTGTCAGATACAGTCACCCAGCTCAGTACAAAACTCAGCTAGTCTTATCAAAAATAGGACTGTCAGGCACAGTCATTCAAATAATAGTATATCATTTATACGAAAACTTATGTTATCAGTATTCAGATTTAGTAATGTCAAGTTCTCAATTACAGTTCACGTATTCATACATGTATTCTCACATTCATGTTATTCAGTCAGTTAGTATTGTTCATGCATATAAACCCCTTGCATTCAGTATACCTCACTTGCATACCAGTACATTCAATCGTATTGACGCATTTTCACTATGGTGTTTTATACCATAGGTTCAGAAGCACGAGCTCCAGAGCATCAGTAGCATTCCAGTTTTAGCAGTCAGACTAGTAATGAGTCCTCATCATTCGAGGATGTTATTATTTGATTATTTCATTCTTTTAGTACTTAGTTTATTTCAGTAGTTGTAGTTATTTGAGGAAATGTCCCATCAACTCCTTATTCAGACAATTTAGAAGCTTTCAGACTAGCATCTTCAGACAGTTATTTAAGTTTTGGTATTGTGATACCGTATTATTCAGATGTTATGTTTTATCAGATTTTGGAACCTTATGGCCTTTTAGCCTTTTATTCTACATTTATATAGTATGTTATGCAGTGCTCAATTATAGATATCAGTCATGGGTTAGCTTGTGGTCCTTTGGGGTCATGAGCACCATGTAGCATTCTGGGTACCAGATTCGGGGCATTACATAACCAAAACCACAAATGAAGTATTGTAAGCTTAAGATATTTAGTAGCAGTTTTTTCCTCAATAATATTCCGTGCAAACTGTATCCTTCTCTTCCTAGACACATAATTACATAAATTAGATACTACACTAATATCATTGTGACATTGCTTCATCTCGCGTGGGAATGAGTTAACATGAAAAAAGTGTTATAGTGAGCACTCATGAAAATTAAGTGATATGAATATTACTGCAAAATTAGGTTGCAGGACCTAAAAGCACCAGATTCATCAATTCTATGATCAACTTTTGGATTAAAGGACCAGATGAGTTTTTCACTCACACAATCACTATTAAAAATCTCCATGGGAAAATAATCACTTTTTCTATGTTTCTTTCCAAAATAAACTCAACTTAATCAATAACTTCTTTTAAATAGCTTTTATAATCGATAGTGGCTTTCTAACTTGATAATATTTTGTTTCTTAATTTTGCTTCAAATTATTACTTAATCAATTAAATTGAAAGAAAAATTTAACTGTCTTAGCCCTTGGATCTATGATTAACAATTAAGTAACCTAAATCAAAGCTCAAAGTAGACCAAAGAGGCAGTATGAATTAGAAGCAACTCTAAGTGACTTGATAGATGCAATTGTTTCTTAAAATATATCAGCACTCTCGATCGGATATAAGGATAGTAAGGTTCAATCTGTCTCCATCCAAAAGAAGATTAGCAATCAAGGAGAGTATACATAACTTAAAATACAAAATTCAAGTTCTATATTGTAGCAGTGAATAGTAATTCGATTAGGTTTAGGATGGAAAACAACACAGAGAAATTTATACCAAAAAAATGAAAGAAAAATCATACCTTGTATTACTAGGAGGATGAAATAGAAGAAGTATTGTTGCATCAATTTAGGGATAGAGAAAAGAAAGACAAGTCGATATTTCTAGAGTTTTATTTAATGGCTCGTGTACAATTACTATTTTACCCAAAAATCATGAGAAGCCAAGTTAAGGTGAATGTGTATGTAATATGCCTAACCTATTTACACACCATGATTTTTCTAATGAAGGGAATTCATTGAAACCCTCGGTATCCATCTAGCTCAGCCCTTGTATCTAAGACAGAATATGAAGAAGTAAGTGTTGAGTAAACAAGGTAACTGCTCTTACTGAATCAGATGGTTTTGGAGTAGCAGTTGTTATTACTCCAGAGGTTGTTGCTGGTTCTCTAAATATTATTCCTGTTGATGTTGAGTATTGGGCTGCTGGTCATTAAACTGGTCATTTGACTGCTGAGGTTGTTGTTGATCATCTTTCCAAGTCTAAACAATATCTTGAAGACCCGATCATAGGCATTCAGTCAATATCTGCTAATATTCTAATGTATCACCATTTGACATTTAGACTTCCAACAAATGAAAAAGCTTTAACAACCTCAAAGATCTCCATATCAATGCTCGAAGTTCTCTTTTTCCCTTCTCTTATTCCTTTGAATCTTAGTAATCCTGCATCCCTTGTGATAGTTTCAGCTTAAGATGTTTAGCAATATTTTCCATTTTGGATATGATTATTGATGCAGGTTTCTAGGATGTGAATTTAGCTTCTTTCTTTAAACAAGGTTCCTCAAATAATCTGTATAAATCAAACTTAGCATAAAGGGTAATAATATCAAATGCACTTAACTTTGGGATCCGAGCCACCTTTTTTTTGTCTTCTGTATTTGCTAAAGCTAGATCTATGCTTATTTCGTCTACTACTGTTGATTTAGAGAAAGTAGAAATACCCCTCCTGAACCAGGTACTTCCTCTAATTTTTGCAAAAGAAATTCTTGTACTTGAATTAGGATCGAACATTCTCGAAAGTAGACACCGAGCTTCTGGTGGAAACAAACTTGGACATTTGAATTCGGCTCTACCGATCTTCCTATACCTCTCTATCAAATTTGACTCTTGAAATGTAAGATAACCAGCCAAAAAAATGAATAAGACAACCCCATACGACCAAATATCAGCCTTATCCCCATCATGCCTTTTTTGTTGGTCACCTTTGAATAAAATAAGCTAGAGTCCAACACATTGTATGGAGGAGTCCATCTTGGTACTTTGACTCGGTTAGAGCACTTAAACCAAAATCTGAAATTTGTAATGGGATATTAAGAGACTAAGAAACAAGGTTCATAAAGAGTTTTCTTTTACTTGAGAAAAGCTAAGTGTTGGGTAGATCTTTCTGTTGTAAGCAAATTTCAAATATTTATGTTTTTAACCAGTCAAGTAAACTAATAGGTACAGTTGCAGAACATTTGTCAAAAGAGAAACAACAATAAAAAGAAATCAATTGATTTTGGCATATTATCAAACACTCTCAATGCATAGATACTCACCAAATCATATTAGCAATAACTGGATGCGTTAAAAGAAATATCAAAAAGGACAAAAATACACCACAATTGAGCATATATCAGAAGAAATTCAGAACTCAAATTGAAAAACTAAAAATACTGAATTGCATATGCATTTGCGCGCAATTTTTTTCTTAAAAAGGGGACAATAATAGCTTCGTTTGGAGGTAATAAAACATTAATGTTTCATATAATGTCTTGATATTTCCACTAAAAAGAGATCATCTATATTACTATTTTTATCCAAATAAATAATTTAAATGAAAACTAAGAGGATAGGCATAAAAGAAGTAGACTGGAAGCCGAAGACAAAACATTTTGATGTAATGGTAGCAATTATACATCTCATTTACATTAGGGATGAAAAAAATGATAAAATTTAAAAGTCATTATGAACTCAGTTCTAGTTTTTAACTTAGTTTAATCCACTTATTATACCTTTTATTTCACAAAAATTATGTTTGAAGGAACGGATTGAGCAAATCAGCTTGCAGACATGGATGAGAGAAAAGATTTCAGATGGTGTTACTATTAATGAAACTTTGGTGGTGGATTAGAGGCCAACGACAACAGTAACTCTTACGTTATTCTTCTTCTTGAGTGATAGAGAAGAGAAGAGATTATTCCAGAATGATGACTGATATATCTAGTATGTAAAATTATCATTTTGCCCCTAAAAGATTGATTTAAAGAACTATTATACCCTTGGATCATGCTTCTATATAGTACAAAAAAGGTTACCCTCACTCCGACTTCTAAACTTAGGACTTCATATCACTAACCTTGGGATCATTTTACTATTCATAGGTTGTAACGCCCTAATTTTTATTACCTCTCGGGTGGAAATATTATCCCAATGTTCAAATACAGATCGTTCTCCTTAAATGAGACGTCTACAATAAAGTTTTAAAAATAGATTGAATACATATCTTACCTCAGGTTGAAACGCACGATTCATGAATATAGAGATATACAGTTAAATCAATATACTTTAACGCACTAATTAAATCTTTTCAAGTCCTTGTGTTATTTCATAACTTTTTAATGACTCAATAATAAAGCACCACATCATTAGGAATCTAAGTTTTAGCACTTGTATCGCCTCGATAATGAGACATAACCAACAAAATTAGAGCAAGGATGAAATTTTGGATAACTTTCATATAGACAACACTATTGCATGATCTAGAGTATGAAAGAATGAGAAATATTTCCTAAAGAGAAATATTTCCTAAATGCCTTGTACCCTCCTAATTATAAGTGTGGTGCACAATACACCCATAAGTAAGACACTAATAGATAAGGTTTTGTAAATACTCTGGGGCCGTGAACTGTTCTCTGATACTAAGTTTGTCATAATTCGAGCCATGATCCTGACTGTGACAGTCATTCTAAACTAATGAAGGCCCCAGATGACCCCTTACCATTATATCATAAGCATAGTAGTAACTAAAGATGCAAAAACAAGTTCATGTAAGAATAAATTCAACATTTTTAATAAAAAAAATATCCACGTCTTAAGAACAAAATTCAAACCAACAACCCACATCGTCTACCAAGCCTCTAACTCTCCAATTTTAAGAATAGCTCTTAAGTCAGGACATGGCTCCAACTATACCATAAAAATAAGAAATATTAGCATATAAACATATGTAAAAAGTACAAATGCCTTCCGAATGATGGAGGACTCACCACTTATCATCAACTATCTAAGAGAGAATATGAAAGCTCTAGTGCGACACAAAATTATGAGAAATGCCTCCAAACCTACATCACGAAATGATGTAGCATCCAGAGACGGTCAGTACAATGAGTACTGACATGCAACCCAGGAAAAGAGATAAAATATTCTTTTATCAAAATCAATCATAAAACACATATCCATCATTAATAATAATAAGAGAAAAGTCATTGTTTCCACCCTAAACTATACCCAAAAAGTTCAAGACACACCTAAATTATTAAGGTGACCTAATACACACCTAAACTACTTAAAAACGATTTTTTTTACACCCTAAATCTAACGTGGAAAAAATATAATTATTTAAATTAAAAAAAAGAGTGTCTAAGTAAAAAATTAACGCAAAAACGAAAAAGAAAAAATTAAAAATTCCCCTCCCCAGCCCCCAAACATCGCATCTCCCCTCCTCTACCCCCAAACTATCTTCTTCTTTATCACCCCCACCCTTAAATAACGCAATTTCTTCACATCCCATCCTCCACCCCCATAGAATCGATTCCAATTTTACCTACCACTATCAATATTTCTCACAATACCATTGATTAATCATCTAACCCACCGCCATTAACGGTTTAACTACCAAATTTTAAATTTTTAATATTTTTGATAAAAAATAAAAATTATAACTTTTGATAGAAAGTCCCAAATTCGTGACAACCAGTGATATGGTTTTTATTTTCTATTAATTACAGGCCGAGTATTTTCATCAGTTGCTTAAACCTGTGATGTAGTCTACTTAAGTGAAAGCTTTAGGGATGTTAGGGTTGTTTGCTTCTTGTTTCTCTTAATCAGCAAAGCCTATTGAAGTTGGGATTTGTTGGTTCTCTTCAGCGTATAAGAAATTAGAATGGATCATGTACCACCCTGCCATGGCTTCCAAAGTTTTCAACTACTAATTTGAATTATAATTCAACATGCTTCCAAGACGGCATGGAGAGAAAAATTACCGATGATGAGAATACAGATTTTTCATTGGATTTTGGACATTGAAGAAAAAAGGTTTATTTTTAAAAAAAAAAAAAAGAAAAATTTATGAAAATAATGAATTAATTATTTTTTTGTATTATGCTTACATGGAGCTGACGTGGCAAGTGCGTGTGAAACACCGCACCACATGCAAGGGGTATAATGCTTTACAGGGTGTAGAAAAATTCACTTTTATAGAGTATAGGTGTGTGATAGGTCACTCTAACAGTTTCGGTGTGTCTTTGACTTTTCGAGTATAGTTTAAGGTGGAAACGATAACTTTTCTCATAATAATAATAAAGTAAGGGACGGGGGACAGGAAACATAAAGGCATGATCATTTAAAATTTACTCTTGAACTATGTACATTTTCACTGACCTGTAGTAACCCACGGGCTATATGGGTCTTTTACCCCCAATTAGTGGGGCCCGATCCATGTTAGCTGCATAAATTGTGGTTTAGGATAAAGTCACCAATAGACAATAGCCTCCCTAAAATAATTGTATACTACTGCGTGAAGTAGCATATAGTGGTCATCCTTCATTCTGGATAAGATCTCCCAACGTCGGCAAACGTGATTTCAAGTGTTGGTCACAAGAACGACACCTTCTCGGTGAATCTACACAATTTTCATTAAAGCTCAATAAAAATATTTTTGTAAGACTTTAATCATAATATCTTTCATTAAGGCATTTTTCCCATTGGTATCTCCATATCAAAACTTACAAGTCGTTAATATTATGCCATGTCATACCCATTAAAACATTTAGACTCAAAAAGTTTAATTCAAAATTCATAACCATAGCCACCAAGGGAGTTTCAAAAACCCTTAAACCTTTTTCCTATTTTAAATCCCGCAGCCATTAACCAATGATATAAATATCATGTAATTCTTACTTGAAAACCAAATTTGGAAAGGGGTTGAGGCTCACATCTTTATCATGCAAAAACCCATAGACATTATAAAACCAATACACTAAATTCACCCTTTTGGTAAGACACACTTCAGTTTACAAACCATTATTTACACATGAAAAATTCATCAAGACAAGATAAAACCAATTAAGTATGTGACAACCAAATGCCTCAATCCCAACTTTAAAACAACCACTAAAACATATGATCAATAAGCAATAATAGAAAATAATGATAATTAAAGTAAAGGCATGCTCAATATGCCTTTTTGATGGAAGAAATTTAGAGAAAAATAAATCCTTAACCTTGAAGCTTAAACTCTAGCTTGAAATCGATATGAAGATTTACTTTACTTGGATGTGTTTCCTATGCCATTGATGACGAAATTGGTGAAAAAATATTGGAAAGAAACTATAATCTTTGACCCTTCGTGAAACTTTAGATTGGGAGCTTAGGGTTCTTAGAAGAGAAGATGAATTAGTGATTTGACAATGATTATCATACTTTGAGAGGAATTTGAGGATGAAAACCGGATTAGGGGAATTACATAGGGTGAAAGGACCATTTTGTCTTTGATTTAATAAGGAAAAAAAGTATTTTTATGTCTGGGGGAGGGGGGAAGTGGTGCCTCGCGAGGCAGACGTCGTGCATTGCGCGGCCCATCACACACCCCGTACAATGTCTCACTAAAACACTCATAAATTTTTAATTCGGATTGACGAACAGTCAATTGCATTCCAAAGAAGACTCGAAAGGGATTTAGTTTGGTATATAATAGGCCACCTAACTCATTATATTCTAGGAGTAACGGTCGTTGAAAGTTAACCCAAGTAAGAACATCTACTAAAATTCAATCGGTAGGGAAGTTCTTAACTCAACTTTGAGTTAGGAGTTTTTTGTGACTTCAATTCATCTCCAAAGATGTTCCCCCGCTAAAGAATTGATCATCACACTTATATAATAATAGAAATCATTGGATTTAGGTTTATAAATGTACAGAGGACGGGTTTAAAATTCTAGTCCGAAAATGTGGAATGTTACAGTAAATTTGACTTATTTTACTATAACAAAGGTCTCGTTAAAAATAAATAATATATTTTTTAAATTACCGACCTCGGGAGTTGAGTATATTTATTTTTGTTTTTGTATTTTTACTGACCTTCGGAGGTCGGCTAAGTTAAACAATTTTTTAAAAATCTGATACTGACCTAATGAGGTCAGTTACTTGGTTTTATTTAGTTCATTTTTCTAGTGTGAATATTTTTTTTGCATTTTTTCCAAACTAATGGACCTCTTGAGGTCAGTTTTGTTAAATTGTTAAAAGGACTAGATATCGATGGCCTGTGTCAGTACGGGCCCAATATATGTTATTTTTTTTTATCTCAATTTAAATTCTTAAAATAATTTATATTTTTACTTGTTGTGATTTATAATATTTTTCTCCTTCTGTTTTAATTTAAATGATGATGGTGTAATTTCGAGAGTTAGTCAAATATTTATATTTTTTAAATGTCTTAAGTTGTTAATTATGAGATTTACAATGTCTTTTACATTATTTTTTAATAATATATGAATATTCTCCCTGTCTCAATTTATGTGGCACAGAAAAAATTTAGACAGTCAATCAAATTTTTTTTACATATATACTTTTATGTTAAGTTCTTAATTATTGAGATTTTTTATACTTTTTTATTTTATTTTCAAATAATATAGGTTATTTTATGTCTTGTTCTATCTCATTCCAATTTATGTGCACTAATATAATTTTGATAGTCAATCAAGTTTTTTATATTGACATATCATTTTATGTCTCTTTTACCCTTTTTATGAAATATTATCAATTTTTTAATACTTAGGCGATCATAATAATTAATTAGGGGTAATTTGGCAAAATCACGATGAAAGCAATGAAGCACATATGTCTTAAGTGACTTGTAATAATTAATTAGAAGTGACATAGAAAAATTACTATAAAAAATACTTGTATAATAATTAATTAATGATGATATAGTAAAATTACAATTGAAACAATTATAAATGTCTATTTTAATTTTTTCTAATTAAATATTATTAATTTTTTAATATATAAATGACTTATAATATTTAATTAAAAATATAATAATTAATCAGGAAAGCTATAGTAAAACTACATTGAATGGTAAAACCTTTTTAAGATCTGAAAAGTTAAATGGTTGTAGGCACACGTTAAGCTAACGTACGCTTCTGAGATCTTCCATGGCTAGAGGTCGCGATCGAGGACGGGGAAGAGGATGAGGAAGACCTAAGAAGGCTCCAAAGAAAGTGGTGACTTCAGAAGAAAGCAAAAAGATACAAGATATTGCAAAAACTGTTACTCTGATGCCATATGTAGCTAATCTAGAAGAAGAAGTTGGACCCTCAGATCAAAGGGGTTTTCAGCGGAGGCTGAATCTGAGTAATATTTCACTGGGAGATATTGGGATTAGTGACATTAAACCTAGATCTGCTCAAGCAACATCTAATGAAACAGTAGCTAGGGAAACCACTAAACCTGACGAAGCTGAGCTATCTACTGTAGAAGAGGAGCAATACAACGTTGAGATTGAAGGAAGTGATACTCAGGAAACTGTCAAAGAACCTTGGACTAACTTGTTTGTGAAAAATTGATCTGTATCTAATGGATTAGCTCTGAATAATATTGCCCCAAGGATAGTTGATAGTAATCCAATTGTGCAGCTGAAGCAAGAATCAATTGACAAGGAAATTAAAAAATGGAAGCCTGCCCTGATAGCCTAGTTTACCGGTGATACCCCAGGTTATAATACTATGAAAAGATATTTTGGCCAATTATGGACTCAAGATGTAGAACCAGAGTTGTACTACCATGATGAAGGTTACTATATCATTCGTTTTCAATCTATGAAGGATATGCAAGAGGTGATCTATTCAGGGCCCTATACGCTCAATAATAAACCTATCATTCTAAAACCTTGATCACTGAACTTTGATTTCTCTAAAGAGTTCCCTACAGAAATTCCACTATGGGTAAAATTTCCAAATCTTCCAATGTCCTGTTGGAGAAAAGAATCATTGAGCCGAATAGCAAATGTAGTGGGGGGTTCCAATGTATGCAGATGAGTGTACAACAAATAAATACACATCTCATAGTCTCGGATGTTAATAAAGGTTAATATCACAAGAACATTGCCTGATGAGATCATAGTGCAGGAACCTGGTGGAAATCAGTTTACTCAGGCTATGGTTTATGACGGAAGGCCTAAATTCTATCCTAAATATTCGATAGTGGGACATATATGTCAGGTTAGAACACCCCCAAAGGGATCAGCCAAACCAAGTGGA
>JAPEIP010000007.1:186139096-186151775 GCA_026120095.1 Capsicum chinense
TTACATAGGGTGAAAGGACCATTTTGTCTTTGATTTAATAAGGAAAAAAAGTATTTTTATGTCTGGGGGAGGGGGGAAGTGGTGCCTCGCGAGGCAGACGTCGTGCATTGCGCGGCCCATCACACACCCCGTACAATGTCTCACTAAAACACTCATAAATTTTTAATTCGGATTGACGAACAGTCAATTGCATTCCAAAGAAGACTCGAAAGGGATTTAGTTTGGTATATAATAGGCCACCTAACTCATTATATTCTAGGAGTAACGGTCGTTGAAAGTTAACCCAAGTAAGAACATCTACTAAAATTCAATCGGTAGGGAAGTTCTTAACTCAACTTTGAGTTAGGAGTTTTTTGTGACTTCAATTCATCTCCAAAGATGTTCCCCCGCTAAAGAATTGATCATCACACTTATATAATAATAGAAATCATTGGATTTAGGTTTATAAATGTACAGAGGACGGGTTTAAAATTCTAGTCCGAAAATGTGGAATGTTACAGTAAATTTGACTTATTTTACTATAACAAAGGTCTCGTTAAAAATAAATAATATATTTTTTAAATTACCGACCTCGGGAGTTGAGTATATTTATTTTTGTTTTTGTATTTTTACTGACCTTCGGAGGTCGGCTAAGTTAAACAATTTTTTAAAAATCTGATACTGACCTAATGAGGTCAGTTACTTGGTTTTATTTAGTTCATTTTTCTAGTGTGAATATTTTTTTTGCATTTTTTCCAAACTAATGGACCTCTTGAGGTCAGTTTTGTTAAATTGTTAAAAGGACTAGATATCGATGGCCTGTGTCAGTACGGGCCCAATATATGTTATTTTTTTTTATCTCAATTTAAATTCTTAAAATAATTTATATTTTTACTTGTTGTGATTTATAATATTTTTCTCCTTCTGTTTTAATTTAAATGATGATGGTGTAATTTCGAGAGTTAGTCAAATATTTATATTTTTTAAATGTCTTAAGTTGTTAATTATGAGATTTACAATGTCTTTTACATTATTTTTTAATAATATATGAATATTCTCCCTGTCTCAATTTATGTGGCACAGAAAAAATTTAGACAGTCAATCAAATTTTTTTTACATATATACTTTTATGTTAAGTTCTTAATTATTGAGATTTTTTATACTTTTTTATTTTATTTTCAAATAATATAGGTTATTTTATGTCTTGTTCTATCTCATTCCAATTTATGTGCACTAATATAATTTTGATAGTCAATCAAGTTTTTTATATTGACATATCATTTTATGTCTCTTTTACCCTTTTTATGAAATATTATCAATTTTTTAATACTTAGGCGATCATAATAATTAATTAGGGGTAATTTGGCAAAATCACGATGAAAGCAATGAAGCACATATGTCTTAAGTGACTTGTAATAATTAATTAGAAGTGACATAGAAAAATTACTATAAAAAATACTTGTATAATAATTAATTAATGATGATATAGTAAAATTACAATTGAAACAATTATAAATGTCTATTTTAATTTTTTCTAATTAAATATTATTAATTTTTTAATATATAAATGACTTATAATATTTAATTAAAAATATAATAATTAATCAGGAAAGCTATAGTAAAACTACATTGAATGGTAAAACCTTTTTAAGATCTGAAAAGTTAAATGGTTGTAGGCACACGTTAAGCTAACGTACGCTTCTGAGATCTTCCATGGCTAGAGGTCGCGATCGAGGACGGGGAAGAGGATGAGGAAGACCTAAGAAGGCTCCAAAGAAAGTGGTGACTTCAGAAGAAAGCAAAAAGATACAAGATATTGCAAAAACTGTTACTCTGATGCCATATGTAGCTAATCTAGAAGAAGAAGTTGGACCCTCAGATCAAAGGGGTTTTCAGCGGAGGCTGAATCTGAGTAATATTTCACTGGGAGATATTGGGATTAGTGACATTAAACCTAGATCTGCTCAAGCAACATCTAATGAAACAGTAGCTAGGGAAACCACTAAACCTGACGAAGCTGAGCTATCTACTGTAGAAGAGGAGCAATACAACGTTGAGATTGAAGGAAGTGATACTCAGGAAACTGTCAAAGAACCTTGGACTAACTTGTTTGTGAAAAATTGATCTGTATCTAATGGATTAGCTCTGAATAATATTGCCCCAAGGATAGTTGATAGTAATCCAATTGTGCAGCTGAAGCAAGAATCAATTGACAAGGAAATTAAAAAATGGAAGCCTGCCCTGATAGCCTAGTTTACCGGTGATACCCCAGGTTATAATACTATGAAAAGATATTTTGGCCAATTATGGACTCAAGATGTAGAACCAGAGTTGTACTACCATGATGAAGGTTACTATATCATTCGTTTTCAATCTATGAAGGATATGCAAGAGGTGATCTATTCAGGGCCCTATACGCTCAATAATAAACCTATCATTCTAAAACCTTGATCACTGAACTTTGATTTCTCTAAAGAGTTCCCTACAGAAATTCCACTATGGGTAAAATTTCCAAATCTTCCAATGTCCTGTTGGAGAAAAGAATCATTGAGCCGAATAGCAAATGTAGTGGGGGGTTCCAATGTATGCAGATGAGTGTACAACAAATAAATACACATCTCATAGTCTCGGATGTTAATAAAGGTTAATATCACAAGAACATTGCCTGATGAGATCATAGTGCAGGAACCTGGTGGAAATCAGTTTACTCAGGCTATGGTTTATGACGGAAGGCCTAAATTCTATCCTAAATATTCGATAGTGGGACATATATGTCAGGTTAGAACACCCCCAAAGGGATCAGCCAAACCAAGTGGAGGGAAGCAAGGTAGTAAAAAGGTCAAACTAATCTAGCAACAAAAGGGGATCACTACAGCTGAACTCCCATAGGTGGATATGGATATCCAACCACTGGCACCAACTGAAAAGCTAATTAGGAATAAGAGTATTGTAGTAGAAAATTGTAGCAAAACTCTTACAGAAATCCCAACTGGCCAAGCTAAAACTACCAAGTCAAGGACAATAATGAAGGACTTTGCTAATACACTTGATGATATAGGCGAGGCTCAGTCAAAAAAAGGTAAAGAGAAGATACAAAAAGCTAGACTGTGAGGAATTCCCTGTGTTGGGTACTGTGCCTATCAGAAAGAAGGATAGAAAAAACTTCAGAGGCATTGTGAATATCCAACAATCCCCTGATCCAGGAGGTTTTTTCCTAACATAATATGAGTTGGGTTATTTGGAATGTAAGGGGTATTAATAAAAAGCATAAGAAAAAGGAACTTAAGCACTATCTGAAGGCCAATCATATAAAGCTTATAGGACTTATGGAAACTAGAGTAAAAGAAGAGCAAGCTACACGAATCATTACTCATATCAGCCCTGGTTGGGAATTGAGAAGTAACTATAACGAAGCTTCAAATGGTCGAATTTGGGTTGCATTGGATAGCGACTATTATAACATAGTCCAATTGTGCTCCACAACATAATTACTTCACTGTCAAGTAACTAATATAGCTGGAGATGTTAGGTGCTTACTCACTGTGATTTACAGATTTAACTCTATTGAGAAAAAAGAGAGCTCTGGCAAGGAATTCAGAGTATAGGACAAAATGTCAATCAACCATGGATACTAGAAGGTGATCTTAATGCAGTATTATATCCCTAAGATAGAGTAGGGGAGCACCTATTACTATGGCTGAGATTCAAGACCTCTCTGATTATTTGCATTACTTGGACCTCACTGAATTGCCTTGGAAAGGGAATTACTATACCTGGTCTAACAAAAAACTTAGTACTGAATAGAATTTGCAGCAAAATTGACAGATTGTTTGGTAATTTTGACTAGATGATGCAATGGGGATATGTGGAGGTACAATATGATTTGCCTAATCTATCTGACCATGCCTCTATGCTTATCACTAAATGAACATTTAAGTTCTTTAATGTCTGGGCTGAATATCCTAAATTCTTGTCTATTATGGAGAAGGAATGGAGACAACAACATAACAACGGGAAGATGGCAAAGGTCTGGACTAGTCTTAGGGCATTGTAACTAGCTCTTAAGAAGCTAAATAAGGAGGAGTTCATGAATACAGCTAAAAAAATCAATCTAGCCAGGCAAAAGTTAAAGCAAATCCAAGAGTTAATAGCCCATAAATGGACTGATGACTTAGGAGGAAAGGAGAAAGAATGCCTACTTGAGCTTTAAAAATGGAGCAACATAGAAGAGAGTATTCTCAAACAAAAGGCCATAGCTTAGTGGATTTAGTTAGGAGGTGGTAATAACAAATATTTCTCAGCATTCATAAAAGAAAGAACAAATAGAAATTATATTCTAAGTTAACGGCTATAAATAGAACCAAGCTTACAAGTCCTGATGATATTAAGAAGGAAATTATGGATTTCTATAAAGGGCTATTGGGAAATGCAAGGCAGGAGCTCCCAGCAGTAGACTCTGCTATTATGAACTTAGGCCCTACGTTAACACATGAGCTAGGCATTGAGTTGTATAAAGAGGTAACAGACTAAGAAATACTGGTTGTATTAAAAGACATTGGTGATGATAAGGCACCTAGGGTGGACGATTTTAATACTTATTTTTATAAACAAAACTGGCCAGTCATTCATAAAGATATACTAGCAGCTACCAAGGATTTATTTATTACAGGAAAGATGTATAGAGACATAAACTGCACAAGCATTACTTTGGTACCTAAGAAGAAAGCACCAGCAAACATCAAAGAATACAGACCTATAGGATGCTGCACAATCATGTACAAGATCATTACAAAAGTTATCTCAGCAAGACTTTAAGAGGTAATTGCTTCTACCATCTGCCCTGCCCAATCAGGTTATATCCCAGGGAGAAATATTGCAGATAATATTATCCTGGCACATGAGCTTGTTAAACCTTACACTAGGAAACATATCTCACTTAGATGTATAATTAAAATTGACCTACAGAAAGCATATGATTCTGTAGAATGGGTGTTTCTACATCAGGTGTTGGAGTCATTATGTTTTCCTACTAAGTTCATCTAATGGTTTTTAGAATGCATCACTATAGTGCACAACTCTATAGTGATTAATGGTGAAAATACAAAACCTGTTAGTGTTGCTAAGGGTCTCAGGCAGGGGGGCCCCATTTCCCTATATCTATTTGCTATAGCTATGGAGTACCTAAGTAGATGCCTCATTACTCTCAAAGAAAATACAGCTTACAAGTACCACCCTCAATGTTCCAAACTTGGTATTACTCATCTATGTTTTGCAGATGATTTATTGTTGTTTGCTAAGGGTGATCAAGCATCAGTTGCAGCTCTGTACCATTGTTTCCAAAAATTCTCTCAGGCATCAGGGTTTCAAGCAAATGTTGGTAAAAGCTCTTTCTACTTTGGAGGTATAGCAAGGTCCATTCAAGAGAATTTGAGACTACAATTTGGATTTGCTATTGGGGAGCTTCCTTTCAAACACTTGGGGATTCCTCTGTCTACTAAGAAGCTATCAATTCTCCAATGGTCCCCTTTAATTGAAAAGATTGTAATAAGGATCTCCTCTTGGACCGCAAAGAAATTGTCATATGCAGGGAGGATTCAGCTGATCCAATCTGTACTATTTGGAATGCAAGCCTTTTGGTCTCAAATTTTTTATAATCCTGGTTAAAGTGATTAAAGTATTAGAAGCCTACTGCAAAAACTCCTTATGGTCTGGAACTAACCACATCTCCAAGAGATCTCTTGTGGCGTGGGACAGGATATGCTTACCAAGATCGGATGGTGAACTTAATCTGCTTAACTTTTAGTATTGGAACAAAGATGCTTTGATTAAAAATTCTTGGGATTTAGCTCATAAAACAGATAAATTATGGATCGGATAGATACATAGTTTCTATATTAAAAACCACCACTTTCATGAAGCCCCTTTCCCTAAGCAGGCTTTATGGATGATCAAGAAGATTCTAGGAGAAAGAGGTAGGATGTCACAAGCCTAAAATACCATTCAGAATGTCTCAATCAGAGCAATCTACTTCATGTTACTGGGGGACAGACCTGCAGTTATATGGAAAGCGATACTATATACAAATGGTGCACGTCCTAAAGCGAAGTTTACTACGTGGCTGCAACTCCAAAACAGACTTGTCACCAATGATAGACTCACTGCCTGGGGGTTAGATATGGATCAATAGTGTAAACTATGTTCTGGAGGATTGGAAACACAAGATCATCTATTTGTCCAATGTCAATTCTCACGGAGATTGGCAAAAACTAATGACCTGGATGCAGCGCCCTTACTCTAGAGCCACCACTTGGACACAACATCAGGCCTGGCTATTGGATAACATTAAAGGCAAGTCGCAAGAGGCACAAATACTGAAAATGGTGTACACTGAATATGTACACGTTGTGTGGATTGAGAGGAACCAAAGAATACTTAAAGCTAAGGCAAGAGAGTGGCTGGCCATTGCAAAAGCGGCAGCATATGTAAGTTGTGTAAGAGCCTTCAGGAACTTCCGGAATAGAATGCAGCAACTAGTGTTCCAATATTTGTATAGACTAATAGTAGTCTGTATTCATTTGGGTTTACAACTTTGAGATGACTATCAGTGTTTTGGGCAGTCATGGTTCTGTAAATTACTACTTGGTGATTAATGGAAGTTTAGTTACCAAAAAAAATTTACGATTGAAGTAGCTGAAGCAGGTATGTCATAAATGTCTATTTTAATTTTTTTATTAAATATTAATAATTTTCTAATACATAAATGACTTATAATAATTAATTAAAGGTGATATAGTAAAATTATAGTTGAATCAGCTGAAGTGAGCATGTCGACCTCGTGCTTGCTTTGCTGATACAATAAAATTACAGTTGAGGCAGCGGAAATAGTCATAAATGTCTATTATACCTTTTGTCTAATTAAATATTATTAATTTTATAATACAAAAATGACTTATAATATTAATTAGGGATACAATCATTAATTAAGGGTGATATAGTAAAATTACGAATGAAGCAATTGAAGCGAATATGTCATAAATGTTTATTTTATTTTTTATTAAATATTATTAATTTTCTAATACATAAATGACTTATAATAATTAATTAAAGATGACATAGTGGTATTACAGTTGAAGCAGCTGAAGCAGACATGTCAACTTTATATCTGCTTCAGCTGCTCAACTCTATCTTATATATAAGAAAATATTTTTAAAAACTCATTAAAATATTTTGACCTGTCTTCTTTATTTTTTTTTAAAGTAGTGCATGTCCTTGAGCCACCTTAACAAATTCAATTATACAAATTTAAGGATAATCAATTTGGTGACCACCATGAGACAAGTCGATTATATTATTATTTTGACCTTGCGAAATTGAATAAAGAACCATTTCTTTTTTACTTTACTCTATAATAAAAGAGTGAATGGGAGAGCAGTTTGGGGTCGTGCTGCTTGCCGAGCAGTTTGGGGTCGTGATGCTTGCCGACCGTTCAACTGTTTGTTTCGTAATTTTACTATATCATTTCTAAATAATTATTATATATTTTATTTAAATATTAAAAAATTAATAATGTTTAATAAGAAAAATAAAATAGACATTTATGATATGTCTGTTCCAACTGCTTCAACCGTAATTTTATTATATCTTTTTTAATTAATTATTATAAGTCATCTAAGTATTAAAAAATTAATATTAAAAATTATTATCAAGTCATCTAAGTTTTAAAAAATTTAATAATATTTATTGTTAAATTAACTTGAAGTTTTATATGAGGTCCGCTTAATTTTTTTCCACAAATATTTTTTTATAATAATTTTGTTCTATCACTTCTAATTAGTTACTCCCTCCGTCCCATTTTATGTGTCGCCATTTTCTTTTTGGTCCGTCCTAAAAAGAATGTCACATTTCCTTATTTGATAACTATTTAATAACATCATTCCCATTTTATCCTTAGTGGGTCTCACTTATTAAGAAAAGTCAACAAAAAAGAAAACATCAAAATAACTTTAAAAGGGGCAATTTTGTAAACTTTACAAAGTCATCACTTATTTCTTAAACTTCGTGCCCGGTCAAATAACGATACATAAAATGGGACGGATGTAGTATTATGAATCATTAAGACATGTCTGTTTCACAGCTTCAATCATGATTTTATCATATCACCTCTAATTAATTATTATATCATCTAACAATTTTACCACTTAAATTGGAATAGAAGAAAAAGTATTATAAATCACAATACTTTAAAAATTAAATTATTTAAAAAATAAAATTGAGTATCAATACCTTAAAATTTTGAACAATGAGAGTAACATATAGTATTATTTTAAAATTACATAAAAAGTATTATAAATTACAATAGTTAATAACTTAAAATATATGAAAAATAATTTAGTTTGTTATATATTTTTTAATAAATACGTAAAAAATATTATAAATCACAATGATTAAGTACTTTAAAAATTTAAAGGTCAATCTGCCAGCTTTGACACAACTTCATCGGTCTTTTTCCTGGCCTTCATTTTTTTCATCCATTATAATTTGTTTATCTTATTTTTTAATTTGTTATATATTTTTAATAAATGCAAAAAAAAAAATCCTGACTGTCAAAACTATATCAGTGCTTAATTGAATTACAATATTTAACAACTTAAAATATCTAAAAAAAATAATTTATTTTATATTTCAGAAAAATACGTAAATAATACTACAGATCAAAATAATTAACAAC
Source organism: Capsicum chinense (assembly GCA_026120095.1). Lineage (NCBI taxonomy): Eukaryota > Viridiplantae > Streptophyta > Magnoliopsida > Solanales > Solanaceae > Capsicum > Capsicum chinense. The sequence continues at coordinate 186,147,804 of JAPEIP010000007.1, forward strand.
TTTCAAAAACTTAAAAATATAAAATGCTTAGTTGGCTCTCGAAATTATCAGTGCCGCTTAAATTGAAATAGTTAAAAATATAATTGGCTATCAATGACACGAAAGTTTGGAAAAGAAGAATAATATGTATTATTTGAAAATTACATAAAAAGTATTATAAATTACAATAGTTAACAACTTAAAGCATCTAAAAAAAAATTAATTTGTTATATATTTCAAAAAAAATACTATAAATCATAATAATTAACAATCAAAAAAATTTTAAAGATATAAAATATATGGTTGACTTTCAAAATCATACCAGTGCCACTTAAATTGAAACAGAAAAAAGGTATTATAAATGTCAATAATTATAAATCTAAATTATTTTTAAAATATAATTGACTATCATTGCCACAAAAGTTTAAACAAGAAGAGTAACATGTATTATTTGAAAATTATATAAAAAGTATTATAATTTGCGACAGTTAATAACTTCTAAATTTTATTTGTGTTACATAAATTTAGATAAAAAATAGCATATATTGGGACCGTGTCAGCATCTAGTACTAGGAGAGAGTTGAAGGTATCAAACTTTGTGCTAGTATGAGAGGCTATATGTAAAGGCACGTGAGTATATTCATGACAAAAAGTATTACGTTAATTATACGCTGAATAAGTTATTTAGGACTAAAAACAAAGTGTGAAGAGCCTTGAAAATGTTGTTTGAACTTTTTGCCCTTCATTAAAAGTCTTTGCTTTAGACAAAATCGTCTTTTCATTAATTTTTTCTTAATATTTAAGAGTTGAAAATTAATTAGCTATATTTATGATAAATTGAAATAGAAAAAAAATTTCTAAAATAGGGGAATTAGCAAAAGAGCCGAAGAAATTAATGTTAGGAGTATTTAGTTTATTTTATTTTATTGAAAAAATAAATCTCTTTATTGTTTTTAAATTAAATTAGTTTTGATTTATGAATATATTTTTATAAAAGGAGTTGTTTTAAAAACAGGAAGTCTGAACTCTCTACAAGAAAATTCATCAATAATTTCGATATCATTGCGGTACTTTCTTTTCCTTCGTTGTTTATTAATGTTTCTTAAACAAGTTTGGATGAAATTCTATGTATTATTATATGGTGTTGTATGACAACGCTAATTTTCTAAAATTTTATATCTTCGTTGTTGTTTATTGCTAATGAGTTTATATTTGTTTGAATATGACAAGTTGAATTTGTCACACTTTTTTGTGTCTAAAAATTCCTAAATTTTTTAATGTTTATGAGGTTTTAACGTTTGTTTTTTAATTTTGATTTGATTTTGATTTAAATGGTTGATAAACTCTTCACCAACAATCTCAATGTCTTTGAAGTACTTTCTTCTCATTCTTTGTTCATTAGTATTTTTTTAAAAGTGTTTTGATGAAATTCTATGTATTGTTATATGGAATTGTATGATAACATGAATTTTCTGATCATTTATGACTTAATTGTTTATTGCTATATGAGTTTTCTTTTTATTTTGATTTTGGTTTAAGTCGTCTGCAAAAACAGAAAGTCGATGAAGGCATCACTAACAATCTCAGTGTTACTGAGGTACTTTCTTCTTGTTATTTTTTCATTAATATTTTTTAAAAATGTTTGAATGAAATTTTATACATTGTTATGTGGAATTGTATGATAATGTGAAATTTCAGATGATTTATGTCTTAATAGTTTGTTGCTAAACAAGTTTGTGTTCTTTGAAAGATGACAATGTGAAATTATTACACTTTTTTTAATCTAAAAATTCATAAATTATTTAATGTTTATGATATTTTAACATTTTCTTTTTTCTTTTTATTATGATTTAAATCATTTTTGCGTGATCAAATTTATATTTGACTACACCTATGAGAGAATGTGAGTGTGGTGTGTTAGAGAAAAAATCTAAAGAAAAAAGAAAAAAAGAAATAAATTAATGGATAGTAAATTTAATGTAAGAAGAGACCTAAGTAACAAGGTAACGTAAATAAATAAGATGTGATGAGTAAAAATTGTTTGCTATAAAACTGGTTCTATAATTTTGAGGCGGTATTATCTCTTTATCTCTAATCTCTAATACTATCTCTACTCTCTATATATCTCTAATCTAATCTATATATATCTCTAATCTAATCTAAAGTCTTTTCTTTAGATAAAATTGTCTTTTCACTTTTTTTCTTTGATAATTATTTAATTGGTTTGATAATATTCACTATAATGTTGAAAAATTAATGAATCCTAAAATATATAATAAGAGAAAATTAATATTATTGAATTTTTTTCCTTGTATATATGAAGAAAGAGCCTTAATTATAGCATCAAATACATAATTCATACGTTCTTAAATACATTGACAAAACAACATTACAATTGCTTATTTTAATAAATGCTAGGTTAACTACTATATAACCTAATACTTGGTAGTAACATATTCAATGATCAAACATATACAATAATGTTGGTGGAGTTAGTCATTGAATAAGCAATATGATAACCAAGCTTGGTTGGCCTAGTGGTTAGCTGACTACGTCGCTTAAGTAAGTGTCGGGGGTTCGATTCCCGCCTTGTGCTTGCAGCAACCAATTGGTCAGTGGCAAACCCTTAAATGAAGCTCAGATCTGTGGAGGATTAGTCCTTGGCCTGTCGGGCTGGGGATGCCTTGGAAACCAAAAAAGGAATAGTCAACATGACTTCTTTTTGGCCATGAAACAACACCGCCAAACAACTTAGCAAAAGAATTCTTTAGCTAATTCGATTAGTTGTTCTCTTTAGTTTTACTTTTCTTTTCTAAAATCGAGTGTTGTCTCTATCTTTTAAATTATGACTTGATTATCGTATTATTTTGTTATAATTTCTTTTCTGTTACTATTATTTTTATTTTATTAATACAGGTGGTAGATGAACCGTCAGACGAATTTTGAAAATTTTTTGTGTAAAGATTATATTTAATTGTATTTTTTTTATTTCTTGATTATCATAATATTTTGTTGTAGGTAAGATTCAGATTGCAAAAGTTTTGAAAGTTTAGGGCCTGGTTAGTTTTAAAATTACAGGTTTCATATTAATCTGACCATAACCTCACCATCCTTTTGTTTTTATTTATTAAGCTTTTTCGATCGTTGAGTCAATAACTTTATCATTGTCAAGAGCAGTTTTACTTCTAATCTCCCATCTCCCAATAATTCAAACATAGTATCATTTAAAGGGAACTAAAATTTTAATTTGCATAAATTTCTTTCTTACTCAATTAGGGTAATCAATATACATATATACATACATACATACATACATATATATATATATATATATATATATATAAAGGAGAAACATAGAGAGGATGACGTGACACCTCTCTATGGCCTCCAATACTATTTATCTTTTTTCTCCTTTTTGATTTTTTTTATCATTCTTTTTATTAATTAATTTGTTATCAATTAAAAAAATTATATCATCTTTACTACATTTAATTATATCTCATGAGTTATAAGAAAACCTCCAACTATTTGTATTCTTTATTTAATAAAATGTCTTCTTAACTACTTGATCAATCTATAAATAACAATAATCTATAAAGTTTTTGGATGCTCATTTACATTTCTCCTCCTTCTTTTTTATTAGTATATATTTTTTTCTCCTTTTCAAACTTTTTTTTTTTTATTGTTTCATCAATCATGTGTTCAATAACCAAAAGAGAGGGTATTGAAAACGTGATTCACAATATGGCTATTATGATGAAGATTATAGATATATTATCAAAGTTTCTTCTTGTGTAATAAGAACCAAACACAAGTTCACCAAGGATGAAGAAGAAAGTTTGATGGCGGTACAAAATTCATCAAAGAAAGAATGATCAAATTAATTTCGTGTAAGTTTATCGTCAAGACGAAGAAGAATGTATAATGCATCTAGAGAGATGGCCAAATTAGTTTAGAAAAATAGAAATTTTTTAATGGTTTATTAATAATAGA
>JAPEIP010000007.1:186151875-186169965 GCA_026120095.1 Capsicum chinense
TTGTGTAATAAGAACCAAACACAAGTTCACCAAGGATGAAGAAGAAAGTTTGATGGCGGTACAAAATTCATCAAAGAAAGAATGATCAAATTAATTTCGTGTAAGTTTATCGTCAAGACGAAGAAGAATGTATAATGCATCTAGAGAGATGGCCAAATTAGTTTAGAAAAATAGAAATTTTTTAATGGTTTATTAATAATAGAGATACATGAATTCGTGCTTATTGTAAATTTGTCGAATAACTATTTGACCAAATACAAGATGTATTATTTAATAAAAAAAATTATTATAAAGTTTTACACTTTGTATATATTAGTTATTTTATTTCTAACATAAAACTTAATTGATATATTGTTATTTAACCGTTTATCTTTAAATATGCAATCTTTATTTATATATAAATGTGATTTATTAGAAGATGATGTATATAGTTCTTTGACAAAAAATTTATATTTTGTGGCTTTTTTTCTGCTTGTCAATTTTATTTTTTTTTAAAGGAAATTTTGTCTTCTCAAATTTCATTTTATTTATTTTATGCTTCATTATAATTTCAAGAACTACTTTGTTAATCCTCTTAATTACACCCCATCTTTTCCTCTTCTCTTTATTAATCCATTTTAATAATATTTTCGTATGATCATAATAATAATCATCTTAAGAATAATTTTCTATCATCAGATATTTTAGGTATAGAAATAGAAAGGAAAGTTTCCTACCAATTGGTCTATAAATTTGTAACTAAGGAGTTTAAATTTATATATTTTTTTTATTTTTTCTAATTTCTTTTTAAAACATGTTTATTAGAAGATGATGTATATAGTTCTTTGACCAAAAATTTATATTTTGTGGTTTTTCAATTTTATTTTTTTAAAGGAATTTCATCTTCTCAAATTTTATTTATTTTATGCTTCATTTATAAATTTAAAGAACTACTTTGTTAATCCTCTTAATTACACCTCATCTTTTCCTCTTCTCTTTATTGATCCATTTTAATAATATTTTTATATGATCATAATAATAATCATCTTAACAATAATTTTCTATCATCATGTATTTCAGGTATAGAAAGACGAAGGAAAGTTTCCTTCCAATTGGTCTATAAATTTGCGATAAAAGAGTTTAATTTTATATTTTTTTAAAATTTTTTTCTGATTTCTTTTTAAAATATTTTTTAGATTTAGATTTTAAAGAACATAAAAGTGATGAAAGTATTAACAAATCAAAGTTAAATATTTATAAATATCTAAAATAAGGTGATGTAGTATCTCTTTATCGCTTAAAAGATTACTTATAAACATCTAAAATAAGGTGATGTAGTATCTCTTTATCGTTTAAAAGATCTTTTTTTTTCTTTTTGGATGTTTTTCTTAATTTTATTAAATAATAGTAATTTCCTAACTATTTGAATTAAAAAATACGCCAGCTTAACATTTAATTAAGTAAAAAGTATATATTGTACTGTCGTGACTTGTAATAATTCAGCTAATAAACACTTAGGTTACAATTATAATCATTGCAAATAATTTCATTTAGGCTTCCCTAAAATGAATGTCAAGTGCATTTATGCTTGTGAAACTTTTTAACTTAAATTCTCTTCATTACTATTCTTTATCTTCCTTTTTTGTCGGTTATTATTGTAGTAAAAGGAGAAAATGAAGAGTTTTGAAGGCTATTAAGAATTACTATTAAAGATTTGAAGTAAATAAAGAAAATGAACACTCATAGCAATTAAGTAGTCATTTTACAGACTTGCTCACATGAATAAATAGTTCAAAAACATTCGTCTGGTTTTCATTGAAATCAGCATTGTTATTTAATTGAAATTACTTTCAAATTTCAATCTCAGTTATGATATTCAAAAAAACTGTATTTATTGAATTTTTGTTATTGTTGAAGGAATTTGAATATTCAAGATTTATGTCAAAAAAATATTTTAAATATTTTGAACTTTTAAATTTAATTAGATGTTAAAAAAATTAATTCATAAATTTAATGAAATTTTTTATGACTGCATGAAACATAAATAATTTTATGACCGCGCACGGCTAACTTAACTAGTGGTATATAATTTTGTCTCTGTCTTTGTATGATTTTAGCGTATATATCAATTTAACTAATAACATTTTTTGTTATTTAAATAAATGCACCATTTGTTTTGACATTTACTATTATTTTAGAGAATTATTTCTTTTCTTATAGAATTTACAATTTATGCCAAAACTACACATTTGATTACTATTCTAATATTTAGAAATTTGAAATCAAATAAAATTAGACTGTTAAATTTTTACTTACTTGAACTATGTAAAATTTTTAATATTTTAAGAAGTTGAAATAGAGTTGAAATTAACCTTATATGTATACATTATTTTTTTTATTTGTATTTGTAATATAACTATGAAACCTTCCCCAACAAGATTACATATGTATACAATAATGATATCATATAATTATTATTTTTGATACTTTAAATATATTATTTTAATTTAAAATGTTTGTTTGTAATTAATATGACACATAGTTCAATTTAGTCAATGGAAATATAGACATATTACTCCCTCCGTTTAAAAAAGAATAGTTTTTTTTTAATTCGTTTAAAGAAGAATAACCTCTTTCCATTTTTGGAAATACTTCATTTCAACTTTCCAAGTGACATGTTTATAACCACAAGATTAAATGACATTTTTGTATATTTGACACTACTTTAATTTAAGGCCAGAAGATTCAAAAGTCTTTTTTATTTTTTTAAACTTTATGTCAAGTCAAAGTAGTTCATTTTTTTTTTAAACGGAAAGCGTATATCATTTAATGGAATTGATTTGGTTAATTTGAAACCCAAATGAACTATGAAAATTAGACAGAAATCATTGAGTAAAGAGATGAAAGTCGAAAACAGAACTTGAGGGTTTTTATTAAGCTGAAATCGGAGTTGGAAAGTCGAAAAAAGAACTTGAGGGTTTGCATTAAGCTGAAATCGGAGTTGAACTTCATGTGTTTGTAGATTGGATTATTGCTTTGTTGATTTGCAAATTGGTTGTTGGATATGTGCATCCGTATTTTGCTTTTGAGTGTTCTAAAACTATTGAGAAAACAAGTTGGAGAATGATGAACTTAAATTCTGGTGCTAATATTAATAAATTTACCACTTTATTTTATAATACAACAGAGTTATGGAAAACTGTGGATGAGTTAATTAGTAAGTACAAGGCAATGAAAGCGTGTCTCCATCAAAAGTTTTATTCATTTATTAGAAAAAATATATCAAATATTTGATCAACAAGAGAGATTAAAATGACATGAAATCTGTAGGTCAAATTTCATTACATTTGGGATGAAACTAAGTCAAATTTCTCAACTTCACAGATTATCAATCACAATGAAACATGATACGTTATTAAGTTTTTCAATGAAACCATGAATCTAAAGTATACAGTTAGCTTAAAAATGTAATGGTCACATGAGAGTAAATAGAAAAGTTATTTCTAAATCAAAGATGTCTGATGAAAACATTTTATCATGTGCTTAAGTGCTCAACTAAAATAAATCATAACTTAAGTGGTTAAATAAATTTACTTGCAAATTTGAGGGGTTGTCAATGTATTTCACTTACCTTATTTATATTTTTGGATGTAAAAAACGGCAGTCTGGTGCACTAAAACTACCGCTATGCGTGGTGTCTTTTTTGGATGTTTACAAATAAATTCTCTACCTTTACATATTCAAAATATGTTGAATTTAATTATTGTAATTATTTTTATTATTTAAACAAATATTGTATTTAGTGTAGCTAAATCAACTAAATTTGATTTTAACAAGATTTAAAAAGTCATAAATCTACATCTACATCTACATTTACAATATATTAAATCCATTAACCAACTTGAAATTTCTGGTGGTTAAATATATATGTGCTTTCAATAAAATATATGTTTTGAATTTTTTGCATTTCATTAAAAATCTCCGTAATAGATAAAATCGTCTAATTTTAAATAATTAAAAGTTAGACGTGCGACTAAACTAGTTAATAAAAAAAGCAGTTTGATAAATTAAAATTTTTATCATTTACAAGGTTCGAGGAAGAATCAGATCACAAAAATATATTAATAAAGGACTATTTGTATGTGTCAAATTTTAAAATATATCATATTGTTTTCACTAAACCCTTAATCTCACAAGGAAAATCCTCTGGATTGTTATGATTACTCAATTAGAGAGCATTTATATGTTATTTTTTGAGTCCATCTTTATTTGTGTTTTTTTTTATTTTGACATATTCAATAATATTTGTTTAGTTTATAAAATCAATTAATAATTTATTTATTTTTATTAATTTTATTTTTAACATTAAATACGATTTATTATCTAATTTATTTTTTAACTCATTATATTTATTATCTTTAAAGGGTAACATAGTAAAATTATCCATATTACTTATCACTTTTTAATTTTCGTGTTAATATGAAAGTGGACAAGTAAGGATGGAGGGAAATAATAATCAACTTTCTTCAAAAACCAAAAGGTCACTTCATTAATCCTTTTACTTTCCCTCACTTCTCTCTTCTTTCTCTGTCCATTTTTTGCTAATTCAAGGTACTACGAATAAGTTATTAATTTTAATGCAAACAATATTCTTAATCATTGTTTATAAATTTACAATTCTTGTGACGTTGCTCCTCTTAGTTGCCTCCCTCTCTTCCTGCATAACTACCTTTCTAGTTACACGGTATTGCTACTGAGCAATGCACTGATTAATAATTCACTTTTTTCCTTCATGATGTCATACTGTAACAGTGTGGGAGACTGAAGTGTAATCGTCTCTTTATATATGGTGTTCGTTTCCAGAACGCTTTGAAAGAAAAATTGTTTAGAGAAGTATCCATTTGTCTTTGCAAAAGAAGCTGGTCTGCTTATTTGGTGTAGTCTTTGGTGAATAGAAAAGATAAACTGAATGTGTTGTAGTTGGAAGAGAAAGAGGAATTTGCAGAGATAGAGAGGAATTTGCAGAGATTAATGACTGGTGACCCACCAGTTTACAAGGGGTGATGAATTTAAAGACAGGGACTTGGAAAACATCTGCAATTAATAATCTGGCAACTGGTAAATTGTATCAGTGTGTGGTGTACAGAGAGTTACTATAGATTAAGATGGTACTTCCGTTGATAGTGTTCCTGGAAATAGATGATGAGGTGTAGAGAGAGCTAATATCAAATACTTTGGTTCCTCCACTTTTGGGTGGTGTTAGGATAACATTGAACTAATTTGAAATTATCTGTATTTAGTATTTGTATTTATCTGTTAGCTAGAATATGTACATCAAACACTATATAAATTATGTAATCTACGGCACAACATAACAACTTGAAACTTCAACTTGGTATCAAGATCCATAACAAATTCAACTTCTTCCTCCTCCTCCCTCACTGTTCCAATCACTCCCAAACTTCCAAACCCTCCACTAACTGTCTCTAACATCAAGGGTTTCATACCTGTTGAACGTACGTACCTAAATTATCTGACTTGAAAGAAAGTCTTTCTCACAGTCTTAAAAAATCACAATCTTCTTCCTTTGATCGATGGTTTAATTCCCTGTCCATCTCCCACAGATGACGAATATAATTTATGGATTCAGTGTGAGACGATCAACCTAAGTTGGATCAACGCCACTCTTTCACCACCAGTTCTTGATTCTCTCCTAAACTTTGTATGCGAAACTTCTAAAGAAGCGTGAGATACTTTAGGTTTGCTTTATCTTGATCAAGTCTTTTCTTCAGTCATTCACCTGAAATCAAAATTTCAGAATTTCAAAAAAGGCTCACTTTTCATAGAAGAATAGCTTCAAAAGTTGCACTCAATTGCCTGTTCTTTGAGAGCTCTTGGAAAGCCTATCACAAAGGATGATCTTGTCGTATAGGCATTGCAACGGCTACCTACTTCTTACCGTACTTTTGTTTCTAGACTAAATTCCACTAGGTCACTCCCTTCCTTCATCGCCTTAAGGTCTTTCTTGTTAATTGAAGAAGCCCATATAAATGTTGCTACACTTGATGACTCCACCACTCAAATAACCTTAGTAGCCTCTTCTAATGTTAATTCTTCCTCCAACATGTCCTCTGCTCCTTCTTAATCTCGAGGGTCACATAATGGATGAGGTCGTGGATGTAATAACAAAGGTTATAATGGTAGAGGTCATGGTCAATCTTTCCAGACTTCTTCTCAGGGCTATTTCTGATCTGAGGTGGTTTTATGTAGTTCACTGTTGTTATCATAGCTTATTTAGACTTGTTTTGAGGACTTTTCGTGTGCTTAATGTGTTAATGATGATATAATTAATAATCTAAGTATTTAAGTATGTGACTACAATGTTAATGGTATATTCCAAACAAGTTTGTACTTAAAATGGTCACTTAGAGTAAACGAGAAAACTAGTGTTACTAGCTTGAGCTAGGTGTTATTCTAGTTGATCTCGATGGATTCTAACATGTGTAATGAGTTACTAAGGGTATTATTGTGTAATTATGTATGTAATAACTTTTTTATAGTGTCCAAATACAATTGAATCAAGCCAAGAGTCAAAACACTAAGCTAAAGATTAATAGGACGACACTAGTTCTTAGCTTGAGTTTCTAGTTCACCGTTCTTGATGTTATGTTATTTTGAGCTCTAATCTGTGATGTTCAATGATATAGGATGCTTGGTGAGTTGATTATGGTGATATATGAATGATACAAAATCTGTAAATTTAAGGGAAATAACACCACAGAGCTTAGGATGGAATGACAAAGGCATAGGACAAGTGAAGAAGCCAAAAATGTCATTTCCACTGACGCTTCGCGATGGAAGGGTGACACGACCCCTACTCCACTTGATCAAACCTCACAATTCAACCCATAATCCACTTAAACAAACCTCTAGATGTGACCCCTGCTCCATTGGACCAACCATCGCGGCACCACATACTCCCACACGGTAAAAACTTGCTACTATAAATACAACACTTAGACACATTGTAATTTACCTTGGACGGCTTGCAGGCTTAAGGAGGGGATGGAAAACACTTAAATTAGGTTTTATATATCTTTACTTTAGTTTTTTATATATTATATCATGTATTCATTGATCTTGATTATAGTTATGTCCATTAGCGGCTAAATGCCCCCTTTCTGGGGTTAGGCCAAGAACATGTTTACTATTGTTTTGAATTGAGTTTGTTTTGATTTCTTATCATATTTGGTTTTTTATTTATCGTTGTTATCACTATTTTAAGGATTCACAGCCCTTAGAATACATATATTGTCATCTTGTGAGCCCGGGAGAGGGAACGAGAAGATAGAACATAGGGGTAAATAGAGTGAAGTTCTTATTCCTTTATAAAATAGAGAATTTGAATTAGCGTCTAGGATAGGGATATATCTAGAAGCCTTGCTTGGTTCACTATTGGATGAAATATAAATATGTTTAGCTTAGTTCTCACATCCCAGCTCAACGATGTAATTGTGGGTCTAGGTTAGATAGGTGATTAGTGGTCGGGAGACCATGATATTAAAATTAATCCCGTGAATCAAAAACCAAGATAAGTGATCTAACGTATGAAGTTCAATAGCGTAGTATGATTGTTCATAGTGTTTTAACCCTGGATTTTAATCTATTGATTGTCCAAAGTCTTTAGTTTTACGCATTATTTTAAGTTTACTTTTTGTTATAACTTTTAAAACTCTTTTGGCTACGTTGCACTAGTTAATCACAATTGTTAAACTAGAATTGGATAGTTTCTTAGCAAAAGTCTCTGAGGGATCGATATTCAACTTTATTTAAGGCCAGTGTACTACTTGGTGAGACCACGTACACTTGTGTGTGCGCTTGGGCGCAATAAGTTTTTGGCACCGTTACCGGGGACTTGTAAATTGGCAACTATTTCTTTTTAGTTTTACTTTTTAGATTCCTTTGGTGCTTTACACTTGGTCTTGATATTGAATTTGCAAGAAATAGGTTTATAGACTATTAAGCTGGCAAGGGATAGGGAATTAGTTGAACCAAGCCTCGAATCCGAGCAACGCTTTCATCAATTGAGAAAAGCAGCAGTCCTTCTCCTCCTTATTCTACAAATTTAAGAGGAACAGGAATATCTAGCTCTAATGACTGAAGATCAACTAGCCCGCAGGACAGTTCGTGAAGTGACAGCTTCACTTCCGACAAATTTGACTACCCTTTTTTAGAAGTCGGCTGTTGGAGGTAACTTTGAACTAAAACAGAACATGGTGCAACTTTTGATCAGTTGTAGCCATTTTATGGTGCTATCTCATGAAAATCCATAAGTCCATCTGCAAAACTTTTTGGAGACCAGTTAGACATTCACCCTTACGGGTGTATCAACTGATTATGTTAGGCTAACATTATTCCCTTTTTTACTATTGGGGGAAGAAAAAAAATGGTTGAACTCTAAGCTGGCAAGTTCAATCACAACCTGGGATGACTTAGCTTGGAAATTTCTCATTCGATTCTTTTCATCTGGCAAGACTGCGAGACTACGTAGTGAGATTGTGTGCTTCAAATAGAAGCTAAATAAGAATTTATATCATGAATGGGAGAGGTTCAAAGCTCATCTTCGAGACTGGCCACATCATCAACAGTCTAATGAGGTACTAGCTCACACTTTTGTTAAGGCACTTGATCACAACACAAAATTTTTTCTAGATTCAGTTACAGGTGGTCAAGCATTGGAATTAACATATGATGATCTATATACATTATTTAACCGAATTGTACAAGGAAATCCTGAGTGACATTCTTACTCAAGAAGTGTTATAAAGAAGGATACAAGTGTATTGAAGGTAGACCAGTTTACTGCTATATCAGCTCAGATTGTTGCACTACAAACTCAATTAACTACTCTATTCAACAATATGAAATTGGGGGCTACAAAACCTGCAACAATAGTTAATGTAATTCAGAAGACAAGCACTTGGTGCGAAGTTTGTGGCAATAGTGGTCATTCTATGGCTATGTTGGCTACAAATCCCTAGTTAGTGATATTTATGGGCAATGCTTAAAGGCCAAACTATGGGAACGCCTATAATCTAAAGTGGCAGACTTAGCCACCAAATCTATCATGGAACAACCAATAATAGAAATTTCAACAGCAGCAGGTTCAAGAGAATCATGCCACTAGCAATATGGAAGAGATGCCAAAATAAATTTTAGTTACTCAAGCATAATTGGCAGCAGATATAAAGAGCCAGCAAGTGGATACAAAGAAATTGGAGATGTAGGTTGGGAAAATACAACAAGCATAAAATTTCAGGCCTCAAGGTGGATTACCAAGTAATATTAAGAATCCTAAATAAGTAATGAAGATCAATTTGAGGAGTGGTAAAGATCTAAACACTGAACCTCTAAAAATAACTAAGGAGGTAGATACAGAGATAGCTCCTAAGAAGGTAGATGACAAAGTTGGTGCAAATTCAAGGAAGTCTGAGTACTCGAAAGCCAAATTTGCTGAACAGGACAAGAAGATAGCACCGCCACCTTTCCTACAGAGTCTTAGAAAAGTGAAGGAGGATGTATGCTTCAAGAAGTTCTTTGACACATTCAAAGAGCTTCATATTAATCTTCCCCTTTTAGATATTGTGGAGAGAATGCCCAAGTATGCTAAGTACTTGAATGATGTGGTCACTAGTAAATTTAAGCTACAGGATGTTGAGACAGTAGTACTCACTGAGGAGTGTAGTTCTGTAGTGATGCAGAAGATGCCTAAAAAGCTCAAAGATCCTATGAGTTTCACTCTCCATTTAAATTAGCAATAGTAAGGTGGTATACACACTTAGTGATTTGGGGGCAAGTGTCAACTTGATGCCACTCTTCTTGTTCAATACCTTGGGCTTTAGTAAGCCAAGATCGAGCTCTGTGATACTCCAATTAGCAGATCAAACCCTAGCACATCCTGAAGGAATCATAGATAGTGTTCTCATCAAGGTTGGTAAGTTTATTATTCCTACTGATTTTATTAATTTAGATTTTTAGGCGGATAAAAGAGTGTTATTCATCTTGGGACATCTATTCTTGACGACAGAAAGAGTATTGATATATGTGAGAGAGATCACACTCACAATGAGGCTGGATAATGAAGAGGCAGTTTTTAAAGTGTACAAACCGCTCAAAACACTATCCTACTATAAAAATTTATGCATAATTACAGTGATTGAAGGGGAAAAGTCTGGGGTGGTGGACTTCTCAAAGACCTCTTTGGACTTCCTCATTGAGTAGCCTAAGCCACAAATACCTCAACCTAAAATAATGTAGACTGATAATTCTGATAAGGCTATTGTTGAGAGAAATGTTGACCTAGAGAGTTCACAATCAAGAGGTAAAAAATAGAAAAGAAAATGGCCTCCAAGTAGGAGAAAGATGATGAAGGAAAATGGATGAGTCAAAGATTGGGTCATGCCGCGACACTAAATCAGGCGCTGCTTGGGAGGTAAACCCAAATTAAGGTAGGTTTTATTTTCAGTATTTTTAGTTTTTACTTCAATAGTTTTTGTTTTTTGTTGAGTCACAGGTTAATGGAAAGTCTGAGCATTAGAAAACCTAAGATAAGGAGCATGACAAAGAATGAGTGTGGAGTCCTTGAACCCTATTGATGTATAAAGATGCTACTAGATAGGCCTAGAGGCCTCAGAGAGTATTTCTATCTTGAATTTGAAAGTGTACTTTGGGGACAAAGTAGATTTTTAAGTGTGGGGGTGGGGAAATTCCCATATTTAACTACATGATGCAAATGTTTTGTTGTTAAAAGCATATTGATTGTGTGAATTACTACTTTTGAGAATCCTAGGATCATGATTATGACTCTTGTGCTTGTTGGCTTAAAGTTGAATTCATGTGTTTGTTTGGTTGAGAGTCCAAGTAGGGTTTAAAGTTGAATTCATATGTTTGTTTGGTTGAGAGTCTATAATGACCCTACCTAAGTTGAATATGTGCCATGTCCGTGTAAGGTTATTTGTATATTCCTTGTTGCATATGATATCTAGAACTTGCCTGCTGTGTGTGTATAGAAAAATCAAGAGTGTGGCTTTAAGATATGATATAGGCATTTCTTTGATAGCCTTGTTTCATACTTTCTCTTGACCTACCAGTGGGCATAATTAGTTAACCCCGTTGAGCCTTTAGCTTTTTTCTTGGCAGCCTCATTTGTAGCTTAATCCCCTTCTTTGATAGACCTTAATTTGATCCAAAGCTCCTAAGTGCTTTAGTATAAAATTAATTGGAGTTTGAAAAAAGGTAGGAAAAAGATGAAAAAGAAGCCCTAAAGTAATCGTTATTGGTGTGTACAATTAATGTGTTGTAGTTGAGAGTAAGAGAAATTTGTGCTAAAGAAATTTCCATTTTTAGCCCAGTAGTGTTACAATGAACCTGTTTTTTTCCTAGTCCTCCTTGGACATTGTACACCTCAACTAAGACAAATTGCTTAAGTTGAGGGTGGACATCATAGGGGTGTGTAACGTAAATTAGGTGTGAAGAAGGGTAAAATTAAATGATATGTACATAACACACTCTCATCATAGTGTGTGTGATAGAACTTAATGAGATGGGGCAGAACAAAAGATGTGGATACATAGAAATGGTGTGAATGGGCTGTTAAAAGTGAATCGAATGAAAAGTGTGATGTATTAAAACGCTTAGGGAAGATATTCACTATTCCTGGCTAAAATAGTACCTACCTGTCCCTTAGCATACATTACAACCTATCACGACCCAAAAATGAGGGTCATGATGGCACTTGTCGCGGCGTACCTTAACAAGTAAGCCTATCACCCAAACTAATACGAATAGATAAAAAGACAGAAATACCCCAAAGTAAGGCTTCTAGAATGAAGCCGAACCATATAAATAATTATAACAATGTAGAAAGAACTTATCCAAACTACCAATCATGCCTAAAACTAGGTGTTAATAGTGTAAGAACTACTAATACAATCCAAGAGTCAAATACATCGAAAAAATAACCACAAAAGAATAATAGCTGTCTCCGAATACTAATAAAGACATAACTAGTATAGAAAGATAGAGGTGAACTTCGGATGCATGAATGTCCAACCGCTACCTTGGAAGCTCCAACAATCGCCCGAATCAAGTAAACTGAGGCGCACTCAAGATAGGACCTGCACCGAAAGGGCGCAGTAGGCATGAGTACGGTCCACTTATACTCAGTAGGTATCATAGGCCGACCAAGAAAAGTGGTAAATAAAGAATACAAAATATACACTAAGGGCACGTCATCTGCAATTAGATAATGTCCCATAAGGGTAGCCTACACCGCTTGCACTAATAGTTCTAGTATATCTCACATATATTACAAAAACACACCAAGATATGAAACACAAGTATACATTATGTCACATATAATATAACAAGAAAGAACATGTAGATACAAGATCATCAAATACAAGTAAAGGAAAGTAAGACAAACACATAGATGACAAGTCAATAAGGCAATACAACACAACATAAACATAATAAAGTAAGTACAGTGTATATGATAATGATAATGATGATGATGATGATGATGCACGAGGTTGTCGCACAACCTCCGAGATCATCGGACAATCCCCGTATACATCGACGAAGCTAAAGTTTCCTGACGTAGGACCCATGAGGGGTTCGTAAACCCATATACAATCCCATATATCATATCTCTTTTTTGGCACATCCTTTGGAAAGGGTTTTGTAAGGTGTTACAATATTTTTAAAAAGGTGTTGCCAATGTTTCTCAAATGTTGCCATGGTGGTACCAATGTTTTATGAATGAGTATGATATGAAGATGTAATGCTCACAACCAATCACAATAAGTATTTCTAAAACCAACCACATGATATATTTTCACAACCAACCACAATGATACATTTCCACAATCACATGAGTCAATATTCACTCGTTATTTTCATTTCATCCATGAATTTCCACATATCTTATATGCCAGTAAAGTATGAATCTAATCATAATACACGCATCATACCACATTAAACAATACAATACAATTACTCACATGTATTCAAGGCTATCAATGTCACATAGGACCCCACACGGTCAAACATATCATATAATATTTCAATTTCGACAATTACATCACATATAGGCCCCCACACGGGCACAACACATAGATAGAC
This sequence comes from Capsicum chinense, assembly GCA_026120095.1. Lineage (NCBI taxonomy): Eukaryota > Viridiplantae > Streptophyta > Magnoliopsida > Solanales > Solanaceae > Capsicum > Capsicum chinense. Next base: position 186,165,037 of record JAPEIP010000007.1, read on the forward strand.
ATTTTTCATGATTAGTTCCCACCCTTAACATCCATTTTTTACCATCATTTACTACCCAGCCTAGTTTGAAGAGTTAAGCCATAACCTACCTCGAAAGCCGAAATCGGTCCGCTACACTTGAACCCGCGACCTTAATTTTTACGAAAAATACCAAACTCTACTAAAAACATAAAATATTAAATCTATGAATCAAAACAAAACCAACGACACTCATATTAACTACTTTTGGTTCAGGGTCAAAACGGACCCCCAAAATAGGTTTTCGAAAAAGAAGGGCAAAATTAGAACTTTGCTTCAAAAATATGTTCCCCATATTTTTAGGAATCTAAATCTGAAAACCCAAGTAAAATTGAGTGAAAATGGGGTTCAAATCGAAGAAAAAACTATTTTTGAGCTTTACAGGGTAAAATCCTTGAAATCCGGGTAAAATAAAGAATCAGAGTTGTTTTGAAGGTTAAATTGATGAAAAACTAGTAATTATAAGATAAAAATATTATTCAAGTGAAAGGGGATGAAGTTTGGGTTTAAAATCATGCCCTAAGAATTTTGGAGTTTTGAGAAATTAATGAAGAAATTACTAAGAAAAGGGTGAATTCTTTCCTTAAATCCGTAATATAATCAGGAAATAGGTGTTAATCTAGCTTCCCAAATTCTCACAAACTTCACTTTTAAGCTCCCAAAATATTTAGGGTTTAACCCTCAAGAGACAAGATGAAAAATGAGCAAAATGGGCCAAAAATGTGAAAAAGCTGCTATATTTATTGTAGCTTTTTTCTGCATAACTGAGCAGTTTTTATTTTTAATTCTAACTCAAAATGGACTTCGACGGGGTGCTTGAGATTCATTCGAAGTCCGATTTATGCAAACAAACTATGCAACCATACTAAATTCGACGTTCCGGACACGATGGCGATTTCAGATTTTTCAGAAAAATTAGTTTTCACAAAATTGACTCCCGAGAACCGAAATCACAATTTTCCAAACCGAGGATCGAAATGAGATTTAAAAGCTGTAAAATCATATCAAATATGCTAACACACTAAAATCAACATTTCGGATCTATTGGCGAGTTGTATTTTCCATAAGAGACTGTTTTAATCAAATGTGGATCCCACACCCATATTTCTAATTTTCCAACTTTTCGATCAATAGGTCAAAATGAGCTTGGGTGAATCAGGACCCAAAACAAAGGTCTACCTAGCCTAAAATCACTATTACAGAGCAGCTGGCATAGTCCGTTCGGTCATCCATCGCACAAATTAAAATATAACCACATAAGTCCAAAATATGGCTCTCGAAGCCATCAAAAACACAATATTGCATAAATGATACCAAAATGCATCAAAAATCATGTCAACCACTCCCATACCCCAGAAATACCATAATGCAACTACGGGGAGGGGTAAAACAGTCAAATCACACAAAACCATAAATTTTACTTATTTTATCAAATTTTTAGGTCGTTACACAACCCATACAGACCTACTTTCTCCCAAGCTTTAACATTTTGATATTAGTTGAGTACTAAACTAAGGGAAAGCCTATGTTTCATCTTATGTAAATTATGAATTCCTTGTGAGAGTGAGCACAATTTGATTCTTGTACCCATTTTGTGATAAATTGCATTTATGTGAGTAATTATGGGTAACCCTCTTGTTGTGAGGGAATATGTTTGATGATAGTTGGGTGAATTATATGATGTTGTTGATTGAACAATATGTATGAATTTTCCAACTAGGTGAGTCAATTCTTGAATCTAGGATGTTTTGGAGTGGTAGTCTTGAACTGTCAATTGTGTACGTAGCATACTTAGTGTTGAAACTTACATTTTATGTAGTCATGGTAGTACTAGATTAAGTGTATTATTTATAGTGGAAGTCTGGATTCACCTCATCTTATGATGCTCAGAGTAAAGAGTTGTTCGAGAACGAACAAGGCTTTAAATGTGGGGTGGTGATCTGAGGTGGTTTTATGTATCTTAATGTTATTATCCTAGCTTATTTATCCTTGTTTTGAGGAATTATCATGTTCTTAATGTGTTTATGATGATATAATTGAGCATCTAAGTGTTTAAGTATGTGATTACAGTGTTAATGGTGTCTTTCAAACAGTGTTACAAGCTTGAGCTAGGTATTGTTCTAGTTGATCTCGATGGATTATAATGTGTGTAATGAGTTCCTAAGGAAATTATTGTGTAATTATGTGTGAAATAACTTGTTTATAGTGTTCAAAGTGCAACTGAATCAAGTCAAGAGTCAAAACACTAAGCTAAAGATTAATAGGACGACACTCGTTCTTAGCTCGAGTTTCTAGTTCACCATTCTTGATTTTTTATTGTTTTGAGATCTAATTTATGGTGTTCGATGATATAGAATGCTTGGTGAGTTGATTATGGTGATATATGTATGATACACAAGCTGGAAATTGAATGTAAATAACACCATAAAGCTTGGAATGGAAGGACAAAGGCATAGGACGAGTGAAGAAGACAAAAATGCCATTTCCAGTGAGGCCTCGCCATGGAGGGGCGACGTGACCCCTACTCCACTTAACCAAACCTGCGATGCAACCCATAATCCACTTAATCATACCTAGAGAAGCGACCCCTACTCCACTGTACCAACCATCATGGTGCACCACCTATTCCACAGCCAAAACTTGCTACTATAAATAAACACTTACGCACATTGTAATTTAGCTTCGAAGGCTAGGAGGCTTAAGGAGGGGATACAAAACACTTAGATTGGGTTTTATATCTCTTTAATTTATTTTTTTTATGTTTTATATCATGTATTCATTGATCTTAACCACGGTTATGTCCATTAGCAGCTAAATGCCCCCTTTCTGGGGTTAAGGCCAAGAACATGTTTACTATTGCTTTGAATTTAGTTTGTTTTGATTTCTTATCATATTTGGTTGTTTATTTATCCCTTTTATCACTATTTTAAGGATTTATGACCCTTAGAATACATATATTATTGTCTTGTAAACCCTGAGAGGGTGAACTAGAGGATAGAACGTGGGGGTAAATAGAGTGAGGTTCTTATTCCTTTATAAAATAGAGAATTTGAATTAGCTTCTATTGTCCCTTTATTATTACATACTTCTCCTTTATAGACCAGTTTTTCCTCTCCACCGAATTCCCCAGTCTTTACATCTCAATCTAATAATAATTTTGATGTTCCTTCACGTGCTCATGGAATGGTTACACATTCTATGACTGGGTCTCTCAAACCTAATGTAATCCCATCACTCACTGCCTCTTTGTCCATCTTATTTCCTTTTTCACTCAAGTCATCAAAGATCCTCGTTGGCTTCATTCCATGATTGAAAAAGTTGATTCACTTATTCAAAACATAACTTGGACTATTGTTCCTCCTCCAAATGTTAATATAATTGGAAATAAATAGGTTTATCACATTAAGTATTGTGCGGATGGGTCCGTTGAGTGATTCAAAGCTCGCCTCATTATCAAGGCTATTCTCAACAACCAGGCTTAGACTATACAAATAACTTTTCCCCAGTTGTTAAGTACAGTCTGTATGGTGCTTTCCTTGACCTTGCAACATAATTGGTTTATGCACCAACTAGATGTTTCTAATGCATTTGTTCATAGTGAATTAAATGAAGATGTTTTTATGTGGTAACCAAGATGGTTTGAGGATTTAGATTATCTAACCCATGTCTGTAAATTACATCTTGCTCTTTATGGTTTGAAACAGTCTCTGAGAAGTTGGCTTCATCATCTAGCAATGTTTCTACTGGATCTTGGGTTTATTAATTTATCCACTAATCATAGTATGTCCATTTATAAGTATGGGAATAATATTTTGGTTCTTCTTTTATATGTTAATGACATAGCTATGTTCGGTTCCTCATGGTTGTTGATTGACCAATTTATTACCTCCATGAAGTCTGAGTTTACAATAAAAGATTTGGTACCTCTTTATTATTGTCACACCCGAGGCTACCCCCTAGTTGTAACACGATGCTTAGAACCATAAATGATTCAAGATAACCCATGTACCGACATTCTGTTTGAGCAATTGATTAAAATTATATAAAAACTAAATTTACTTAGCGGAAACATGATCATGAGAAAGTATGAATAAATGTAATACTGATAAATTTTACAACATGATAAATCTGAAGAAAGAACTTGAATTACATATCATGATGTTGACTGACTATCTATGAAGACTCTACTATATTGACTTTAGATAGCTGGGACATGCCTCCAACTACCACTAATCAATACATATGGATAATCAAAATACAACACATGAACTATAATGGACTGAAGTCCCCAAAATAAAAGGACTTATCTCTTGGTGGCTGAAAGGTGAGAGCTGATTGACCCTGGTGTGTAGACTATATTTGGTACTTATATTATAAAAAAAATGTAGCCACAAATTCATATATGTGGTCAGTACTTTAGAATGTATTGAGTATATGGAGATATGCACTAAATCATGGAAATATTTAAAACATGTTTTACAACTGATGATATAAGCTATTTACTGAAATATGCATTTAAAACATGGTTATACATTAAAATGGTAAGTCATAGTGAGATTTAAAAGTTCATGAGCTGAAAATAATATTGTAAGATAGGAAGTGGTAGAAATATGAATACTGTATGTAAATCTCATGTAAAGCTGAACATGCTGTAAAACTGAACTGAGGATCATGTATGGATACTGAACATGAAAACATGAACATGTAAAACTGAGAATGCAAGACCAAGTATAGAATGTATTGACATGATTTGTATAACTGAATAATTACTGAAATCTGATTACTTGGTCAAGCAAACATGAACTGCAATAGACTGATTGCTGACTAAAACTGTGGGAGATATCATGTAACCGACTGTAATAGCCGTATTTCCCTAGCATAATTTAGATCTCAATACATGAGTATTCATAT
>JAPEIP010000007.1:186181306-186197776 GCA_026120095.1 Capsicum chinense
TTTGTGCGTGTTGTGCTGATACAGGTAATTAGATCCTTCTATATGCAACGAAGTGCTGTCCAATTTTTGGTGACATGTAAGTGAAAGTACAGGTATTTAAACGGGTTCTCCCGGGCCTTCTCGGCTTCGGGTGCCAGTTCGGCCCGATGGGATTTTGGGGCGTGACAATGTCATAGGAATCAACGTGATGGGCAACGAGCCACGTCGGTTCACTAAAATTTGCACTAGGAGTTGGACAAAAATATTCATCGATACGATGGGCATCAACGCGTTGAGATCGTGTCGATCCACTGGTTTGGGCTTTCATATATGTTTCAAATGAATTTTTAAAAATCTAAAACTTGTTTGAAAATACCCATTGATATTCCTGATCCTGAATTAACCTAAAATCGATATTTAAAGTTCATAAGAGTCGTGAAATAGAGTCATAAACTTATGAAGGCTAAAATAACACTGTCTGAATACTTAGCTAAAAATTTTCTAAGTCTGGGGCCCCTTAACAAGCTTTAAAGGACTTAGTTAAGTTTAGGAATTTGCGGGGTCTTAGAATATCTCCCTCTTGGGAACATTCATCCTTGAATGAGGGTAACTGAGCTGGGAATACTGATAGACTGAATTTAGATATAGGACATGCACAACTCCAACATGATTTCATGGATGACACTACTGATATGCTAAATTTCATATTGATTGTCAAGGATTTTGATTGGGACCTCTTCGTAAGAGAGACTGTTCTGAATATCTGGGCCCTCAATAGGGACTACAACTGTTGGGTCGCCTACGCACTTCTTAAGCAAGGAGACATGGAACACTGGATGGACTGAAGCTAATTCTGAAGGAAACTCAAGCTCGTAAGCTACCTTTCCAAAACGGCTGAGAATTTGGTAAGGACCTACATATCGGGGACTAAGCTTCCCATTCTTGCCAAACCTCTTCATTCCTTTCATAAGAGAGATCTTTAAATATACATAATCACCAATCTCAAACTCGAGATCCTTTCTTCGTACATCTGTGTACAATTTTTGTCAGCTCTGAGCTGTCTTAAGTCTTTCTCTGATAAACTGAACCTTCTCTATGGTGTCAAACACCAAGTCAAGCCCTACCATTAAGGCCTCTTTCTTTTCAAACAAACCAGTGGGAGATATATATCTCCTCCCATAGCGCACCTCAAACGAAGCCATCTGAATGCTGGAATGATAGATGTTGTTATATGTGAACTCAATCAAAGGTAAGTGGTCATCCCAACTACATTTAAAGTCTATCGCACATACTTGCAGTATATCCTCTAAAATCTGAATGATCCTTTCTGCTTAGCCATCTGTCTTTAGGTGAAAGGCTGTACTAAGGTGGACTTGGGTACCAAGACCCTTTTAGAAGGCTTTCCAGAAATAAGAGGTAAACTGGGTATCTCTATTTGAGATTATAGATAACAAAACTCCGTGTAATCTGATCAACTCCCTGACATAGAGCTTGGCATAGTCCTCGGCTAAATAAGAGGTATGAAATGGTAGAAAATGAGCTGATTTGGTCATCCTGTTTATAATATTCCAAACTAAATCGTGCTGGCGATGAGTACGAGGCAAACCATCACAAAATCCATGTTCATCTTTTCCCACTTCCAAGTGGGAATACTAAACTCTTGCATAGACCCACTACTTTTTTTATGCTCAATCTTAACCTGTTGATATGTAGATCACTTAACTACAAACTCTGTGATGTCTTTTTTCATACCACTCCAATAGATCTCCCCCAAATCATGGTACATCTTAGTGGGCCATGGATGAATAGAGTAACGCGCACCATGCGCTTCTGCAAGAATCAGTTGTCTTAGGTTATCTATACCTGGAATACATAGCTGACCTTTACAACGCAATATACCATCTCTCCCTTGGGAGAAAACCTCTATCTTATGATGTCTAACTAATTCTTTCAACTTAACTAGGCTGGGATCCCTATCCTACTTTTCCTTCACTTTGGAAACTTGGGATAATTCTGAACGACTCTGCAGCTGAATCGACTAAGCGAATACCTAGTCGAGCAAGCTGATGAAGTTCCTAAGATAAATTCTTCTTACCATTTTACACTTGAGCAACACTACCCATAGACATCCAATTAAGAGCATCAACCACTACATTGTCTTTACCCAAATAATACAGGACGCTCATGTCATAATCTTTCAACAACTCTAACCACCTTCTCTGATGAAGGTTTAGGTCTTTTTAAGAGAATACATACTGCAGGCTATTATGTTCTGATAACAAATCAGAATGCACACCATACAAATCGTGCCTTCAAATCTTTAAGGCAAATACTACTACTGCTAACTCAAGATCATGAGTAGGATAGTTTTTTTCATGGGGTTTGAGTTGTCTAGAAGTGTAGGCTATGAACTTACCTCTTTGCATCAAAACACACCCCAAACAAACCTTAAAAGCATCACAATACACAACAAAGCCATCTGAACCATCTGGTAGAGTCAAAACTAGGGCTGTAGTGAGTTGAGTCTTCAACTCCTGAAAACTTTTCTCACAAGAATTTGACCACTAAAATTTAACCTTCTTTTGAGTCAATTTGGACATAGGGGATACAATAGATGAAAATCCCTTAACCAACCATCAGTAATAGACAACCAAACCTAAGAAACTCTAGATATTTGATGGAGAGATAGGTTTAAGCCAGTTTTTCACTGCTTTGGTTTTTTGTTGATCAACTCTAATGCTATCACCAGAAATGATACGGCTGAGAAAACCTTCTGACCTTAGACAAAATTTGTACTTACTGAATTTGGCAAATAGCTAATGGTTTCTAAGAGTCTGCAATACTATTTTGAGATGGTATGCATGATCATGCTTACTGCGGGAGTAGACAAGGATGTCATCTATGTAGACTATGATAAACATGTCCAAGTACTGCTTGAACACATGGTTCATCAAGTCCATAAAAGCTGTTGGGGCATTCGTAAGACCAAATGACATGACTAAGAAATCAAAGTGACCATATCGAGTTCTGAAAGATATTTTTGAAATGTCATATTCTCTGACTCTGAGCTGATGATAGCCTGATCTGAGGTCTATCATAGAAAAGTAATTGGCACCCTGAAGTTGGTAAAAAAAGTTATCAATTTTGGGAAGTGGATACTTGTTCTTGACCATGACTTTATTTTGCTAACGGTTGTCTATACACATTCTAAAGGAACCATTTTTCTTACACACGAATAGAACTAGTGCACCCCACGAGGACAAACTGGGTCTGATGAATCCCTTATATAAGAGATCTTTCAACTATTTTTTTAATTCTCTAAGTTCTGTAGGTGACATTTTATATGGTAGAATAGATATGGGCTGAGTGTCTGGAAGAAGGTCTATTCCAAAGTCGATTTCCCTTTTGGGAGGGACTTTAGGAAGATCTTTGGGAAACACATATAAGAATTCACATGCTACTGACACTGATTCAATACTAGGGGTTTCTGAGTTTGAGTCTTAGACTCGAACAAGATGGTAGACACATCCCTTAGATATCATTTTCTTTGCCCTAAGGTAAAAAAATAAATTGACCCCTAAGTGCTGAAGTACTACCCCTTCACGCTAGGACGGGCTCATTCAAAAACTAAAAGTGAATAATTTTATTTCTACAGTCGACTGAGGCATAGTAGGGATGAAGTCAATCCATACCAAGAATGACATCAAAATTGGTCATCTGTAGTTCGACTAAGTCTACTGAAGTTACTTTCTGAGATACCATAATCGGAAAGTTCCTATATACCCGCTAGGCTATGATATATTTACCCACTGGGGTAGAGACTGAGAAAGGCTCTACTAGAATTTTGGGACTGATTCCAAAATCAACAGCTATATAAAGAGTTACCAAAGATAAAAAAAGCTCCTGGATCTAGAAAAACATAAACATGTAAATGGAAAACTTTTAACGTACCAGTGACCATATCAGGAGAACTTTCCTGATCCTGTTGGGACTGAAGTTCATAGAGTCTATTTGGGCGTTGTCCATTAGTGGTACTTGAAGTGACACCCTACTGATTCGAGCGACCAGACTGAGATGAGGAACGATTATGCTGACTCTACGAACCTACCTGAGGACACTATCTGACTCTGTGTCCTAGCTTGCAACATCCGAAACATACTTTAATATCAGCTCTGCAGACACCCTGATAATTTTTGCCATATTTCTGGCAAAGAGGATTTGTTCGGGCACTGCTAACACTACCCTGGGGTTTAGGGCCTGATGCCCTATCTCTATTGCCATCTCTAAATTTTAGCACGGGAGCATTGGCTGAGGACGGAGATGGGACGAAAGATTTTGGGAAGAACTGAGAATGATTACCACCCTCTTACTTAGGTTGGGTGAAGTTAAAGCTACCTGTTCTAGCTCTCTTACTCTCTCACTCTTCTTCTTCTTATTCTAAGCCTCCTCTATCTGTTGAGCATGGACCATGAGCCTGTATATGTCCATATACTTAATCAAAATTGTGGTCCTACACTCCTTGACCATACTACTAGACACACCAGACACAAACTTACTCATCTTAGATCTGCTATCTGCTACCACATGAGGAGCGTATCTAGATAATTGAGTAAACTTGAGAGAATAATCTTGTACTATCATGTTGCCCTGCTTCCGATTTATAAATTCTAAAACCTTGTCTTCCCTCAACTCTAGCAGGAAGAACCTATCCAAAAAAATAAAAAGCAAACTCCTCCCATTCTATGGGCCCTGTATCTGTGAACCTCTTTTTTTTCCACTGTTTGAACCATGAGTGATCCACATCTTGAAATTGATATGAAGCTAACTTGGCACTCTTACTAGCTGTCCCCCCATAATATCTGTAACCTTCTGCACCTGATAAAGAAATTCTTATGTGTCCTCATCTGACTTTGACAAGTAAAACATGGAGGGTTCCTTCAGGTGAAGTCCTGAATCCTAGCTACAACATTATTGGCCATCGGGTTGGCCAGAACAGAAGCTGGGAACTTATTTTAGGCTACCAAAGAATGAGCTAGGGTAGTGAAAGCTGCTCTGAATTTCGCGTGGGAGACAAGTTTGTCCAGGGGATCTGCTTGAATGGGTTGAGGGGCTAATTGATTTCTGATTCTCCTTTCATTAGCCTTTTTGGGAGGCATATTCTATAAACAAAAAGGAAAGAACGAATTAGACTGAGAGTTTAACTTGAGGTCATGCTCACTCGCATGACGTGTATACTGAAAAAAGGGAAACTTTTCCTAAAACACCTAATAGCCTCCTGTCCATAAGTGTGGCGTGTAACATACCCATGCACAAGACAATACTAGATACAACTTTCAGATTTCCTAGGAATCTATTGAACCTTAGGCTCTGATACCATATTTGTAACGCCCTGAGTTTGTACCCAGGATGCTACACGGTGCTAAAAATATCAAGGGACCACAAGCTAACCCATGACTGGTACCTGCTGCAATAACTAAATAACAATACTATAATTATGTAGAAATTAGGCAGAAACTTGCCATAAGGTTCAAAACTGTAGATAAATTATGAGTTCAGTACATCAATACCAAAACTAAACATCTGTCTATAAATACTCTAGTCTGAAAAGCCTCTAGTGTCTGAACAAGGCGTTAATAGGACAAGTCCTCAACTAACTCTGACTATTGAAATAAACCGAGTACTAAAATACTAGAATAATAAATCTATCTTCAAACTATAAAGAATCACTACTAAGTCTGCTGCGGATGGATCAAGCAGCTAAGTATGATCAGAAACCCGTGAATTTGAACCTATGATATAAGACATCAAGCGTAAAACAAAGTTATGCGTCAGTACTTTGAATGTACTGGTATACTAACTGAGGTAGGCTGAGATGCATGGGTTCATATGAATGAACAATACTGACTGAATAACATGAGTATAACTAAATGAGAGTACATGCATGAATACATAAGTTGTAACTGAGGTCATGATAACAGTGGATACTGAGTTCTGAATTACTGATTTACTAATATCTGAGTTCACTAATACTGTATAACTGATAGCTGAATAACTATAACTGACAGTCCTGATTTTGTGAAACTGTCTTGAGTTCTGAACTTAACTGAGTCACTGTATCTAACAGTCCTGATTCTGTAGAACTGAACTGAGTTCTATAATGAGACTAGAAGTAAAACTGAGACTATGGTTCGTAATCATCTAACCGATATGCCCCTTTCTGAATACATTGGGGTTCAAACTGTAACCCCAGTTAGAAGGGTGTAAGTATTATACCATGGGTAAAGACAAACTGTTAGTGAACCATCTCTGATAGGAAGCTCTTTTGCCAACCCTCGCTGGCAGGAAAACTAGTATGAGATTTATCAACCCTAATTTGGTAGGAAAATATTTCAAACTACGCTGGCTATGTAGTTCTATAATGCAGGGATTTCTACTTAGGGTCAAACCCTCTACTAGCAGGAATGCCCCCATCCCTGGGTTTGCTAGGTGTTGAATCCTATTTCCAACTGAATAGACACTGAACTGATTCCTAGTTCATACTAGGTTTGACTGAATTGTTACTAATTATACTGTCTAACTGACCTGAACTAAGTTTACTTAGTTCCATGGACTGATAGAATACTATTGAATTCTGCTAACTAACTGAATTTAATGAGGTTTAAACTGAATACTGAACTAGACTGGACTGATACTGAGTCTATTGAGTTTTTCTTGAGTTCTATAACTGACTGAGAGTACTACTGATCGTGAAATGACTAAGATTATTCTATAAATGACTCTGGATCTAGGTAAAAAACTAAATTGTTGGGTATTAAATACCCCTAGGACTCGATAGCATGAAAAGTAAAGCATCACATGACCTTGCATAGCATAGAAATGCACACTTGTTCATAATGCATCTATAGAGGCATTTCATCAAACACTTGAATGGCATAAACTAGAATACATGCTAACATGATATAATCTCACTATTAAATTCACATGAACAACTCATCAAACACTTGAAAGGCATTGTATATGCACATAGTACTAATCAACACATAAGCAATCACAATTTCATGGCTTTAACATGAATTCACATGATACTACATACATAATAATTCTTTTAACATAAATCTTGTACTTAATCATAGAATAGTAACCCAATCAACATTATAATCATGAATATATTTGGATCCAAATCATGAAATCAATTTAATTAAAGTTTAAAAGAGTTTCTTGGACTCCAAGGGTGAAAGGGACCCTTGGATGAACACTTGACATACCGTAACAATTAAATTCTGAAAGATTGATGGTAAGTTCTTGAGCCTTGAATTGAATTTGAAATCTTCTAGGGTTTGTTCTTAAGAGCAACTTGTGAAGAATGAATATTTTTTCTCCTAGAAGGGTTTAATTTCGTATTTTGGGCTGATAGACGTGGGAAAAAGACCCAAGTACCCCTGGGGACATGAATTTTTAATGACTTAAAACTGACCTAGCAATGCATAGACCGACATATTGCGTTGTTAGCATCGACACGATGGCCAATGCACTACGTTGAGTTTGTATTAATTCATTGGAATTTGCATTAGGAGCTGGAGGAAAATATTCATCGATGCGATGGGTGATGCGATGCATCAAGATTGCGTCGATCCACTGATTTGAGCATTCAAATGTGTTTCAAACGAAGTCTGAAAAATTCAAAACTTGTCCAAAAACACCTATTAACATTCCTGATCCTGAATTAACCTAAAAACTGATATTTAAAAGTCATAAGGGTCATGAAATAGATTCACCAACTTACGAAGGCTAAATTAACACTAAGTCTGAATACTTAGCAAAAAAATCTGTAAGTCTGGGACCCCTTACCAATCTTTAATGGACTGAGTTAAGGTTAGGATTTTGCAGAGTCATGCAAGTACGATTTAGCACCGAGTGAGTATAGGGATGGTGTCTTCCCCGTCAGATAGGTGATAACGCTCAAATTACACTCTTGAATGGTGTAAGCGATCATTGTTAATGTAAAACCCAACTAAGTTGGGGTCGAATCCCATAGGGAATAGGATGTGAACTTTGATTTGTTTACAAAATGCTTTACTGGTAGTTTACTGTTTCCGAAGATGGAGGTTTAAATTTCACAGAGAGTCAATTGTCACTTTCAATATTTAGTGTTGTAATCAATATAAATGAAAAACCAGAGTTATGTTCACCATGGATATTGGGAGTTAACAAATACTAGGTAATGCTTGGGATTCTTGGAGTAAGTAGAAACAACATAATATCCTTGACTATGATACTTTCTGACTTATCTCTCGACCTTACCAGATAATTTATTATCTAATTCTCTTGAAATTAGATAACTTATCTATTTCCAATAGGATGTTATCTCAGGTAGATTAATCCATTTACGGCATCAATCATTAAATAGAAGGTTGATAGCTTTTGAGACCTTGTTGATAATTCACGACCTCTAGTCTATTTCTCCGTTAGAAGAAAATAAAACCTAAAGCATAATCTAATGTTTGCAACCACTAGATTTTAGTTAAAATAACACAATTTCAAGATATTTTACTATTCTTTGAATCCGTTAAACACCTAGCATCAAATCAAACCCTAATCCATGGATCCCATAACTCCGGCTAATGGAATTAGCTGCTCATGATTTGATGAACAAAATAACAAGTTGAATTCATAATGATAAGGATAAACTCACGAATGGATGAAAAACAACAAGTAGTTCCTTCAACTTAATCACAAGGTGGAAGATTAAAAATAGTTGATAAGAAACAAAAAGAATAATTGATGAAAGGGAGCAATGTACGTCCCCCTCTTCTCAGAGTTAATGTCCGATAGATAATGACCGATTCTCCCTTAAAAACCCTAAAACAAGTCTTTAAATAGTCAACCCTAATTAAGGAAACAAAATTAAAGTTTCAGTTTTCTCTTCGGATTAGACAACAATTCTTTTGACGGCGCGTCAGACCTCTGACGACATGTGAGAGATATAGTCAACAATTCCAGTGAATTGTTATCTTCTGACTCTTCAAACGGTAATATTGACGGCATGTCAAAGATCATAACGGCGCTTACAAACTGACGTCACACTTCACTGGAAATCAACATACTCTGCCCTCTGGTTGACGGCGATTTTGATGAGATGTAAAATATTTGACGGCCCTTCCCAATCATCGTCACAGTTCATCTAATCTTCTCAGGTTCTGTCTAATCTTGACGGTGACTTTGACATCCTATCCCATGTATGATGACACTTTAAAATGGTTGTTAGATACATTTCAGCTTATTTCCACCAGATTTCAACTGTTTTATTCTTCTTTTCTTTGATTTCCTCCCCGGTTACTTGTATCTGCATTAACAAACAAAAACGATCAAAAACAACAAAAGTTGCTTAAGACCTTGCAATTATTTAGAGTTAAAAGCTTCAAATATGTTAGCATCGACTCACACATCAACACACTCAACTTAAATAATTGCTTGTCCTCAAGCAACCAAAACATAACTAGGAGTAAACAAAGTATAATTTGGCAGCTAACTGCTCTTATCAGTTCAGAATACATGCACCATCTCCATGATCAATCAAAATAATATCAATTGTGTTTAATATTTGAAAACAACCATGTAACTTACAAGTATCTTGATATGGCAAAAATCGTAGCAATAACAATCTAGAACATACCCAAATTACATTCTCCAAATAAAGCAATTTATAGAAATATACCTGGTGTGCCCTCACAATAAAGAAATCCCTTTCTCACTCAGATTCACATGTATATACATAGAGATGAATGTAAGACTCTCTCTCAGAATGAAGTTCCAACATTGCGCATCAAATGCCATAGGCTTACCCTTATAGTCAGTACCGAAGTCTTCAGATAAGTCAGTTAGGATCACTATAGGGCTTTTCTAAGCTTATAACGTAGGCTAAGGGCTGGTATGACATTCAAGGTTATTTCATAGTAACTACACCTCCTTGGCACTTTATTAACTCATGGGGTTTCAACTTTTGACCTTCTTTTCTTCCCTCTTTTATTTGTCAAGTATTCTCAAGATGGGTGCTGTTTGTTCAAGCATTAGATCAATTTTTTCAGTTTTCTCTTTTCTCTTTTCTTTTTCACTACAACCAACTTGTTATTCATTTTCCTTATTTTACCTCTCTTCATACTCATAATACATCCCGCACCCCTACAGTAGCCACCCTCAACTTAGGTTATTTGCCTAAGTTGAGGTGCACAGTGTCCAAGGAGGACCAAGGCTAAAACAGGTTCATTGTGATATAATGGGAAGGTGAAAGGTGTACAAGAAAGAATTAGGCTATTTAGGCTCAAAAAGGGATCAAGGGATATGTTCACTCTTGGATGGTCATTTAAGCTAAAATGGGTTAACATGCAAAAATGGCCTATGATCCTTTCCTAAACGTCTATCCTATGACTATGGCATGACTAATTGGGAAAGTTCTAGATTTAACGCACAATGGGAATTGAGTAAGACCTTACACGCACATGGCACACAAGTATATAGCACATCACTACTCATCTGTTTCATGCATTTGTTTTTACAGGTTATTTATTTACCACACTAGTGCCACAAATAGATACACAGTGGTCACACTAGATGCACTTCACACAGTTCACAACATATTATACCACTGGAGAGGTACTCAAAATTCACAAACAAGCTAACTGCCTCAAGTATTTTCACTACTCCTAATTATCCACAGAACGTGTTACAACAACAGTTTCCCTATACCCTCAACTTAAAAAATAAAAAATAAAATGCACTAAGGGTTAGGATATACCTAAAGACAGTAAAGCCTATGTATCCTGGGTCTCCGACCCTGCTACAACATCATCTACTATCTTCTCCCCACTCGTAGCATCTGCCTTTGCAGTGGCTGGAGCCTAGCTCGATGAAGCACCTAGAACTCTAGTTCTGATGGTTGCTTCCTATTTCTCTGTGTCAGCCAGAGACTCCAGTCTTGCCCTTTTTAAGTTCTCCTTCTCTGCCTTCTTCTTTGGTTTTTTTTAGCCTTTCTCTCCTCTTTACTATCAGGCTTATCTCTTTTGCTTTTGCCTTTCTTTTCCCCCTTTTTCTTCTTTTTCTTCAGGGAATCCATAGTAAGATTAAGTATAGGAATGTCTTCCTCTACATCATGCATGGTTGATCCTGTTGGCACCATAATTTGGTGTTGCTGCAGCATCCCAACCTTAGCCTTCACCTTGTCCAATGCAACTATGAAAGTAGCGATATTAATATCTGTTATCCTTCTTGCCCAAGCATCTAATCTGTTCTCGAGATCTGCCACCCTCCCAGGAAAGGTCATGAAAGGTTCTAGTGCAGCATCGAGTGCAGGTTTGACTCTTTTGTCTACAGTAGAAGAAAATTATTTAGCAAAAGCCTGTAGTTGCACCCCGCACCAGTTTACTTGCCTGGCCACCTTTCTGATATCAATCGGCTGAAATGCTGACCTTGTTGCTGCTGGAGAAACTGAAGCAGTCGGCTCACTTTAAGGCACTGAACCTGCCTGAGCTGAATGTGTTGGTGGTGGTGGTGGTACAGTTTTGGTGATTTGCTCCCCCACATCTGGTGCTGAAACAGTCTCAATGACTGGAGATCTGCTATACCAACTGCATCTTGATCAAGTCACAAGCTCGGATAAATTTCATTTTTGTTGACAGGGTTGTGAGTCTTCTTGGCATGTATCTCATCATCAATACCTAAAATCTCAGGTACATAAGCTTCTTCACACAACCTAGTAATCAGACATGGGAATGGATATGCTGCATCGGGTTTTGCGAGTCGAATCTTGATCTCTTCCACTATAATTTCTCCGAAATCCAAGGGGGTTCTATCTATCAAGCTTGCAACTAATATTGCTCAATCATCCGCTAATATGTTGTCTCCCTTGGTGGGTATCAGATGAATCTGTATTAAACCCCACCAAAATCTTGCCTCTGAATTTAGAGACGCTTTGCTAATCTTTTCTGCCGGATTATTCAACCACTCTGATTCCCCATCTGCTATGAAAATCGCTAGGCACTTGCGCTGATTTTCCCAATGCTTCAATCGGTCATAGAATATAGGTGAGGTGGCTCATGGGACGAAGAATGGCCCATGAATAAACCTGTTTATGGTGGCATATGATACATCCACCCTCACTCCATGAACTGCAACTTTGGTCAGAAGAGGCTTATCTAAAGTTCTATCCCCTTTTTTGCACATATTTTCCACCTTAGCCTGGTAGTTTGCGTAGAACTCCTAGACCAACGAAGGATAGTAAACACCGTTTCCCCTAGTAGTCCACTCCAGACCATACTTCTTGAGTTTATACATCACCTAAGGGCATCTGATCAACCCTGTAGTGATAATCTTCTTCTCCTCTAGTATTGGCTTTTTAGCACTTTGTCGATCTGTTCTATAAAGTCCATCCAAATAGATTATTTCAGCCCCAGGTATTTGCCATCTCACATTATTCCTAACTTTGGGGTTTTTGCATTTCACTAAAGTTTCCAGTACTAGAGAATCCTTATCACCTTGCTACTCTAAAGATGGTGATTAAGACTCAGTTTCTTCAGCTGCAGGCCTCTCAGAATCTTCATTTTTAACTTCTTGTTCAGTGCTCTCAAACCCCTGATTAGTATGTTATGATCCTTATTCCTCTAAAGCTTGCTCAGATAAGGTTGTCACCTTAGTATCATTAGTATTTTCCACCTCAATAGGTTTAGTTAGAGGTGGAGTCTTTGGACTAGTCCTTTTTCTTTTCCATCTGAGCAAATGCTTCTCGTCTTCATAATTAGAGTCCTCATTGACAAGATATCGAGGTACACTCTCTTTAGCTACTTTTTTTGGTGTGGTTGGATTCTTTCTTTTGGGTTCCATGCTCAGTTCTGTACAATGTAGAAATCCTTAATTAGTACTCATAATCAAACAAGAAAAGAAGAAGGATCACCTCATTTTAACATCAACACTATTTTTTAGTTCCTAGGTTTGACTACCTTTCTGATTTACCGTCACAGGTGTGACGGCGCGTCAAAAGCGTCGTCAACCTTTTCTAGAATTTACAAAATTTTCTCAGCTTTTGATGATATTTTTGAATGGCCGTCACACAGGTGAAAGGCCGTGAACATTGCCGTTAGACAACAATATAACTTCTAACTTATTTTTACTTGATTTTTCTTCTACCAATATTCTCAATTTCAACTTAGGTCATGTTCTTTACTAAGATTTCCACGAAATTATACCACATTCTTCTACAAACCCTAGTTTTCGAAGGATCTTGAAGAATGTCAATGGGTTTATCCCACTCCTTCGAAACCAAGGTTTCTTGTAGTTCATAATTAATCCAAAGAAAGATGAAGTGGCATTTTTTTTATACCTGGATGTCGACACTTAGCTGATATGCTCTGAGCATCTAGACTTGTATTGGTAATCCAGCTGTAGTTGTTCCCCTAGAAAGCATAGATGTTCCGAACAGTCTCTCTTATAAGGAAGTTCTAGTCGAAGTTCTTGATCATCAAGTTCGTAGACTAAGGAACAAAGAAGTTCCACTAGTCAAAGTTCTTTAGTGGAATCAGTCCGTTGAGGGAGCCGCTTGGGAAGTAGAAGTAGATATACGGACCAAGTACCCTCATCTTTTCTCTACGAATTCAGATTTGGTTTAAGGTATTAATCTTCTTAAAATTCCTCTCTATCATGCTCAGTTTTAGTTGCCTATCATATTCATATCAGTCGTGCCTTTATTAATTAGTTCAGTCAGGCATTCCATGAATCAGATATTCATTTTCAGTGTGTAATCTCAGTCCATTAATTTCCTTAGCTTAACCGATCTCATTCGAGGATGAATGATCCCAAGGGGGAGATATTGTAATACCCCATATTTCCCTAGCATAATTTAGGTCTCAATACATGAGTATAATTATATATAAAATTTTCAAATTACTAGTTATTTCTCAGTTTATATCCCACCAGGTTATGGAAAATTAAACTAGCTTTGCAACAATATAAAACGCACCTTAATCCGATAACCGAGTAAGAAGTTATGAAGATTTTAAGTTTTAGTCATAAAAAACCATGATTTGGGCCCATAGAGCATCGCAGAGAAGTGTAAACTCACAATTGTCAAATTCTAGTGAGACTCTGCGATTCCACCATGTTACGGTGATGTCCCATCTCACAATTGTCCCTTTCTAATGAAGCTCCACGATCATGGTGCATTGCGGAGGTCGCCAAAATGTCATTCCAAAGCCTTACCTTGATTTCACCGCATCATGCAAAACTTCCAGGTCCCATTCATCAATTTCCAGTAAGGCTCCATGATCCTGGTATGTCGTACCAGGGCCTCAAATCAGGATTTTCAGTTTTCCAGTTCCGCATTTTTAAATTTCCCAAGGGCTGTTTGGTCATTTTCCTAAGCCCTAAACTCAAACTAAACACGAAATTAAAGCCTAGTAGGGCATTATATGCCCATTATTCTCAAATTACTCAAAAAGAGATCCATTCTATTTAAGAACACAGAAACCCTAGCTCTCAAATTCAAGGCCAAATCTCAAGAACTCTCCATCAATCCTCTCATATTCATTAACTCAGGTATGTTAGATGTACATTCATGGGTTCCTTTCACCCATGGAGTCCATGTACCCGATTAAAATTGCAAAATTATGATCTTTTCAAGTTATCTTGATCTTAAATTATGATTAAACCATGAATTTCCATGAATCTTGTTCTATAACATGTTTTAGCAAAATTGATGTCTATTACTACACTCCATATGTTTGAATATTGTTGTCCACTGATTTAATTCATGATTTGTGATGATGGTGTTGAAGTTATGCTTTACTACAAGCTTTAAACTAATTCTCATGCTCGATATACACCATGCATAACAAGTGTTTAATAAAATACTTACAAGAATGATATTTAATAAAAGCCTTCATGCTATGTCCTTCAAGCTTTAGTGTAATTTTACTATTATCGCTTTTGAGTCTTAGGGGTATTAAATACCCAAAAATCATAGCTGTTTACTTAGTCTCGTCTTAGTATCTTCAAAATAACTTCAGAATACATCTTGAGCATTACTAGATCAGTCAGCTAAACTCAGAAATAGTCAGTAACTTAGTGTCATTTAGTTGGGAGTAGGATTTAGCACCAAGTAAGTGTAAGGATAGTGGCTTCCCCTCCAGATAGGTAGAATCTCTAGTAGCAGTCCTTATACTGCAGAACTATATAGCCAGCAGAGGATATGAGAAGTCACCCATCAGCATAGGCTTGACTATCTCGCAGGGGTTACCCATCAGATAAGGATTGACACCCTTCGGCCTTCGGGATAATATAGTATACCATTGCACGGTTTTAACACCCTTCTAACTGGGGTTACAGATTGGACCCCGATTAGCTCAGATTAGGGTATGTCGGTTATATGATAGCTCCCACAGTCTTAGTCCAGTAATTATACTAGTAGTTCAGTATTAGTGTTGATTAACCAAGGCATACAGATATCAGTTATTTTAGCATTTTAGTTTACAAATTTTTATTCCTTTCATGTCATATGATTGGTTGTGCATCCCCAGTATCTACAAACTTCACGTACCTTTAGTATTTACAGACTTTCATGCATACATAGTATTTACAGATTTCACATATTTTTAGTATCTACATATTTTATGCTCTCTATTCAGTACTCCATATTTTACATATATATTCAGATAGTTATTATTCCTATTCATGAAATCATGTAGGTCAGCCTACCTCATTTAGTAAACCAGTACATTCAAAGTACTGATCGTATACTTTTATTTTGCACTATGATGTATTATATCATAGGTTCTTATGCTTAATTCCCGGATCACGCTTAGACTTCTTAGACTCTTAGTAGTATTAGTGGTGAGTCCTCATATTTTGAGGATGGATTATTTTATTTCATGCTTTCAGTCTAGTAGATAGTTAAAGTTAGTTGGGGCCTATCCCATCAACTCATAGTTATTCAGTTTAGAGTCTTTCAGACACGACAGTCAATTAGTCAGTATTCAAAATTCAGTTGACATGTCAGTTAGTTATTCAGTTTATCTCAGACTATAGTATTTATTCAGTCTCAGATAGTTATTTTTTCAGATTCATAATTCAGTATTTGTTTTAGTTATTAAAACCTTATGGCATATCAGTTATTCTTATGAATTTATGAGTATGTTATTCAGTGCTCACAGCAGGTACTAGCTCATGGGTTAGCTTATGGTCCCTTGGGACTATAAGCACCGTGTGACGCCCAGGGTGTATTCTTGGGGTGTTACACTGATATGCCTCAATCTGAGCTAATCGAGGTCCAACACATGGCTATGTGGATCTACTAAACTGATGCCCCGTAGGATTCAGAAGCCACCCTCTACTGGCAAGTGCTCCTATGAGATATATGTCAACCCTCAACTTACAGGAAGACTCTCAAACCTACGCTGGCTATGTAGTTCTAGAATGCAGGGATTGCTACTAAGGGTCACACCCTCTACT
>JAPEIP010000007.1:186246972-186258503 GCA_026120095.1 Capsicum chinense
CCCTCGAACATGACCCTATCCGACCATCAATGCCCACAGCCACTACTACAAAAAAATATAAGAAAATATAAATAATGGTAGTAACAAAGCAGCAACAGGAATACAAGGCTCACACAAATTAGAAGAAATAATCAAGAAATAAAACTAAACTCAAATTGAGAGAAAAAACAAAACTAAGATAGGGACAAAACTAACAGTAAGAAAAATAGAGCACACTAATGGCCTGGCACTAAGGACAACCAAACAAATAATAAGGAGCGGTACAAGTCATGAGTATACTATAGCAGACACATAAGTCAAGATACAGCAGATAGTATGATAAATAATATGAAGCAACATAAGAGGTTCAAAAATAGCAAGACAATAAAGACACCCTCAAAGCACACACTATATCCAAATTTTAAGAACAACAACTACTAGAAATCCAAATAACAGATAGGAAATCCCATGCAAATTACAGGCAATGAAAATATCAAAAAATCATGTAATAAAATAAAGTTCAAGGGTTAGAAGCCACCGAAATACGTATATCATGTAATCTGCTCCTGCTTGTTGTGCTGGAACCCAGAAAACTGGGTCATTGGAAAGTCGCTGGCTCAAATATGGACAGTAGCTGGAATATCCGGTAGAGACCCCACCTAGATTTTTTGGCTCCGCCGCCTTCACCACCGACGTTCGTCGAACCAGTCGAACTGTCGAACCAGTTCACCAAATCCAAGTATCACAATGAAGTTTACCAAAAATAGATGAAGCAGAAAATAAACAGTGGCAGTGGTGCTTTTGTTGGCGGTGGTGGTGGCAGGTTTGGATGGCTTCGTCGGTCTGGTGAAAAAAAGGGTCAGCGGCAGGTCGGATTTGGTGGAGATGCAACAGCATCGGCGGCTGATGGACGGAGTGCTCGTGAATGGTGGAGGCACAGAGTTGATGGGGTTTCACCGGATATAGCGGCAGTGGAGGAGAGAGAGAAAGAGAGAGGCAGCGACATAGTGGTGTGGCTTACGGGCAGCATAGCGATGCTGGTTCATTGGCCCTTTTATGGCCAAAATATGCACACTTGATTCTCCTCTCTCAGGAGTATGATATGTAGGTGTCCTTCTTGAGTTTGGTGATATCATAAAAATAAAAGAAAAAGATTTTTCATAAAGTGTTGAACTCTAATGCATTTGTTATCTCTTGTTTAGTTAGTTTAAGGTGGTTGGTTTGTAGAATTTTGGCTGGTCCTCCATATTGTACTAAGTCAAAGAGAAAGTTATGGCCAACAGGGATACCAAGATTGTTGTCACTCATCAAATAGGGAGTTCGGGGAATGAGAATTTAGGAGCTAATGAAAAGATTCAAAAATTAAGGTAGTAAATGATAGAAATGCATCGAGTTTGGGCTAATGGGTTGCCACCTCCTTCGTTTCCTATTGATAATCTGAAATATCTTTCTAGCTTGCCTCCAGTATCACATGCACAATGCCCTATTTTTGTTGACATGCCATAACATGCATCAGGATTTACATCGGAGCAACACTATCCTAACACTTCCAATATTTCTCTCCAAACTCCTCAACACAAAACTACTCCATGGTCGGCTCCACCTACTGTTCATGTTTTTGCAGTAGTAATCCCACATGAAGCTCCTACCTCTGAGGGTCATCCAACGATTGTGCTTCCTCACTCTACAAGAGAGCTTGTATTAAATATTTTTAGTGATCAGCATTATGCTCCCGAGCCCATATTTAAGTCGACCGGTCCTTATGGTTACACTCAATCGCCTAAATTTCCTCTTAACACTGAGAAGCCTGTTATGACAGAAGAACAAGAGAAAATGACTAGAAAATTGAGAAGTTTGGAACTGGCTATGAAGAACTACCAAGGACTCGGGGATTACAAAAATGTCTCATATAAAGATTTGTTCATGTTTCCAGGTGTTAATCTCCCTCTTGGTTTTAAAATGCCTAAGTTTGAGAAGTATGATGGACATGGGGACCCAGTGGCACATTTGAGGTGTTATTGTAACCAACTAAGAGGCACTGGAGGGAATGAAGAATTACTCATGGCTTATTTCGGTGAGAGTCTTTCAAGTCTAGCCTCAAAATAGTTTGTTGATCAAGACATCGACAAGTGGAATAGTTGGGATAACCTGGCAAATAAATTCATGCAAAAATTCCAATAATATGTGGAGTTGATTCCTGATGAGAAATCTTTAATTAGTTTGAATAAGAAGAGTACAAAAAGTTTCAGGAAGTATGCGATTAGATGGCGTGAACAAGCTACTAGGGTAAAATTTCTAATGAAAGAAAGTAAGATAATAGAGGTGTTTCTTCAAGCATAGGATGAAACATATTATCAACACTTGTTACCTGCATTAGGCAAGCCATTTATTGAGGTCCTTAAAATGGAGGAGATGATAGAAGATGGAATTAAGACCGATCACATTATGAATTTTTCATCATTGAAAGCAACTACTCAAGCAATTCAAAAGGGTTTAGAAAGTGTTAGAGGGAAGAAGAATGAGGAAGATGTAGCGGTAATTGTAGTTGGACAATAGGCACGATCAAGAAGACCACGTCATTGTTACCCTCAGGCTCAAACCTAAGTTCATGCCCAAGCTCTACAGAATCACTCCCAAAATCTATTATACTCTATTCCCCCACCTATATATCCAGTATACAATGCATAACCTTATGTTCAATCTCCTTCTTACAGACAATGGCATGCACCAACTCCTCTGGGTCATCCTCCAACTCCACAAACATACCAAGGCCCTTCTAGGCCAAATTTTTGGTCCAATCTAAACAATGAAATGAGGCAGAAGTCGAGGGATAGCTTCACACCAATTAGACAATCGTATGCCAGTTTATTCCAGAGATTGGTATAGTGGGACATGATCACTCCTCTCTTTGGGTATACTCCTGACCCTCATTCAAGAAGTTTTAGTCTTAATGTACGATGTGCATATTATTCTGATATTCAGGGTTACAACATTGAAGATTGTTGTTCTTTGAAAAGAGAAATTGAAAAGATAATTACATTATTGTTGGGTTTTAGTCCATGATTGAATTACATGTTTTTATGAAATTAATCATTGTAGGTGTTGAATTACATGATCTTCATGATAAACCATTCAATTTGCAAGTTGATTGATGTAGCCATGATAACTATATGTTTTGATTATTATGTAACTTAAGCATACCCCCATGTATTTGATAAAATGCCTATGTGAATGAAATAGTGCTATTATAACATGATATCATGTATTCCCCATTCATGTATAAGTAGATGCATTACAAGTGTTTGATTAAATACCTATATGAGTGAACTATGGACAAGTACACATTGTTATGATTTGCAAGAGTATATTATGTTTTATTTTTCATGCTATCCAGTATTTAATACCCAACAATTTAGTTATGTACCTAGATCCAGTGTCACACCCTGCCAATGAAGTTAGTCTCCACTTTTAGTGTTGTTAATAATCAGGGTCGGTTTTAGGGGCGGATCTACCCTTTACCGAGGGGTTCATCCGAACCCCCTTCGGCAAAAAATTATGCTATATATACATTGTTAAAATTATTTTTATGTATATATATTAGATGTTGAACACCTTTCGATTAGTTTGTATGTTTACTTATGGACCCCCTTCGTGAATATTCTGGCTCCACCACTGGTCGATTTAATCACTAGGCCACTAAAACATGGAGTTGGGGTTTCAAAATATTGAGGTTTCATTTCTTTAAAGATGTACTTAAACATATTTATTAAAAAAACTTGCATGTACTTATAAATTTAAAAAGAAATTTTCTAGAATGAAGTAAATGTTTTCGATTTTAATGTGGGGACCATTGATTTTTAGGGAAATGGAACTAGTTTTAGGGAATAGTTCCCTACACGGGAAACTAAATTTTCTTATTATCTCCTAATTACTACTCCCTTCATTCTTTTTTATTTGCTTATTTTGGGTTGAACACATTTCTTAGTAAAGTCCTCACTCTTAGAAAATTAAAAGTTAGTTAATTTTATACGCCTTTCCAAATTAGTAATTAAATACTCCCTCCATTCCACTTTACCCGTCCCAAATTGGGATGATACATCTATTAAGAAAACAATCATTGATAATGTAATTTTATGATTTTGCCCCTCTTAATTGTGTCTTGTTATTAGTTCTAATATTGATGGATGGCTAATACCAAAACACAATTTATATTCTTAATGGTGTACTCTTAATGTTACTCCTCTTTGCAATATTTTTCAAGAATGTTAATTTTAAAGAGTAATTAATTATACTAAGGGTATAATGGAAAAAAATTATCTTGTCTTGATAAGTAAAAAAAGACAAGTAAAATGGGACAATAAATTAGGAAATTTGAGACGAGTAAAATGAGACGAAGGGAGTATATTAAAAAAGAAATTCTCAATTAATGATCTTGAAAATTTGAATAAAGATATAATAGAAAGATATTGATCAAATTATTCTTGAAGAATTAAAGGAGCACTTAAAAAAATATAAACATACCCCCAAAAAAAGCAAATAAAAAGGAATGGAGGGAGTAATAACTTGAATGTACATTATTATTAGCCTTTTATTCTCTCTTTACTTATATTGAGCGCGCGCTCTCTCTCTATAAAACTTACTAACTAAAGTTATTGTTGCTTTTTACTTACAATTACAGAAGAACAAAAATTACTTTTTGAGATTATTAGATGATGAGAATTTGAAAAAAAAAAACAGTTTCGTAACCTTGATTTTTCTTTTACACATAATATTTATTCTTATGTTGATGGTTTGATTTTATTTTTTGAATTAAGAGTGTTGAGAGAAATAATACGTCGGGAAGATATTAATCTTATATAAATACTGTATTACCTGAATTTTTATTTTTATATAATATATTCATTTTGTTTTTCTTGTAGTTGCTACATGTTGATTTTGGGATTTGAGGATGGTTGACACGATTTTTGATGCGATCGAAAATGATTTGAATGAGTTCTAAGATTTTAGAGGCTTTAAAAGTCATATAGTTGACTTCGATCAATATTTCATGATCTGTGTTGGATGAGAATTGACTATGTCAGCAGATCTAGAATGTCAAATTTGGGTTAGTAGCGTGGTTTGTTTGGATTCTATACCTTCATATCTCATTTTGATCCTTCGTTTGTAAAATAGTAAAAAAAGATTCCGAGGATTAATTTAGTGAAAAAAACCTTTTTTTTCAAAAGTATGACATCGCCATAGAGTCTGAAATATCAAAATTAGCCTAGTAGCATTATTTGTTTGCATTCACGGAATTTTGAATGAATTTTGATGGATTGGCCGACAACTTTAAAATTTAGCAAAGCTATTGGTGTAGATGAAGCTGGTGCATTCATTTTAGAGGTAGCCTCTTAAGTGGTAAAACACTGCTTTAGCAGTCAAGCCTGACTAGTCACCTACCGCTAAAGTCCGCACTTCATTACTCGAAAGGGGATTGCTTGAGCGAGCCTAGCCACGTAGGTCAAACCACTTTAGCGGTCACCCGTCGCTTAAGAAATGACTGCTTAAGTCACCAAAGTTGTTATCATGACCCAAGCCAAGATCCTATACATGATAGACATCCCAAATCAATGAAGGTCTGAGATGACCCCTTAGCATTACATCATAAGCAGAGTCATAAATTAAATTGCGGAAATAGACCCATAAGATGTGAAGTTAAACATACATAATGATCAAAAATTTCAAGTCTTGAAATATGAAATAAAACATATGTTTAATTTAGTTTACGAAGCCTCTAATAATGTGAATGAAAATCCTATGTAGGAAAGTGGCACCGACAGTACCATAAAAACAAAATAGTCAAAGTCCACTAAATGGAAACAAATGCCTTAGAAAAATGAAAGGTTCCACTTGCTAATTGTTGTCCCGATATAATCCTAGTTCTAAGTAGGGTCACAAAAAAATTCTTCGTAACCTACATCATGAAAGGATGTATCATCTAGAGATGGTCAATACGATGAGTACTAATATGTGACCCAGGAGAAGAGACAAGCAGTGTACAAATGAAGTTTATGGTATTCATAACATAGGAAAAAATAGAGAAATATGGAAAAATAATTTAAAATATAAATACATAATCATTTGAACATTAATCCTGAACCGTATAGTCTGCATTGATATTAAGTAACCCACGGGCTATAGTTCGATATTTGCTCAATTGGCAGGGCCTCCAATACATGTTTGCCGCATGAATTGAGATCAACATAACTTGACCATCATAAAATGATCATTGAGGAAAGAATGTTAAGGTCATCCCGTTAGGGAGCGAACCACCCTCTACGTTGGCAAAACATAGATTTCGAGCGTTGGACTATGAGGACTTACGCCTTCTTGTGAACTACATACTTCTCTTCAACCCTAAATTAAAATATCATCCATATATATTTGTTCATAGAGTCTTTCATAAAGGCATTCATATTTTGGTATTGTCATACCAAGACTTATAAGTCATACATATCATATCAAGATCATTATCATAAAATATTTATTGACTCTTAATTCCATCTTTGAAATCATAATATAGTCAAAATTGAATTTTTCAACATAATCATGACCCATTGACAACATCATTCCAATGATTTGAACACATTTAACAGGCCCCATAAAGATTAAAATTTCATATTTAAATAACAATACTTTTAAAAACAAGGCATATAGATATTTCTTTCTTATCACCAACAGTCAAGATATGATAACAAAATAAACTATAAGAGGGACACGACTAACTAAATTCAATAAACTCCAATGAGATTTCAAAATCATAGAATATCATATTTCAAACAATAAATACCAAATTTTCAAATTTTATTAAAGATTTAAGCTTTCGTTTATAAAGAAGAGGGTTGTAACTTTAAATTATTCTTCCTCTTGAAAGTCAATCAATAACCCACCATTTAAAACCCACATAAAAACTACTTTAATAGTTAGGGAAAATACCTAAAAATATGATAGGTTGAAGGGGGATTGTTCAACACATGTTTAAACGGAAGAAAATTTTAAAAAATCAAGTTTGAGCCTTTAATCTTAAACTCTAGGTGCTCTTGCTTCAAAGTATTTTTGGGAGGAAGAGCATGAGGGATTTTGAGATTTATGTTAGTCTAAAATAAATTTCGGGTTATAAAACAAGTTGAAAAAGTTACATGGGGTGAAAGAACTAATTTGCTCTTGATTTAATAAGAGAACTACGAGGGGGGACTCTGTGATGCGCATCCCAATGCTGAGGCTTTTCAGTGATTTCCCACTCACCAGCTCTGTCTTGCACTGTCCAACGCGCATCTGAGATAGTGTCTCACTAAAATATTCATAACTTTTTACTCCGTAGTTGAATTGATAAACGGTCGATTTCATTAAAGAGAAGACTTGAAGACCTTTCTTTTGATGGGTCTTCGGCCTTAAAAACTCTTTATATTCAAGGAATTATGTTCATTTAAAATTGATGCTAGTAAAATCTAATACTAAAACCCAATCGGTAGAAATGCACTCAACTTAATTCTATACTAGATGTTTCTTATGATCAAGATTGAAATTCAAAGCGCGCACCAAATTAGGGAATTGATCATAAAACTTATGTCTATATAGAAATCATTAGGCTCAAATTTATACACGTATGAAGAATGGTTCTAATTATAGCCCTATGGTATGCGATGTTATAGTTGTGTAGTATATGTATTTCATTTAAACATTTTTCCTTCATTTTTCGACCTTTAAGATTCAAATTTGAGCGATTCCTGAGGATATATTCACCATTTGACCTTGGGTATGGTCCATAACATTATTTTTATTACTTTATATTAATTGTATCATCGAAAATATATTTAAATCATGATTTCAATATGGAAATTTGAGGATTTTATTGGTAAAATTAAAAAAGGATTTTTCTTTGATTTAGACTTCACTTTTAGCTCATTTTCACAAGAGTTTTCACCTATAGATTTCTACAACTTTGGGAAAGGTATTTCTAAAATAAAATTTTATTTTTACCGTTAATATTTCAAACGCATTTTGGACCAAACCCAACTATGGGCAATGTGCAAATTGTTAGCTTTCTTTTAATGTGTAGATGCTATATTTGAATGTTACAGTTGATTCTGAGGCTATTCATAATGAGAAGAATCTGTGTTGAAGCACTTTAGACCAAAATTTCATTATTTTGAGGTAGGTTATGGCTTAACATCTTTTAAATTGAGCTAGGTTGTTAATATATAAGTAAAGTATGCTATTGATTGGGAAAATAACTATGGAATTTATATTTTGAGAATATTATTATTGTTGTATGCTCGTGTGGGGGCTTTTACTTTGTTATTTTTGCCTTGTGATATCTGATAGTGTGTTGTCTGCGTGAGCATTTTATTTGACATCATTGGCCTTATCTATATATTTAAATATCTTTATTCTAGATATAATGCACGTGTGGGGGAATATTTTGCTACTACAAGCCTTATTTGAGCATTAGTTGCTCTATCAGGATAGAAATATCTAAGTTAGGGATTGATATGATAGTAATGATGTTTTATATGCATATTTATTTGAATGATGTTTAATTAAAGTTGATAATCATGAATTGTGGACATATTGAGTTGATTTAAGAGCTTGCTTATACATATATGTGTTGGATAGATTAGATATCATCATATTGAGTTGATTGTGAAAATTACATCTTTATTTCATATGTATACATACATGAGATACTTTTATCATTGAGAATTACTATTTTTCAAAGAAAATGAGATACTTTTATGAAAATTCTCTCCATGAACGTGAGCCGGAGATGTGAGTTGAGATTGAGATATGAGATATAGTATATGATTTACGAACCCCCCATAGGTCCTACTTGGGAGCTGCGACATGCATTCTTCATGGTTTCTTTAGTATTCTTGACTTGTGCTTAGTTTCAGTGTATTTTTATGTGTATCTGTGTTTTTTTCTTTCTATGTACATATATATTAGAATTGTTAGTGGAGATGGTTTAAGCTACCGTTTGAGACTTTTCTGTTTGCAGGTGATGCGCTCATAGTCTTGTTTTACTTATCTTATTTTCTGTTTTGCTTAATCAACCTATGATACCTACTGAGTACAAATGAATCATATTCACCCTACTGTGCCTTTTTTGTACAGATCCTAGTATGAGTACGACACATAAAGGTTGAGATCATGTTATTGATTGGTGTTACTTGAGGTATTAGATCATTCTAGTGTTCAGGGCGAGTTCCATATGTCACTCTATTTTTCTTATTTCTTTATTTTGATTAGAGACAGATTTTAGTTTTTGATTTGTAATTAGATGCTCTTACAAAACGACACAAGGTTTTGGATGATTTATGACATTTCTTTTGAACTTCTGCTATCATTGTACTTGTATGGGTTTGACTTCGTTCTAGAAGTCTCTCCTAGAGTTATATTGTTGTTGTTTTCGATTTTCCTTTACCAATTTATCTGATTGGCTTACTTATCAAGGTTGAGTCGAAATAGTGTTATGATGATCTGTCTTTGGGTCGTGACAAATACTAAAAAAAAGAAATGATTATTTTTCAAATACAAATATCGCTTATAGAATAAATGTTAATTGTTCCTATAATTGTGCCACAATCGAAAGAAATTTTTCAATACTACAATTAGTTAAATCTTATCTAAAATAAACAATGTCTCAAGAGACATTAAATGAATTAGCGATGTGATAGATTGGAGAGGAATTATTCAAACAAATCGATTATAAAAAAAATAATTAATGACTTCGCATCTAAAAAAACTAGAAAAAGTAGGATTTAAATAAAAAAAATCTATATGGTGATCTTTCCTTTAAAAAAAATGAAAAAAAGACACCCTATGTCAACTTGGCCATAATATTGCCGTCAAAATAACCATTTGAAATTTCACCTATTTTATGGCCACTCGACAATATAAATTCCATTTGCTGGCGGTTTCCTATTGGACCATTTTGGCCCTTAAATAGTTCAATTTTTTTCTACCCAGTTTTTAAATAGTTTATTATTATTATTTTTTTGGGTAAATCGCATAACTATACAATGTAAGAGTCAATATTATAAAAACTATCACTAGTTTTTAATTTGCAAAATATAACAAAATCTACCAAAGGTAAAATTTTTTGAGTTAAAATAGCATGATTTAAGGAGACAATTTAGGGAAAAGGACACTCTATAGCACTTTCTAAAATAAATAGCCCAAGTTTGAAAAGGTTCCATAAAGTGGTCAGTCGTATATATTATTTCTGTTTTATAGCCATTTCTTAATTTGAGTCATTTTAGCCTACGTAGTCCATATAAAGTACATATACAATACTGATACAGGTTATATACAATACTGGTACAGTATTTAACTTGGACAATTCGGCCCTTTTAATTTTTTTTTTGCTATATATTTTTTAATTGATCAAATATTCTGCTTTTTTTACTGTTTAAAAATAATAATTAAATTATATAAAAATGCTATAATTGTTAAACAGAATATGTATCTATATAAGATATATATATATAGAAATTATATAGTTCTATCAAATATGTATATGTATAAAATATATATAAAAAAATATATAGAAAGTGTATGAAAGTTATATAATTGTTGTATAAAACGTGTAAAAAAAATGTACAGTTATTGTATAAATTGTGTATCAAAACTGTATAATTTTCGTACAGAATATTTATATGTATAAGATATGTATAAAAACTGTATACAAGGTGTGTAGAAACGGTATAGAACAAGCCAGTAAATTGAAATGGCTAGAAAGTGAAATTTAAATTTCATGGTCATTTTCATTGAAATAGTTTAATTTGATGTGTCGTTTCTGTCCTTTCCCCGATAATTTAATGATTGATATTTTATCTTATAAATTCCCCTACTTTATTTTTCAACTAAGTTTTTTTAAAAAAAATATAGTAAATAAGATAGCCAAAAAAATAACACATTTATTTGATATTTTTTTATGTTTTTAAATTTAATTTATTTAATTCAATAAACATTAATTTTTAATATTTCTAAGAAAAAACATCATTAATGATAGTAAATTCTCCGATTGATTCAAACCACATCTTATACAAATTTCATACACCATAAATCGATCAAACACCATAAAAATAAATTAATTTCTATACATTTTAGACACTATAAAATTATTGATACACCAATTTCTATATATTTCAGACACTATAAATTATTATTATTGATACACCTATTTCTAAAGAGTTCAAACACTATAAAATTATTGATACACCAATGTCTAAGACACCTTAAAATAAATTGATGATATACTAATCTTTGTATAATTCAGACACCATAAAATTGTTAATATATCAATTTCTAACTATATCAAAAATCATAAAATTATTGATACAATAATTTTTATACAATTCAGACACCATAAAACTGTTGATACACCAATTTCTATACAATTCATACACCATGATACACCAATTTCTATACAATCATGCACCATAAAATCATTGATAACCTTCACTTGTCGGTGTCATCGAAAAATTCTCTAAACTCCTCAAATATATAGA
>JAPEIP010000007.1:186260961-186272527 GCA_026120095.1 Capsicum chinense
GTCGAGTACAAGTTATGGATGATAATGAAAACACCATAATCATTTATTGTATTTATATTTGCACCATTATTTATATTTTAATACTCGTTGATATAATTGTATTCATATTTTATAGTTCACACTTGTATTTGAATGTATTTTATAATTTGCTAGTGTATTTGTATTTTATAATTCGTACTATTATTTATATTTTATATACTTCACACTTGTATTTGAAAGGATTATCATATATTTGTATTTTATTATTGATTGTATAGTATTTATTTTGTTATTTTCTATTATTTTTATTTTATTTTCATCGATACACTTGTATTTTTAAAAAATTATTTTACAATTTTATTAAAAATCAAAAAGGGATATGTTTAGAAAAAAATCATCTATTCGTTTAGTGCTTATAAGTTTAAGGGTCACAATAGGCGTTTATGTAGGAAATATCGTAAATGATACATTTTAAATATTTATTGTGATGTGATTAATTCTTTAATGACAATTATGTTTCATACATTAAAATACATTATAGTTACGGTTTTAGTATTAAAATACGTTACAGTTATCTTTTCACATATACATATTCAAAAATATATATAATACATAGACATACAGATCTGCATATGTATTTACAGTACAAAAAATACATATATATCTGTATATGTAAGGTTAACTATACACATATGCATATAAACAATCAAAAAATACAAGATAATACATATTTTAAACGGTAAAAAATATAAACAAATACATATGTTTCCCTCTAGAATGATATAGAACAGTTCAAAGACAAATTCAACATTGTATAGAAATACATATATATTTGCATTTGAGTATACAAAATACAAATACATGCACAAGCCCTAAAACAATTATATATAGTTAGATTTGTATATATATACAAATGAGTATCCATTAGTTAATAAATACATATACAAATACCACTACGTCTTTATATTCTTCAAAATCATATTCAAAAGAGTTCCAACATCAGGACTTAAAATTTGCTAGATTATCTGTTTTTTTATTTTTTTTCTCAGAATTTTGTATTTTTGACGGTTTTGGAGATGAAAGCTTCTTCAATCCTTTTTGTTTTACTATTCCGGCCATCTTCTCTGGATCATTACGATATTTCGACCTCACCTCTTTGACGCTCACTGATTTCTTTAATTATTCTATCATTTGAGCAAACCTCCACTATCATACAATACAAAAATCACAAAAATAAAAAAAATGCAAGAACAAGGATGAACAATAAAAAATATAAAATATATAGAATTTGGGGAAGAGATAACACACAATAACTATAAAATAAATGGTTCACTTATTTTGTGGAGCACGATCTTTATCTATTAAGGTGAAAAATGTGAAAAAAAATTGAAATGAAAATATGAAGAATAAATGTTATTTAAGAAAAAAATAAAAAGGTACAATAAATAGGAAAGAGAATAAGTGTTAGAGTGAAAATAGGAGAAGTTAATCCTTGATAACTATAAACAACCATGTATTAAGTGGTCACTCAAAAAAATGTTATGTTTGCTATAAAATATAATTTTATGAAAGTGTTTTTATTTATCATAATTGTGATGTTAAGTTTGTTACTTTTTGTAATTTTTCTTATAGTAGTAATTGTATCATTTTGTATAAAATGTTATCTTTATATAATATATAAAAATACACTTTTTTTTTTATGTGATTGACAAAATGAAGTCTAGCAATTACAATATTACAAATTTATATTTGATTGTTAAAAAAAGCTATAAAATTTTATTTGATTCTTTGTTTTGGTAGATTTTTTTTTTTTTTTTTTAAAGAAAGTGATCAGTTGTGTTGTTTTAAATAAAGGATTAAAAAAAAGGTGCATGTCAGCTACATACATCAGCCAAACGGCTAGAAATTGGAACTTCAATTCCTTGGTCATTTGTGTGACATTAATTTCAACCGACAGATTATTTTTGTCCTTTTCCCTAAAATAATTATTTTTCGGATGTTTTTCTGAATTTTATTTTAGGCCCCTAATTTTGTTAGATTGATCTTGTTTACAATAAAGTTATTTGATTCTTAATCAAGAAATCATTGATAGTCGTGACTTAGAAAGATTAGCTCAAGAAATATAAGTTAGATTTCGTGAAAGTGGAGTAATATTCTGTTGGTGGAAGATAATTGATACCATGTGAAATTAGTCGAGGTATATGTATAAATCTCTTTTTAGAAATTTTAAGTTACACTCTTCTAAAAGAAGAAGACCTCCTATATTTTGCCTTTAGCTAGATAGACGCGATTGTAAGGTAAGAGTCCCGAGTTAGTTATATCTTTATCAGAACAAAAAATAGTTAGTGTATCAAAAGTAACTAAGAAAATGATAGAGCAGAAATAATTTACCTGAATAGATGTAATGGCCTTGTTGCCTCAATAGTCGAAAACGAAGAGCAACAACGTAAAGATTGTCCATATCATTCTCACTCTGCAGTTGGGACACATCAAAGATGTTTTGAATGCATGTTTCAATTTCATCATGGAAATGATATGAACTATTGTCAGGAGTTTCCATCAACATGTTCCTCACTTTTTCTCTTCACTCATCAAGTTCAAGTTTTTCTTGCGTAGTAATTTCCTGGAGGAGAGAAAATTCAGCACAGTATTAGTAGTTTAATTGAATTAATTATATTTTGGCCTGTTATATGCTATGATTCAGTTTGGAATACATACCTATTGTTGAGAAGTATAGGAGAAGATGTTATGGTTTTTGCCCTGATTTTCTTACCAAAATTAAGTTTTATTTTTCTTAGAAGGAAAATAAAAGAAATACCATAATTACTTTTAATTTCCTAAAAGAAAAGTATAAAACTTTTTTATATTTGGCAAATCTCTTTCTTAGAGGAAAGATTTTGGAACGTCTATAAATAGAAGACCCCCTTCTCATACCATAACATAGCATCATCTACAATGTAGTCTTTAAAGAGTCTTTGTTTAGGGAGAGATTTCTCTCAATAAGTTTTAGACTTTTTAATTTTACTTTAATATGTAGGCCGCTTTTCAAAACAATATTCAATAATATGTTTGTAGTATATTTTTGTGTCATCTGATTTATCATCTCAATGATTTGCAAACTTTAAGCTTCCGCATGACGCCCTCTCAATTTCAAACCTAACAAGTGGTATCTGAGCTTACGGTTCAAAGGTCCAAAAGTTTGGTGAAATGAGATTAAACAGGTTCAAAACAATTTCAAAATCAAGTTGCAACAGTGTGACGATATTAAGGTTTTTGTCCAACTACATGTGGAGAAGATATTTCAATCATATTTTCAACAATCCTGCTATCACATATTTGAAAATAAAGTTCTCTTTTAACCCTGTAAAGGGTTCCAATATTTTTAACCCAAAAGGGCTAATATATTTTTAACCCAAAAGGGCTTCATTTTTAAGTATGACAAACAACAAAAATATATGAAGATTATGTGCAGAATCAAAATTATACCTATGACATGAAAAAGGCGGATCAAGTCAAAAAAAATCAAGCCAAAAGGGGAGATTTGTTTGGATTTTTGCCCTGATTTTCTTACCAAAATTAAGTTTTATTTTTCTTAAAAGTAAAATAAAAGAAATACCATAATTACTTTTATTTTACTAAAAGGAAAGTATAAAACTTTTTCATATTTGGCAAACTCTTTCTTGGAGGAAAGGTTTTGGAACGTCTATAAATAGAAGACCCCTTTCTCATATCATAACATAGTAGCATTCACAATGTAATCTTTAAAGAGTCTTTGTTTAGGGAGAGATTTCTCCCAATAAGTTTTAGGTTTTTCAATTTTATTTTTAATATGTAGGCCGTTTTCCAAAACAATATTCAATAATATATTTTTAGTATATTTTTGTGTCATCGGATTTATCATCTCAATGATTTGCAAACTTTAAGCTTCCACATGACGCTCTCTCAATTTCGAACTCAACAAGTGGTATTAGAGCTTACAATTCAAAGGTCCAAAAGTTTGGTGAAACGAGATTAAACAGGTTCAAAGCGATTTCAAAATCAAGCTGCAACAGTGTGACGATAATAAAGATTTTTGTCCAACTACATGTGGAGAAGATATTTCAATTATATTTTCAACAATTCTACTGTCACATATTTAAAAATAAAGTTCTCTTTTAACCCTGTAAAGAGTTCCAATATTTTTAACCCAAAAGGGCTCCATTTTTAAGCATCACAAACAGAAGAGATATATGAAGATTATGTGAAGAATCAAAATTATGCATATGACATGAAAAAGGCAGATCAAGTCAAGAAAATCAAGCCAAAAAGGGAAGATTTGTTATGGTTTTTGCCCTAATTTTCTTACAAAAATTAAGTTTTATTT
Source organism: Capsicum chinense (assembly GCA_026120095.1). NCBI lineage: Eukaryota > Viridiplantae > Streptophyta > Magnoliopsida > Solanales > Solanaceae > Capsicum > Capsicum chinense. The sequence continues at coordinate 186,265,304 of JAPEIP010000007.1, forward strand.
TTCTTAGAAGGAAAATAAAAGAAATACCATAATTAATTTTAATTTAATGAAAGAAAAGTATAAAACTTTTTCATATTTGACAAACTCTTTCTTGGAGGGAAAGTTTTGGAACGTCTATAAATAGAAGACCCCTTTCTCATACCATAACAAAGTAGCATCCACAATGTAGTCATTAAAGAGTCTTTGTTTAGGAGGAGATTTCTTCCAATATGTTTAATGTTTTTTTAATATTAGGTTTATATATAGGCCAATTAGCCAAATCATATAATAATATTATGTTTTTAGTATTGTTTTCTTTATCATCTCTATAGTTTGCAACTAATAGCTTTCGCATGACGCTCTCTCAATTTCAAACACAACAGAAAAATAATGACCCCAAACTGTTGGTTGAAAATGAGCCAAAGGACGCGAAGAGCTGCTGGAAGTACTGGAAGTAGGATCCATTATTTTTCTCAAATGTAAATTTGGATATGATCCCCAAAGACGAAAGCTGACAGAAAAATTAACAACCGTTGCTTGTTTCTCTCCGAGTTCACAATTATTGTTATTAGTATTAATGTATCTCCTCTTCCCAGTAATACTCCATTGAAAATTTGATATAGCAACCATTGGTTTAGTCTAAATCTCCATCACTTCCAAATTAAAGGCTACACAATTAATTGGGAGCAGTTACTTCTCCGTTTCATTTTATTTGATCTATATATTAAAGATAAATGTCTCTTTTTACTTGTTCATTTTAGCAAATCAATCAAGTTTTATTACTTTTTTCTCATACTCCTTTCATTCATTTTTATTCATCCACTATCAAAAAATAGACAATTTTGGTCTCTCTATCCAACAATATTAGTCCACAATACTAAATATAAATGTCCAATAATAGTTATCTAATTTAAAAAATATACTGTGTATGTTGTTGTTGTTGTTATTGTTGTTGAACATATTTGTCAAGTCAATAGGGGACAAGTATAATTGGACAGGAGGAGTAGTTGTCACTTTTAACATTAATTACTTATTTCTAAATTATTTTTCAAAACTAATACTAAACACCAATTAATAAAATTAATTTTATAAAATAATCATATCAATCATTAGTTTTATTGATCGGTTAGCTGAGAATGAAGAGAATACTACCTAAATATTAAATAACTATATAGAATATTACCAGTTTTGAAATTATAAATTCAAAATAAAATAAATTTAATAAAATACACATCTAATTCTTAAAATGGAGAAAGCAGATAATTTTACGAGTGCTTGAAAAACGAGATTGTCTTTTCCATCCTCATCAATGAAATTAATAATACAAAATATGGTGTATAAGAATGAAAATTAATTAACAATTAGAAATTGTTTGGTAGAATGTGATGGTGTATTTGTATGTGTTAGCTATGTTTGCACTAGTTATGCTTGTATTTTTCTTATGCAATATTTGATTTGATGTATTAAAATAACGTGAATTACATAATTTCTAAATTTCTTTTTTACAGAAATACGCTTCCTATATATGTTGGAAAGGATACGAATTTTTTTTTGAGGAATAATAGTGTCTTTAATCATGTTAGTGCTTGCATTGGATCCATTACATTGCTAATACCATGAATTTCTAGGTATTAGTAATACACATCTTAATACACAATAAGGGGTCATTTGGTAGAGAGTATTTTAAAAAATCTAATGCATGCATTACTCTTGTGTTCTAATAATACCTTGTTTGGTACATCTTTTAAGCCTATGTATAACTAATGCTTGCATTATTTATACACTCTATTGTGTATTACGTTGTGCATTATTAATACCATTATTTTCTATGTATTAGTAATACAAAGGATTTCAATACATGCATTAACTTATTAAATGAAGAAATTGTCCCTTAAATCTCTACAAGAAAAATATTCATTTTCCTTGTATTTTACCTCTGTTCTTGTACTTTGTCTTTCTCTTCTCTACACTGCTATGGAAAAACATGAAAAATTTTCACCATATCTTCTTCTTCTTCTTTCAAGATAATTAGACATTGTTTGCTCTTCTACACTAGAATTAGATGTTCTCTTATTGGGAGCTTGGATGTGAAATTGAATTCTTTGTTTTTGAAGGTTATTTTTGGATTCTTTGTTGCTTAATTTTCCACGCTAACCTGTAAAATCATGACTATTTTTGATGATTTTCTAAAGTTGTGCATAAAAATTAGGGAAAAGGCTCTGTTTCCACCTTCAACTATACACGAAATTGCTTAGACACACACAAACTTTCGGAGGATCCTATTACCTGCCTGTACTAATTAAAACCATATTTTGGCAACCTTAGTGTCTACGTGGCACATCAGTGAATCAACATATTAAAGGTCCACGTAGGCACATGTATGTGCCACGTAGTATCTAAGGTTGAACTTAAAATTGTGTATGGAACTAAAAGGTGGTATAGAGGTGTTAGTGAATGACGAATATCTCTTTGAAGACCTTGTGGTGTTGTATGGGTCTTGATAACCATGAATTACCTAGAGTGATTAAAGTTCCATAGCCAATAAAACATGATGGCTCGTGGTTAAAGTTCCATTTCTTGATTAAAGTTCCATAGCCAATAAAATATGATGGCTCCTGAATAAAGTTCCATTTCGTGATTAAAGTTCCATAGACAATCAAATATGAAGACTCATGATTAAAGTTACGTTTCGTGATTAAAGTTTCATAGCCAATCAAATATGATAGCTCGTGATTAAAGTTCCATTTCGTGATTAAAGTTTTATTGCCAATCAAATATGATGGCTCGTGATTAAAGTTTCATTTCATGATTAAAGTTCTATTTCGTGATTAAAATTCCATAGACAATCAAATCTGATGGCTCATGATTAAGTTTCATAGACAATCAAATATGATTAGAGTTCCATGTCTAGTTGAAGGTGTGATCATGTGATTAGAATTCCATGCGTACTTAATTCTGGTTATGGGTAGGGACCTTGTTTCGATAAATAACTATGTGGATATAGTCTCTTTTCTTAGTAAGTGTACCCATGGTTGAGGTATTTTTTCTAAGGATGTGTGTATGTGGTTAAAGCTTTAAGCCTAATGAAAATGGTTTAATCGTAAGTATGGAATGCTAGAGTCCTCCACTTTATGCCTCATGATTGAATGATTTGAGAATGCATGATAAGCCTTGTTTCCTTGTGGCCTAATGTGATCAGGATTGAGTATATCTATGTGTGTGGGTATATGTTTGAGAAGGATAATGAGCCTTGATATCTTGATTTCTATGTGACATATCTATATGTATGAATAAGTGCATGAAAGTGATAAAATGTGATGTATTGACTTGTTATTTGGTTGATAATGTATTTTATCACTTGTGCCTCAGTTACATGCTAGCGTTCTAAATGCTAACCATCTCCGGACATTATGTCCCCATGCGACGTAGGGCTCGAAATACCTTCTTCTTTTCCCACGCAGTGATTAGACGATTGAGGCAGATCATGCTTTGACTTGAAGTGGTGAGCTTTCTTACTCTGGAAGACGTCACCTCTCGGTCTTCTATCTTTAGACTTAGTCTCTTTTAGAATTGGTTTGGCTATAGTCGAGGTCTTATCCCGACATATATATTTTCTAACTTCGGCTTTTGTATAGAGGTATTGTGAACAATCGTGGACTTGAGAGTAGTTATTATTATTATTATGAAATCTAATGTTGACTTACTTTATTATTTATGCCATCTTTACATGAGACTTGGAGTCCTTTCAATTCCTATGTTATGATAAGGCGAGTAGGTTAGGTTATCGAGGTGACCTCTAGTTTATGTGAGCTCAAGGTGCCTATTAGACATGGCCCAAAGTTTGGGCCATGTCAATTTGGTATCAGAGCCTAGGTTTATGGTCAATTGGGAGTTTACAACACCATGTCAAGTAGAGTCTCTTTTATAGGTGTAAAGCTTGCCACACTTATAAAAGAGGGGCTATGAGAAATCTTATGAAACGTTTCCTTTTCTTGTGTTTCGATCCCAATACATATAGAGTCTAAGGTCTTAGATTCCTCTAACTTCGGCTTGCTCATCTTTTAGATCATGTATACAAGAAGATCTGACGCTCAAACAAGCTCTCCTGTTTCGATAGGGGGCAATATGGACAACGCTTGTCCAACTTCTGGGATTCAGACTCGGTCAAGAGTCATGACATCTGACTGTACTCATGGGTTTCCACTTGTTCTCACTAACACCTCTGTTGGAGGTGGCATTTCTTCTTAGTCACCTCAGGATGCTAGTCTCGTTGCTCCCTTGCTCAGTTGGATCAGGTTGGTGGAAAGTGATCTAGGAGGAAGTATTGGTCGGGTCCTAGTTTTCACTCCACTTCTAGTGCTCCCTACCTAATTTTTTTTTAGAAAATGAGTGTCTTTAGATTGGCAATGCTTATAGGGCATAAGATGCCCAATGTCAGGTCGGTGGAGCCCAACCCTTATTTACCTAACCTCCTTGTCAGTTTTGCGGTCAATCACACTATTGTTGTTATGAGAAAGAAAAGAACTGATGTTTTGTATGTGGTCAATTAGGTCATATGCAATGGGAGTGTCCCATAATGGTTGTAGCTTGGGTAAGACAAAAGATGTCGGTTATCAATTCTCTAGCTTTGGCACCCAGGGATGCCTAAGTTCAAGATAATGATGCCCAACCGGCTCCATCTTACCCTCCTTGAAGATTTTGTGTTCAGAGTCATCATCGTCAGTATGATATGGGGAGAGAAAAATGTTACCATTGTGGTCAGGTCGGGCACATTCAACCAGAGTTCCTCTCTCGAGCGACTTCTTGGGCCAACAAGGCCTCTGTTGCTACTTCCTCTATTCCTGCACCGAAGGGTGCTATCTTTTTCTCTGTTTCTGGTACCAACACTGGTCAGGGTCACTCATGTGCACTTTATACTCACCAGTAGTCTGAGGTATCCTCGAATATCATTACAGGTACGTTGAAAACTCCTTCTTTGCATTGTGCATGCTTTGTTGGGCGTGTTTGATCCCATTGGTGATCTTGTATTTCAATTTAGTTTCGAGCCATTTGGGCTCATTTTTTTGTCTCTACCCTGGAAAAAGACTCCGTGATTGTAGGGAGTCTATAAGGGGTATTTGTATCATTTGGTCTGAGTTAAAGGTCCCAACTCGGAAGGGCCTTCTTTAGAACCGCTCTCATGGTTAATGAGTTTTTTGTTGTTTCCTTTAGGTTGATCAATGCCTCGACGACATTTATGGACTTGGTGAATAGGGTCTTCCATCTGTTCTTGGATATGTTTGTCGGTGTTCTCGTTAATAATATCTTAGTATATTCGAAGAGAGAGGCAGATTATGTAGATTACCATTGTGCCATGTTACAAACCTTGGGGGGTCATTGTTTGTGTTCTAAGTTCTCCAAGTGTGAGTTTTTGTTGAAAGTCATAGCTTTTCTTGTCCATGATATCTATCCCTAGTGAAAGGGATCATGGTAGATCCTAAGAAAGATATGCGAGGGTGTGTCTTTTGGTGTCCAGTCCTAAGGAATCCTCCTTTGGTAAGTTGTATAAGATGAGTCTAATTCGTTACTTAGGTAGTTGATATAGAGCACTTAGTACCTATGATGTCGTATTTCTATTGAGGGTCTTGCCTTGAGAGGTGTGAGTGGTTTTTGTGCTTTAGATTCCTCTGTGACCCTTCTTGTGTTGGGTAGTGGCTTGGAGAGCATGGTGATACATTGAAATGGGAAGTGTAGAAGTCTTTAAATGGGGGAGGCTCTAGGGTGCCTTTTAGGCATCGTATGGTGGGTGATGTCATCCTTTTTTTTGATGGCATAATGTTGGTAAGGGTAAGTTGTTCAACCTCAATTTAGTTTACCAAACCTTAGTGAAGATGAGGGTGATTCGTGAAAGATTGGGAATTGCTTAAGGTCCCCAAAAGTCCTATATGGACGAGTGGCGTAAGGGTTTAGAGTGTGGTATTGGTGATTGTGTATGCGTGGAGGTGTCTCCTATGAAGGGAGTGATACATCTCGATAATGAAGGGAAGCTTAGTCCCCGGTATATTTGTTCCTATGTGGACTGAAAAGGGGTTGGCAATGTTGCCTAAAGGATGGAGATGGCTTCTAGGTTGAACTTCGTTTCTACCAAATTATTCATGTCATTAAGTGCGAAGACATGTAGGTGATCTTTTAATGGTAGTTCACTTAGAGTATGTCGGTATTTTGGGGTCTTTAACTTATGGAGAGATCCTGGTGAGGATCTCGGATCAACACGTTCACCGGCTGCGAACAATAGGAGTGGTTTTGGTGAAGGTTCTATGGGGGAACTGATGGTCCGAGGAAGCTACTTGGTAGGTGGAAGAGGGCATGAAGTCCAAGTATCCACAACTATGTTTTGTTCTAAAAACTCATGCTTGAGGTGTGTGTTGTTATTCCTAAATTGCTCTGTGTCTTTGATAGACAGTGGATTGAAATCCCCGATGTTTGTAAATGATTGATGACTTTGATGAACAAGGCATTCAAGTTCCCAAACATTTAAGTTGCTTTATATCTTTGCTCTCTCGTTTTTCAACCACGTACACCCTTAACACCGACCTAGATGAATCACTAAGATAAGCACGCAAGTGATCCTGATCGGTCATCTTGAAAGGTAGTACCCTCTGATTTTCAAAGGAGTTGTGCATGTAGCTGATGACGAGTTCTTTCGGTTGACAATTCAGTCCACAATAGCTGATGATTGAGTTTACAAAATCATCATACGAAACATCACTTTGAACTGTCATAGCTATAATCTATATTATTTTACCCTCCTTCCAACGCCATACATATCGATTGCTCTTCTCGATCCATTAACCATGACAATCCACCCCTATTGTTATTGATCCCCCCATTAGTGGTACCTAAATAAAGTCATTTGTTAAAAAAAGTTAATAGTGATTTCATAGTGTCATGCATAAATCCCAATAGATGTGTAATCTGTTGCAACAGGTGAAATTTAAGTTGCAACAGGTAAGTGATCAGTCACAAAAGATTACTTACCTGTTGGGATTCATGTTAATCTCCTGAAGCTGATTTCAACAGACGAGTCATCTGTTGTAATAGTTGAATCATATGTTGCAGCAAATATATGAAATGCCTATTGGGATAGATGTTACAATACTCAGGCACCTTTGAAGTTGATTCCCAACAGATGAGTGACATGTTACAGTAAATCATTAACCTATTGCGACAGATGACTTACTTGTTACAATAGATAATGCGTCTGTT
>JAPEIP010000007.1:186272627-186285901 GCA_026120095.1 Capsicum chinense
AATCAAATATGATAGCTCGTGATTAAAGTTCCATTTCGTGATTAAAGTTTTATTGCCAATCAAATATGATGGCTCGTGATTAAAGTTTCATTTCATGATTAAAGTTCTATTTCGTGATTAAAATTCCATAGACAATCAAATCTGATGGCTCATGATTAAGTTTCATAGACAATCAAATATGATTAGAGTTCCATGTCTAGTTGAAGGTGTGATCATGTGATTAGAATTCCATGCGTACTTAATTCTGGTTATGGGTAGGGACCTTGTTTCGATAAATAACTATGTGGATATAGTCTCTTTTCTTAGTAAGTGTACCCATGGTTGAGGTATTTTTTCTAAGGATGTGTGTATGTGGTTAAAGCTTTAAGCCTAATGAAAATGGTTTAATCGTAAGTATGGAATGCTAGAGTCCTCCACTTTATGCCTCATGATTGAATGATTTGAGAATGCATGATAAGCCTTGTTTCCTTGTGGCCTAATGTGATCAGGATTGAGTATATCTATGTGTGTGGGTATATGTTTGAGAAGGATAATGAGCCTTGATATCTTGATTTCTATGTGACATATCTATATGTATGAATAAGTGCATGAAAGTGATAAAATGTGATGTATTGACTTGTTATTTGGTTGATAATGTATTTTATCACTTGTGCCTCAGTTACATGCTAGCGTTCTAAATGCTAACCATCTCCGGACATTATGTCCCCATGCGACGTAGGGCTCGAAATACCTTCTTCTTTTCCCACGCAGTGATTAGACGATTGAGGCAGATCATGCTTTGACTTGAAGTGGTGAGCTTTCTTACTCTGGAAGACGTCACCTCTCGGTCTTCTATCTTTAGACTTAGTCTCTTTTAGAATTGGTTTGGCTATAGTCGAGGTCTTATCCCGACATATATATTTTCTAACTTCGGCTTTTGTATAGAGGTATTGTGAACAATCGTGGACTTGAGAGTAGTTATTATTATTATTATGAAATCTAATGTTGACTTACTTTATTATTTATGCCATCTTTACATGAGACTTGGAGTCCTTTCAATTCCTATGTTATGATAAGGCGAGTAGGTTAGGTTATCGAGGTGACCTCTAGTTTATGTGAGCTCAAGGTGCCTATTAGACATGGCCCAAAGTTTGGGCCATGTCAATTTGGTATCAGAGCCTAGGTTTATGGTCAATTGGGAGTTTACAACACCATGTCAAGTAGAGTCTCTTTTATAGGTGTAAAGCTTGCCACACTTATAAAAGAGGGGCTATGAGAAATCTTATGAAACGTTTCCTTTTCTTGTGTTTCGATCCCAATACATATAGAGTCTAAGGTCTTAGATTCCTCTAACTTCGGCTTGCTCATCTTTTAGATCATGTATACAAGAAGATCTGACGCTCAAACAAGCTCTCCTGTTTCGATAGGGGGCAATATGGACAACGCTTGTCCAACTTCTGGGATTCAGACTCGGTCAAGAGTCATGACATCTGACTGTACTCATGGGTTTCCACTTGTTCTCACTAACACCTCTGTTGGAGGTGGCATTTCTTCTTAGTCACCTCAGGATGCTAGTCTCGTTGCTCCCTTGCTCAGTTGGATCAGGTTGGTGGAAAGTGATCTAGGAGGAAGTATTGGTCGGGTCCTAGTTTTCACTCCACTTCTAGTGCTCCCTACCTAATTTTTTTTTAGAAAATGAGTGTCTTTAGATTGGCAATGCTTATAGGGCATAAGATGCCCAATGTCAGGTCGGTGGAGCCCAACCCTTATTTACCTAACCTCCTTGTCAGTTTTGCGGTCAATCACACTATTGTTGTTATGAGAAAGAAAAGAACTGATGTTTTGTATGTGGTCAATTAGGTCATATGCAATGGGAGTGTCCCATAATGGTTGTAGCTTGGGTAAGACAAAAGATGTCGGTTATCAATTCTCTAGCTTTGGCACCCAGGGATGCCTAAGTTCAAGATAATGATGCCCAACCGGCTCCATCTTACCCTCCTTGAAGATTTTGTGTTCAGAGTCATCATCGTCAGTATGATATGGGGAGAGAAAAATGTTACCATTGTGGTCAGGTCGGGCACATTCAACCAGAGTTCCTCTCTCGAGCGACTTCTTGGGCCAACAAGGCCTCTGTTGCTACTTCCTCTATTCCTGCACCGAAGGGTGCTATCTTTTTCTCTGTTTCTGGTACCAACACTGGTCAGGGTCACTCATGTGCACTTTATACTCACCAGTAGTCTGAGGTATCCTCGAATATCATTACAGGTACGTTGAAAACTCCTTCTTTGCATTGTGCATGCTTTGTTGGGCGTGTTTGATCCCATTGGTGATCTTGTATTTCAATTTAGTTTCGAGCCATTTGGGCTCATTTTTTTGTCTCTACCCTGGAAAAAGACTCCGTGATTGTAGGGAGTCTATAAGGGGTATTTGTATCATTTGGTCTGAGTTAAAGGTCCCAACTCGGAAGGGCCTTCTTTAGAACCGCTCTCATGGTTAATGAGTTTTTTGTTGTTTCCTTTAGGTTGATCAATGCCTCGACGACATTTATGGACTTGGTGAATAGGGTCTTCCATCTGTTCTTGGATATGTTTGTCGGTGTTCTCGTTAATAATATCTTAGTATATTCGAAGAGAGAGGCAGATTATGTAGATTACCATTGTGCCATGTTACAAACCTTGGGGGGTCATTGTTTGTGTTCTAAGTTCTCCAAGTGTGAGTTTTTGTTGAAAGTCATAGCTTTTCTTGTCCATGATATCTATCCCTAGTGAAAGGGATCATGGTAGATCCTAAGAAAGATATGCGAGGGTGTGTCTTTTGGTGTCCAGTCCTAAGGAATCCTCCTTTGGTAAGTTGTATAAGATGAGTCTAATTCGTTACTTAGGTAGTTGATATAGAGCACTTAGTACCTATGATGTCGTATTTCTATTGAGGGTCTTGCCTTGAGAGGTGTGAGTGGTTTTTGTGCTTTAGATTCCTCTGTGACCCTTCTTGTGTTGGGTAGTGGCTTGGAGAGCATGGTGATACATTGAAATGGGAAGTGTAGAAGTCTTTAAATGGGGGAGGCTCTAGGGTGCCTTTTAGGCATCGTATGGTGGGTGATGTCATCCTTTTTTTTGATGGCATAATGTTGGTAAGGGTAAGTTGTTCAACCTCAATTTAGTTTACCAAACCTTAGTGAAGATGAGGGTGATTCGTGAAAGATTGGGAATTGCTTAAGGTCCCCAAAAGTCCTATATGGACGAGTGGCGTAAGGGTTTAGAGTGTGGTATTGGTGATTGTGTATGCGTGGAGGTGTCTCCTATGAAGGGAGTGATACATCTCGATAATGAAGGGAAGCTTAGTCCCCGGTATATTTGTTCCTATGTGGACTGAAAAGGGGTTGGCAATGTTGCCTAAAGGATGGAGATGGCTTCTAGGTTGAACTTCGTTTCTACCAAATTATTCATGTCATTAAGTGCGAAGACATGTAGGTGATCTTTTAATGGTAGTTCACTTAGAGTATGTCGGTATTTTGGGGTCTTTAACTTATGGAGAGATCCTGGTGAGGATCTCGGATCAACACGTTCACCGGCTGCGAACAATAGGAGTGGTTTTGGTGAAGGTTCTATGGGGGAACTGATGGTCCGAGGAAGCTACTTGGTAGGTGGAAGAGGGCATGAAGTCCAAGTATCCACAACTATGTTTTGTTCTAAAAACTCATGCTTGAGGTGTGTGTTGTTATTCCTAAATTGCTCTGTGTCTTTGATAGACAGTGGATTGAAATCCCCGATGTTTGTAAATGATTGATGACTTTGATGAACAAGGCATTCAAGTTCCCAAACATTTAAGTTGCTTTATATCTTTGCTCTCTCGTTTTTCAACCACGTACACCCTTAACACCGACCTAGATGAATCACTAAGATAAGCACGCAAGTGATCCTGATCGGTCATCTTGAAAGGTAGTACCCTCTGATTTTCAAAGGAGTTGTGCATGTAGCTGATGACGAGTTCTTTCGGTTGACAATTCAGTCCACAATAGCTGATGATTGAGTTTACAAAATCATCATACGAAACATCACTTTGAACTGTCATAGCTATAATCTATATTATTTTACCCTCCTTCCAACGCCATACATATCGATTGCTCTTCTCGATCCATTAACCATGACAATCCACCCCTATTGTTATTGATCCCCCCATTAGTGGTACCTAAATAAAGTCATTTGTTAAAAAAAGTTAATAGTGATTTCATAGTGTCATGCATAAATCCCAATAGATGTGTAATCTGTTGCAACAGGTGAAATTTAAGTTGCAACAGGTAAGTGATCAGTCACAAAAGATTACTTACCTGTTGGGATTCATGTTAATCTCCTGAAGCTGATTTCAACAGACGAGTCATCTGTTGTAATAGTTGAATCATATGTTGCAGCAAATATATGAAATGCCTATTGGGATAGATGTTACAATACTCAGGCACCTTTGAAGTTGATTCCCAACAGATGAGTGACATGTTACAGTAAATCATTAACCTATTGCGACAGATGACTTACTTGTTACAATAGATAATGCGTCTGTTGGAATCAAGTTCAGGTTCTATTGTTACAGGTTACTAATATGCTGCAATAGATATTTACCCTATTACAATAGACAACACATCTGCTGGAATCGAGTTCAGGTTTTATTGCAATAGGTTACTAATCTGTTACAACAGATATTTATCATGTTGCACCAGAAAAATAATCTATTGCAACAGATTGGTTATATGTTACAATAGATGATTCATCTATTCGATTCATATTATGGCACTATAGAATCAAAAACATGAATCCAACATAAGAGTCTTTCATTGGAATAGATGTCTCATCTGTCGCAACAGATGATTGATCTGTTTAAACAGATGGCTCTTATGTTGCATTCATGTACGTGTGCTATCTATTGTTGAAAAAATAGCACAATAGTAGCTACCCAGATGACAAATTCAACTAAAAATCATAATTTGACTTACCAAAGTCTCCTATGAAGTAATGCCAAAGTGGAAAGTGATGTACGAAACAAAATTTGACCTAAAAAATTGGTTAAATAGCAACAGTAGCGGTAACAACAATGACAACAATGGTCAACAAGAAGAAGATGAATATGATAATGAAGTAGAAGATAATGATAATGAAGCAGAAAATGATGAATGAAGCAGCAGCAATAATGAACAACAAAAATTGCTAAGAGAGAGAAAACAATAATGGATGAGAAAAGAGAGAAACACGCCTTTTTTCCTCCGTTTCTCGTTATATTAGGTAAATATTTGGATCAAAGTGTAAATTTAAAAACTTATGGGTTATTCTCAAAATTACCCAACTTTCTTAACCCATAATAAAGTAATTGTCACATCCACTCAATTATTAAGACTTGAGTCACCTACACTTCATTTTCAAACTCTTTTGTCACTTTTAGCTCAAAGCCCCCTCTTTCATAGTCATAGTTTTGTCTTCATTTTTTTCTTTCTCATATTGGATTGCTTTATGTGAGTTTAATAAAAGTAATGAAGAAAGATATAGACATGGAGATTCTTCAATTATCTGCTCAAAATTATAAAGGACGATTTTCATATTTTATTTTGGTTCTATTGAACCAATTATTGCTGTTTTTTTAAAAAATAATTTAATTTTCTTCTAAGAAATATTAAACTTTTTCAATGGCTTATTTTTCTTCTAAAATGGAGATTAATTGGAGTGGTGATGTCGTGGAATATCCGACATGAAAAATTAAATTTTTGCTTGAAAAGATGTTTATTCAAATTTCAAATTTTAGTTTGGTGGTAATTGGAGTATTAAAATTCCAAATATTTGGTAGTAATTTGAGAATTTAGATTTGAATTTAGATGACTTTGATATCCATAAATTAGTTAGGGATAGTTTTGCAACAACTCGATCATCTTATAATGGAATTGGTGATAACAACGATTGTTGGAGCTAAATAGCTATGACGGAGGAACTTCTAAGAGCATTTAAAGAAAAAAGGGAGAAAAGAAATAAAGACAAATAAAAGGAATTATCTAAAAAAAATACAACCATAATTTCTTTAAAAAAATATTAAAATTGATTTGACATGTGTAAAATTGTGATTGACACATCATGTAACGCCCCGAGTCTGTACCCCAAACTCTACACGGTGCTCATAATCCCAGAGGACCATAAGCTAACCCATGACTGGTACCTGCTGCAATAACTGAATAATAATACTATAAATATGCAGAAAGCAGGCAGAAACTAGCCATAAGGTTCAACACTATAAATAAAACTGAAATATCTGTATGAAAATACTCTAGTCTGAAAAGCTTCTAAACTGTCTGAATTGTGGAGTTAATGGTATAAGTCCCCAACTAACACTCACCACTAACTCTTTCTGCTGAGAATTTAAACTGTTAAGGGTGGTCGGGAGCCCATGCGTCTGAACCTATGATATAAGACATCATAGCATAAAAAAAAGGCATGCGTCAGTACTTTGAATGCACTGGAATGCTCAGTGAGGTAGGATGAAATACATGGGTTCATATGCATGAACAATACTAACTGAATATCATGAATATGACTGAATGAGAGTACATGCATAAATACGTATACTGTAACTGAAATCATGATAACACCGAATACTGAATCTAAATACTGATTAACTGATATCTTATTATACTGATACTAAATTACTGATAACTGAATGACAGTATCTGACATTCCTAAATCTGTAGAACTAAACTAAGTTCTATAATGAGACTGAATCTGAGACTGAGACTGTGGAAAGTAATCATCTAATCGACATGCCCCTTCTCTAACTGATTTAGGGTCTAACCTATAACTCCATTTGGAAGGGTGTCAATACCGTGCCATAGGTAAGGACAAGTGTTGAGTTACCTTTATCTAGCAAGTGCTCTAAACGAGAATGGTGGTACCTTCAATGGGCAGGTAGATCACCTCATCAACTATCAACTGGAAGGTTTATGTCTCAACTTACGCTGACTACTTAGTTCTGGAATGTAATGACTGCTTCCAAGGATTACACCCTCTACTGGTAGGTAAGTCCCTATCCTTGGGCTCACTCGGTGCTGAATCCTACTCCCAACTGAATAGACACTGGACTAAATTCTAAACTATACTAGGCTAGACTGAACTATTACTGATCCTACTATATAATTGAACTGAACTAATTTTACTGAACTGAACTGGACTGATTCTGAGCTCACTAAGTTTTTCCTAAGTACTGTAACTGACTGAATACTATTGATCATGACATGACTGAAACTACTCTGTGACTGACCATGGCTCTAGACAAGCAGCTAAATTATCGGGTATTAAATACCTCCAGGACTCGATAGCATAAATTTAAAAGGTATGACATAATTTTGAGACATGATAACTAACTACTTAGTCATCATTCATTCTTTTGGGCATTTAAGCAAACACTTGCATGACATGAACTTGTATACATACTAACATGATATAATGTCACTATTCAACTCACATGGACAATTCATCAATCACTTGTGGGGCATAATATATGCACATAATACTAAAATAACATGTAAGTATCGTGATTCAATTCCAATTTCACAATTCCAAGGGTGTCAACATAAATTCACATAATAAAGCACACATATCAATTAGCTCTACATGAATCTTGTAACAAATCATGAAATAGAAACCCAACTAAGTAATAATCATGAATACACTTTAATTCAAATCATGAAAATCATAAAATCCATCTATATGAACTTTAAAAGAGTTTGTTGGACTCCAAGGGTGGAAGGAACCCTTGGATGAACACTTCACATACCTTAGTTGGTGAATTCTTGTTAATTAACGGTGAAATCTTGATCCTTGAATTTGAAATTTAAAATCCTAGAGTTTTTGTTCTTGAGCAATTTGTGAAAGAATAAATATATTTTTCTAAAAGAGGGCTAAATTTTGTGTTATGGGGGCTTAAGAAAGTGGAAAAAAGACTTAATTAAACTTGAGGACGTGGCTGTTTAATGATTGTAAGCTAAACCATCAACGCGTAGACCAACGTGCTACATCATTGGCATCGACACGATGGCCAACACATCGCGTTGAGTCCACGTTGGTTTACTGGAAATTGCACTGAGATGAGGGAAAAGTTATCTGTCGACGCGATGGATGACGCAACGCGTCAAGATCGAATTGACTCACTATTTTGGTCACTCGAACATGGTCTAAACAAAGTCCAAAAAATTCAAAACTTGTTGGAGAACACTTATTGACATTCGTGATCATGAATTAACTCAAATATCAATATTTAATGAATGTAAGGGTCACCAAATAAGATTGTCAACTTTTGAATGCTAAAATAACACTAAGTATGAATACTTAGCTAGAATTTTCTAAGTCTGGGACCCCCTTCAACAAGATTAAAGGACTGAATTAAGCTAAGAATATTGTGGGGTTTTACAATATCTTCCCCTTGGAAACATTTATCCTCGAATGAGACTGACTAAGCTGAGAATATTGGTAGACTAAACTTACTTACTGGACATGAACATCCGAAACATGATTATATGACTTATATTTCTGTCATTCTGAATTTCATGATGAACATGCATATCTAAATCATGAGCACATGACTGAGTTAATTCATGAATACATGACTGGGATTACTGATAAGCTGAGTCTCATACTGAAACTGGATATCTGATGCATGAATACATGACTGTACTGACTCATGAACATATGACTAAATATGCAATGGTAACTAATACAAAGTTTGTAATGGAAAATTTGAGCATGAAACTAAATAAGCTTAAGGAAAACTATTACCTTGAGCTGGATCTGTGTTTGCAGAGAAGAGGTGAGGATACTTGTTCCACATATATGCTTATGCTTCCAAAGTAGCTTCCTCAATGGACTGATTTTGCCAAAAAACTTTGACTAGAGGGACTTCTTTGTTCCTCAAGCTACAAATCTGATAATCAAGGATTTCGACTGGAATTTCTTCGTAAGAGAGGTTGTTCTGAGCATCTATGCCCTCTATGGGGACGACGGATGATGGTTCACCTATGTATTTCTGTATCAAGGAGACATGAAACACTAGATGAACTAATGATAGATCTGAAGACAACTCAAGCTCGTAAGATACCTATCTGAAATGGCTGAGAATTTGATAAGGACCGATATATCGGGGACTGAGTTTCCACTTCTTGCCAAACCTTTTTACTCCTTTCATAAGAGAGATTTTTAAATATATAAAATCACCAATCTCAAACTCAAGATTCTTTCTGCGTACATCTACATATGATTTTTGTTGGCTCTGAGTTATCTTAAGCCTTTCCTTGATCAACTGAACTTTCTATAAGGTATCAAATACCAAGTCAAACCCTACCACTATGGCCTCAACCAATTCAAACAACCAATAGAAGATTTATACCTCCTCCCATAAAATACCTCAAACAGAGCCATCTGAATGCTGGAATGATAGCTATTGTTATACGCAAATTCAATCAAAGGCAAGTGGTCATCCCAACTACTTTTAAAGTCTATTGCACATGCTCGCAACATATCTTCTAAAGTCTGAATGGTCCTTTTTACTTGACCATCTGTTTGAGGATGAAAGGTTGTACTGAGGTAAACTCGGGTACCAAGACCCTTTTGAAATGCCTTCCAGAAATAAGAGGTGAACTTGGTACCTCTATCTAAGATAATGGACAACATAACACCGTGCAATCTGACCAACTCCCTGATATAAAGTTTGGCATAATCCTCGGTTGAATAGAAGGTATGGAATGATAAAAAATGAGCTGATTTGGTCATTCTGTCTATAATGACCCAAACTAAATTATGCTAGCGATGAGTACGAGGAAAACCCATCACAAAGTCCATGTTCACTTCTTCCTATTTCCAGGTGGGAATGTTGAACTCCTATATGGACCCACTAGGCTTCTAGCTCAATTTTAACCAGCTGACATATTGAACACTTAGCCACAAACTCTGCAATATCTCTCTTCATCCCACTCAACCAATAGATCTCTCGTAAATCGCGGTATATCTTAATGGCCCCTGGATGAATAGAGTAGCACGCACCATGCGCTTCTGTAAAAATTTGCTACCTCAAGTCATCTACACCTGGCACACATAGCTAATCCTGATAGTGCAACACACCATCTCTCCCTTAAGAGAAAACCTCTACCTTCTGATCTCTGACTGATTCCTTTAACTTCACTAGACTAGGATCCCAATCCTGCTTTTTCTTCACCTCGAAAACTAGGGATGATTCTGAACTACTCTGCACCCATACACTACCTTCTGCTAAATCGACTAAGTAAATACCTAGTCGGGCAAGTTGATAAACTTTCTAATCTAACTTCTTCTTACCATCCTCCACGTGAGCAACACTACCCACACTCATGTCGTAGTTTTTCAACAACTCTAACCACCATCTCTGATGAAGGTTTGAATCTTTCTGAGAGAACACATACTGTAGGCTCTTATGGTCTGTGAACATATCAACATGCACATTATACAAATAGTGCCTCTAAATCTTTAAGGCAAAAACTACTGCTGCTAACTCAAGATCATGAGTAGGACAGTTCTTTTCATGGGGATTAAGCTGTCTAGAGGCATAGGCTATGACCTTACCTCTTTACATCAAAACACACCCCAAACCAACTCTAGAGGCATCACAATATACCACAAACCCAATCTGAACCATCTGATAGGGTTAAAGTTGGAGCTTTAGTAAGTCGAGTCTTCAACTCCCGAAAAATCTTCTCATAAGAATCTGACCACTGAAATTTGACTTTCTTCTGAGTCAATCTGGACATAGGGGATGCAATAGATAAAAATTCCTCAATAAACCATCGGTAATAGCCAGCCAATCCTAAGAAACTCCTAATATCTGATAGAGAGATAGGTCTAGGCGAGTTTCTCCCTACTTCAGTCTTTTAGGGATCAACTCTAATGCTATCATCGAAAATGAAATGGCCAAGAAAATCCACTAACCTTAGCCAAAATTTGCACTTGCTGAATTTTGCAAATAGCTGATGGTTTTTGAGGGTCTGTAATACTATTCTGAGATGGTCTGCATAATTATGTTCACTGGGGGAGTAGACAAGAATGTAATCTATTAAGACTATGATGAATATGTCTAAGTACTTCTTAAACAAACGGTTCATCGAGTTCATAAAGGCTGTTGGGCAATTGGTAAGACCAAAGGACATGACTAAGAATTCGAAGTGACCATACTAAGTTCTGAAAGCTATTTTCGAGATGTCATACTCCCAACCTTTAAACTGATGATAGCATGATCTGAGGTCTATCTTGGAAAAGTAACTGGCACCTTGAAGTTGGTCAAACATGTCGTCGATTCTAAGAAGGGGATACTTGTTCTTGACTGTGACTTTATTTAGCTGACAGTAGTCAAAGCATATTTTGAGAGAACCATATTTCTTATGCACGAATAAAACTGGTACGCCCCACAGGGACACACTGGGTCTGATAATTCCTTTATTTAGGAGATCCTTCAACTATTCTTTTAATTCTCTGAGTTTTGCAGGTGCCATTCTGTATGGCAGAATAGATATGGGTTGAGTATCTGGAAGAAGGTCTATTTCGAAGTCGATTTCCCTTTTGGAAGGAACTCCAGGAAGATCTTCGGGAAACACACCTGGGAATTCACATGCTACTGACACTAATTCAAGAGTAGGGGTTTCTGAAGAGTTCTAGAATTGAATGAGATGGTAGACACACCCCTTAGATATAATTTTTCTCACCCGATGGTAAGAAATAAGCTGACCCCTAAGTGCTGAAATACTACCCCTCCACTCTAGGACGAGCTCATTTGGAAACTGAAACTAGACAATTCTATTTTTGCAGTCGACTGAGGCATAGCAGGAATGAAGCCAATCCATGCTGAGAATAACATCAAAATCAGTCATCTCTAATTTCACTAAGTCTGCTGAAGTGACTTTGTGAGATATCATAATACCCATCGGGCTATGATAGATTTACCTACTAGGGTAGAAAATGAGAGAGGCTCTACTAAAATTTTTGGACTGACTCTAAAATCAATGGTTATATATGGAGTAACAAAGGACAACGAAGCTCCTGGATCTAGCAAAGTATAAACATGTAAATGGAAAACATGTAACATACCAGTGACTATATCAAGAGAACTTTTTTAGTCCTGTCGGGACTGAAGAGCATAGAGTCTATTTGGGCGCTGCCCAGTGGTGGCACTAGAAACGACATCTTGCTGATTTAGACGACCAAAATGAGTTAGGAGATGGTTATACTGACCCTGAGAACCTGATTGGGGATAATATATGACTCTATGGACTGGTTTTCCATACCAAAAACACACATCAATGCCTGCTCTACAGATGCCCTGGTGGTTTCTACCATACTTCTGACAAAAGGGATTGGTTCGAGCAATACTAACACTGCCTTGGGGTTTAGGGCCTAGTGCCCTATCCCTATCACCATCTCTAAATTTTATCACAGGAGCGTTGGCTAAGGATGGAGCTGGAACTAAGGATTTTGGGTAGAACTGAGAATGATTGCCACCTTCTGACTTAGACTGAGCGAAGCTGAAACTACCTATTCTTGATCTCTTGTTCTCCCTCTTCTTTTCTTTATTCTTGGCCTCTTCTATTTGCTGATCATGGACCATGATCCTAGATATGTCCATCTTTTTATTCAGTATTACGGTCCTATACTCTTTGACCATGCTGCTAGACACCCTTGACACAAACTTACTCATTTTCACTCTGCTATCTGCTACTACATGCGGGGCATATTTGGCTAACTAAGTAAACTTGAGAGAATACTCTTGTACTCTCGTATTGCCCTCTTTCAGATTTATAAACTCCAAAACCTTTGCTTTCCTCAACTCTAATGGGAAGAACCTATCCAGAAAAACAGTGGCAAACTTTTCCCATTCTATGGGCCCTGCATCTACGAACCTTTTTGGTTTTTACTATTTTAACCATGAGTGGGTCACATCCTAAAACTGATATGTGGTTAATTCAGCACTCTCAACAGCAATCACCCCATAATATCAGTAACTTTCTACACCTGATAAAAAAACTCCTGAGGGTCGTCATCTGACTTAGACCGAGTAAAAGATGAGGGGTTCGTTCAGGTGAAATCCCAAATCCTGGCAGTATCAGTATTGGCCACTAGGTTGGCTAGAACAGGAGCTGGACATTTATTCTGGACTGCCACAAAATGAGCTAGGGTGGTGAAAGCTGTTTGAATTCAGCATGGAAAACGTCTTCGTCTAGAGGATCTGGCTGGACGGGCTAGGGTTCTGGCTGATCT
>JAPEIP010000007.1:186293045-186320636 GCA_026120095.1 Capsicum chinense
TATATATATATATATATATATATATATATATATATCTTCTTCCAAAATAATTATGAATATGAAGGGATGGTTAATAAAGATAAACTAACTACGCAATGCTCTTGCTATTTAGCTGGTGGAAGGATTTGGCGATTGCAAACTAATTGCCATATGCAAAAGATAGATTAGTGGAGGGTTACTTGTGGATTATCGGAATGTGTTTTGGGCCCCAATATAGCCAAGTCAGAAAAATGCTAACAAAACTGCTGAGCTTGACGACTATTATTGATGACACTTTGATGCTTACGGAATCTTTGATGATCTTGAGTATTGGATTTGATTTTGCTTCTCATGATGAAAAAGAAGCTGGAAAATTATTAGCTTCAAGTGTTGTACCAAATAAAGGGCACCTGGCTTGAATCTTTTATTTTATTTTTATTTTTTCTGTTAACAGATTTCTTTTATTCTCTGTATGTCCCTTTTATTTCTCATAGTTAGTTATAGTATTAGAAGATGTATATCTTTTTTATTCTCTAGTAGTAGTGGCCAAGTAATTGGGAAGTTAGAGTAGTGGATAAGTAGTAAGTTAGAGTAGTGACCAAGTAATTGGGAAGTTAGAGTAGTGGATAAGTAGTTGGGAATACACGTTCCTTTTGTTACTGGCTGTATAAATACATGTACAGGAGGTTCAATAAACATACAAAAAACTTTCAGCAATCTGTTTCTTTATGGTATCAAAGCAAAAGATCCTTCAGATCTCTAATTTTTCTCCTAATTATCAATATTATTTTCTGAAACTCTCTTGCTATGGTTAACTCTAATCCAACCAGTGTAAGAATTGATGATGTCTCTTCAGGCAGTCAATCTATTCAAACCACCTTCAACAATGAATCTGCTAATCCTTTCTTTTTTCATCCATCTGACTCACCCGGCATGATTCTTGTCAACTCTATTTTTGATGGGAAAAGCTATGGTGGATGGCGAAGAGCAGTTTTCATAGCTCTTTCCACAAAGAATAAATTAGGTTTCATAGATGGTTCAATTCCTAAGACATTGGATTCAAATCCATCGCATAAAGTATGGAATAGGTGTAATGACATGGTGATATCTTGGCTTCTCAACTGCCTGTCGAAAGACATCGCAGAGAGTGTCCTGTATTCCAAAACTGTAAGAAACATTTGGAACAAATTGGAGGATAGATTTGGTCAAAACAATGGAGCTTTTTTGTATCAACTACAAAAAGAGCTAAGTGATTCAGTTCAAGGAAATTCTAACATAGCAGGATACTACATGAAAGTGAAGAGAATCTGGGATGAATTGGATAGCCTAGATTCCTGCAATCACTGCTCTTGTGACTGCTCTTGTGTAGGTAAATCCAAGACAGTCAAATCTCAACAAGATCGTAGACTCATTCAGTTTCTTATGGGACTAAACGATGCATATTCAGGTGTGAAGAGTAACATCCTTATGCTTTCTCCGCTGCCTAGCGCCAACTATGCTTATTCCCTTTTGATTCAAGATGAGAAACAAAGGAAGGTACATGTTGGGCATTACTCCATTGAATCTGCCTTCATAGCCATGAGGCAACAAGATGAAAGTCAGAAACCATTCAAAGAAGAAGAGGATATTTGAATGTAAAGAGAAACCAACTCATTTGTTCTCATTGCAAGAAACTTGGTCATTCTTTTGACATGTGTTACAGGAGAATAGGTTTCTCGACATACTTCAAGTTCACAAAAGGAAAAGGAAAGCAAACTGGTAATGCTTGTGGGAATGCAGCAATCATGAAAAACAATAAAGGAAATCAATCTGGTCCTACTTCGGAGAAATGCACCACTCAGGAACAATACAATCATTTT
Source organism: Capsicum chinense (assembly GCA_026120095.1). NCBI lineage: Eukaryota > Viridiplantae > Streptophyta > Magnoliopsida > Solanales > Solanaceae > Capsicum > Capsicum chinense. Next base: position 186,294,884 of record JAPEIP010000007.1, read on the forward strand.
GCCAACTACTTCAACAAGTCAAATCTGAGTCACAAGAGGAAATAAATTCTAAGGTCACCGTAACTTTCAACTGTGATGGTATTCCTAAATATTCTCATGTTTCAAAATCTAATTTTGTTATATGGATATTAGACACAGGTGCATCAGAACATATGACCTGTGATTTTAATCTTCTGTTTAATGTTCATACTCTAGTCAAGCCTGTTTATGTAAATCTCCCTAATTCTCAACGAGTCAAAGTCACTTGGGCAGGATGTGTGTTAATTTTTCCTAATTTCACTACTTCTAATGTCTTGTATCTTTCTTGTTTCAAATACAATCTATTATCAGTACATAGATTTTGTCAAAAAGCTGATTTTATGTTCATTTTTTCTGCTTTTGGTGCAATTTTGTAGGCCCCTTCAATGAAGAGGCCCCTGATTCTTGGTAGACAAAAGGAAGGGATCTATCTTCTACATTCACTCAAGTCTAGTACTAGTAATTTAAGCATAAACAAGAACTCTTTCAAATGTAATACACCTAGTGATCAATCTCTACTTTCTATTTCATGTTCAGCAGTCAATTCAAATGATGTACTAATATGGCACAAACGATTAGGTCATTTTCCTGCTTCTAATGTGAGAAATATTTTTCAACATCCCTTATTCTTCTTCATTACTTGATAACTGTGAAACTTGTGCTAAGGCCCGACAAGTCAGATTACCTTTCTATTTTAGTTCCATTTCAGCTAGAGAAATTTTTGAACTGGTTCATGTCGATACTTGGGGCCTTATAAACTACCTACTCATGATGGATATAAGTATTTTTTAACAATTTTTGATGACTTTAGTAGAGAAACTTGGACTTACCACCTTAGCATAAAATCTAATGCTTTCACAATTCTTAAATAGTTTCTCACTATGATAGAAAGGCAATTTGAGAAGAAGATCAAGATCATTAGGTCAGACAATGCCTTTGAACTAGGGAGTAGCTTTGAAACTTCTTATTACCTTTATTCTAAGGGTATTATCCATCAAACAACTTGTGCTTACTCTCCTCAACAAAATGGGGTAGTTGATAGAAAGCACAAGTATCTTCTGGAAACTTGTAGAGCTTTACTCTATCAATCTAAGCTTCCTACGCGCTTTTGGGGAGATTTTTTACTCATGGCTACTCATCTCATAAATAGATTTCCTTCGAGGGTACTCAATTTCAAAACTCCCTATCAAGTTCTGTATGGTACCTCTTCCATTTATGAGAATCTCAAGGTTTTTGGTTGTCTAGTCTATGTTTGTACTCATTCTCCACATAGAATCAAGATGGAACCTAGATCTATACCTTGTGTTTTTCTGGGGTATCCAAGTTATAAGAATGGATACAAATTGTTGAATTTAGATACGAAGAAGGTTTTTATTTCTAGAGATGTCAAATTTCATGAAACTATTTTTCCCTTCTCATCTACCTCGCACAATCAACCTATTTTTCCCTCTGTTTCTCCAAATAATCATGCATCTATCTCTGATGAAACAAATTCAAACCATTTTCCATTTTCTATTACAGAAACTTTGGATCATGCTTCATCTTTCACTCATCATGTTACTCTTTCTATTGTAGACTATGATGAATCTTCCTATTATATTCCTCATCATCCTAACATAATAGACACTCCTTTTGAAACTGTCCTTCCACCTACCACTCCACCTACGGTCAGAACATCTACTAAAGAGCATAAAAGACCAGAGTATTTAAAGGACTATGTCTGCAACTCTGTCTTTTTCACAGATTTAACAAATTCTTGTTTGTCTGCTCCTATCAAGCCTATTGTAGTGTCATTTTCTACTCTTTCCTCCTCCAATTTATCCATGCTCAATTATATCGCCAATATTCCAGAACCTAGCTCTTATTCACAAGCAAGACTTCATCCTTGTTGGCAAGAAGCAATGACTAAGGAATTTGAGGCTCTAGAACTCAATAATACCTGGGAGGTCATTTCTTTACTAGATAGAAACAGAGTTTTGCCTTACAAATGGGTTTATAAAGTGAAATACAAATCAGATGGATCATTAGAAAGGTATAAAGCTTATTTAGTTATTAGGGGAGACACTCAAAAAGAGGGCATTGATTTTATCGAGACCTATTCACCAGTTGTTAAGATGACAACTATTAGGTGTATTTTTGTTGTGGCAGTCAAACGAAACTAGGACATTTTTCAACTAGATGTTAATAATGCCTTCCTACAAGGAGAATTACAGGAAGAGGTTTCTATGAAATGTCCTCCAGGTATGAACATCCACTCACCCAATCATGTCTATCATTTATGAAAATCTCTCTATGGACTCCGACAAGCCTCAAGGCAATGGTATGCAAGACTCACAACAACTTTGAGTTTTAAGGGATATTCCCACTCTTTAAATGATTATTCTTTATTTTTTAAAAAATCAGTAGACAAAGTCACAATCGTAGCTGTATATGTGGACAATATACTAATTACGGGAAATGATTTACTAGAGCAGAGTCATGTCAAAGCATTTCTTAATTCTGAGTTTCGCATCAAAGATCTAGGACTGGCCAATCACTTTCTCAGAATGGAAATTTTGGGTGAAGCTGATGGTTTAATATTGACACAGAGGATATTTATCTCAGAGTTGTTAACTGAATATGATTGTTTTAGAATGAAGCCAGCTTCATCACCTCTTGACCCTTCTCGCAAACTCAAAGCAGATGAAGGAGACCTTTTGAATGATCCGACTTATTATAGGAGACTCTTAGGAAAATTAAATTTCCGGACTCACATCCGGCCATATCTTTCCTTTTCAGTTCAACATCTTAGCCAATATATCCAAGCGCCTCGTCAACCCCATCTTGATGCTACATTTCATTGCTTGCGTTAGTTTTTGAGTAAACCAAATCTGGGTCTTTTTATGAATTCAGGATCTTCTCTTCAGCTGGTTGCATTTTGTGACTTTGACTGGGCTTCTTTTCCAGACTCTCGTCGTTCTATTAGTGGTTATTATGTGAGTTTTGGTGGTTCCCTGATTTCATGGAAATCAAAGAAACAATCTCTGGTTTCTCTTTCTTCTGCTGAGGCAGAATATAGATCTATGAGGAGAGTGGCCGCAGAGGTCACTTGGTTGGTACGATTGTTTGAAGACCTTTCTGTGACTCCGACTTTACCAATTGATTTGCACTCTGACAGCCAGACAGAGATACATATTGCTAAAAACCCGGTCTTTCACGAAAAAACCAAACATGTGGAGCTTGATTGTCACTTTGTCCAACAACAATTCCTCGCTAGAATCATCTCCCTCTCCTATTTACCTTCCCAATCTCAAATTGTGGACCTTTTTACAAAGCCTCTTTCCGGGCCATCTCATCGATCTCTCGTCGGCAAGTTGGGTCTCACTTCGTGCCCCTCCAACTTGAGCAGGGGTATTGGATTTGATTTTGCTTCTCATGATGAAAAAGAAGCTGAAGAATTATCAGCTTCAAGTGTTGGACCAAATAAAGGGCACCTGGCTTGAATCTTTTATTTTATTTTTATTTTTTCTGTTAACAGATTTCTTTTATTCTCTGTATATCCCTTTTATTTCTCATAGTCAGTTATAGTATTAGCAAATATATATCCTTTTTATTCTCTAGTAAGTTAGAGTAGTGGCCAAATAATTGGGAAGTTAGAGTAGTGGATAAGTAGTAAGTTAGAGTAGTGGCCAAGTAATTGAGAAGTTAGAGTAGTGGATAAGTAGTTGGGAATACGCGTTCCTTTTGTTATTGGTTGTATAAATACATGTACAGGAGGTTCAATAAACCTACAGAAAACTTTCAGCAATCTGTTTCTTTATTGTGCTTTTCACTAATGTGATCGAGAGGTAAATTATTCACTTCATCTATCTTTGCTATGAGTATATGAAAGACTTTTTACTATGTGTAATAATAGTACTTTGATCTCTCTATGCTAATTTTGTTTGTTTTGCAAAGAGTGTTTCTTTTATAGTATTTACTTCTTCCGTTTAAAAAAGAATGAGCAATACTTTATTTTCAACTTTTCACATGACATGTTTAAGATCACAAGATTAAAGGGCATTTTAGTACATTTGGCACTACTTTAATTTATCAACACAAGATTCATAGTGTTATTTATTATTATAAACTTTGTGCAAAGTCAAAGTAAGTTATTTTTTTAAAACGGAATAGTAAGTTTTTCAATTTCAACATCCTGCATAGCAAGTTTAAGGCTACAAAATTTAAAGAAGTATAAATATCTATAATTTAAGATCATAAAATTCAAAAAATCCTTTCAAATTATTTTTCTAATTCCAAACGCAATCAAGCTGAGAGACTTTAATTGTGACACAATGAGTATTACTTCTTGTATTTTCGTTTCTTGTTTTGCTTCAAAAGATGTTGATTCTGGTACATATTGCTTCATAACAAATCTAGAGGAAAAACATACTTTCTCTATTCTAATTTATTTATTTGTTTGGTTTTAACTTGATACTTAATTTAATTAAAAAAGTAAAAAAGACTTTCAAATAAATTAAATATATGAAGAATGTATCAAATTAAATATATTTTAGGTGAAGTGTTGAAATCAAAGAGTTGTCAACAAAAGAAAGAGACATTCTTTTTGAAAAGAACAAGTCCTTTTGTTTTAATTTATTTGTCATATTTTTTTTTTTTAGTATGTTTCAATAAGTATGTCTTTTTTTTTTTAATTTAATTTTAACTTTTCATGTGACATGTTTAAGATCATAAAATTAAAAAAATATTTTAGTTACATTTTATGTATCTTTAATTTTAGACTACGAAATTTAAAAGTCTTTCTTTGTTTCCTTAAATTAATCACTAAATTAAAATCAGACAAATAAATTGAAGAAAATGAGTAAAAAGAAAGGAAGACCAAAAAATTGAAAAGGAGTGGGTGATACATAATTCTATAAGAAAATGTTGGGGTTTTATTATGCTGATATTGCCTGAACTATTTGTCAGTATGTTCTTCTCCTGAAGCACATGTTTTATGTTAAAACTATTTTTCGTTCATACACTGGATTTGTATATTTTTGTAAAATATTACACAATTTTTGCTGGGCTTTTTTTCTTTTCGAGCAGTCATTACCAACAAAGTTGAACAGAGGGTCGAGTTTATGCTCCTCTTAATTTTGTAATTTTTTATTTATTAATAGAGCTTATGTTTGAAGCACCATCTATGGAGTATTTCTTTTACACCACCAGGTAAGATTAATCTGCTATAGTAGGTTACCAACTGTCTTCTAATTATTATTTTTTTTTCTAAATTTTAGGCACTGATTTTTTTATTTATCTAATTTCCTTTCCTTCAAATTTGTTGTCTTCATAGTGAGTTGATCGGATTTCTGTTTCTTTGCTTCTTCTACTACCGTAAGGTTGTATTTCTCATTCAAACCTTTCTCTAAATTGTTCTAAATGGTTTCACAATTGAAAAGTAACATATTTATTCAAAACTTTTTATTGTTACAATATTGATAAAACTTCAATTTTTACGTTATATTTCAATCCTTAAATGCGTGTAGCCAAACCCAAAGATTTACTTAATTAATGGGGACTTATAGTTACAACAAGAAAAAATTTCTCAAATTTCAAAGTACATAATGTGTTTAGAGAGTTACATGAAGAAAGTTCATAATATTTTTGAAGTGTAAATGAATTACTTCAACAATAATCTAAGAAAGAGAAAACGTCAAAATGGTAAATATTGTTGGGTTCGAAATCGACAGGGTATCGTGCAGAAGCTTTTAATTTGCAAATCATAAGACGATAAATTAATAAAAACTAAACAAAAACATAATAGTATTAATATGTTTTGGTCAAGAGACCTACATATTGAAAATCTAATATCGAAAAACACTAAATCTATTGGGAGAAATCTCCCCTAAAAAGACTTTTTAAAGACTATATTATGCATGTTATTATGTTGAGATATGAGAAGAGGGATCTTCTATGATCAAAACCTTTCCTCCAAGAAAGAGGTTAGCCAAATATGAAAAAAAATTATATTTTTCTTTCAGGAAAAGTAAAAGTAATTATGGTATTATTTTTATTTTCCTTACAAGAAAATTAAAACTTAAATTTGGTAAGAAAATTAAGGCAAAAATCCTAACAAATCTCTCCTTTTTAACTTGATTTTCTTGACGACATATTCTTGATCCTCCTTCTTCACACGATTTTCATATATCACTGTTGCTTATTATGATTCAAAGTTGATATTTATTGAAAATTGGAGCCCTATGCATTGAAAATAAAAGCATGAGTTAAAATTATTGGAGTCCGTGTTATAAGTAACAGGGTTGAAAGTGGAGTCTTGTGCATTGAAAGTGAGCACAGGTTAAAAGTGGAACACATGCATTAAAAGTAAATGAATGAGTTGAAAGGAGCCCAAGCATTAAAGCAAGTATGGGTTGAAAATCGGAGCCCTTAAACATGGGTTGAAAATTGATTTTGGTTTTAAAGATGGATTAACAGCGGGATCGTTGAAAATTTGTTTGGAACTTTTTCTCCACATTTAGCTTTTTTGGACATATATCTTCATTATCATCAAATTGATTGCAAATTGATTTGAACCTCCTTAAACTTGTTTTCAACCTCGTTTTACCAAACCACTGGATCTTTGAACCATAGGCTCTGATACCACTTGTTGGGATCGAAATCGAGAGGGCGTCATGCGGAAGCTTTTAGTTTGCAAACCATAAGACGATAAATCAAACGACAACAAAAACTAAACAAAAAACATAATATTATTAATATGTTTTGGTCAAGAAACCTACATATTGAAAATCTAATATCGAAAAACATTAATTCTGTTAGGAGAAATCTTCTATATTGGATACCACCTGAGTCGCTCCACCATATTACTAAGATTTCTCCAAGAAGTGTGATTTGCACATTTTGGGAAGACAACTTTCAGTAATACTTGCAGGTCCACCAGATTTCTATGTTTCCAGATGTCCCAAAAAGTCAGAATTGGAAAAGTTTGAATAATCAGTTTGTTCATGCAATTCATTGGCTTAACGTTTCACCAGCTCCTTAGTAGACTGGTCGGTGATGAAAGGTTGTTCATCTTAACTCCAAAGGATTACCAAAAGTCTTCCATGTTTTGGAAGCAATTTCACCTTCAATAAGGACATGTTTTATGGTTTCATCCATACTGGTCCTGTTACAAACACAAGTAGATACCACACTATTAACGTATCCTCCAACCACATCCAAAAAATCTAATTTGTTTTAAATCAATCTCCTGATAAGGAAAGACATTTTGAAAGGAACTTTCCCACGTCATAAATTGTTTTTAACATCATCTCTTTGTTTATGAGTGACTCAACTCTTATAAGCATCATTAGTAGAGAAATTTCCATCTTTACTAGTAATCCAAATGGAATACTCTTGCTCATTAGGATCAACTAGTAGGACATTCACAGTATTATTGATAATATTGTTTGGGAGGAATTCACAGAGACTATCAATTTCGCAATCTCCATCCGAAATATACTTGCTCACTTTGTTATTATTGTATTGGAAAGGAGGAAAACAGAGAGTCCCACTTCCCATCCAGTTATCTCACCACATGCTAATATCACCACAATTAATTTTCTAGACTCAGTTTTTCTCAGCCTTGTATCTAGTTTTTATCAAATTGCTCCAACAATAAGACTGTTTTGGTCCTTGACTTTAACAGTAGGATGAACTCTACAGCAATATTTATTCATCATGAAAGAAGTCCAGAGAGTTTTTTGGATTCTAAGATTCCACCACTTTTTATAGGCAAGTGAATCACTGATTCCATTTAAAATGTTCAAACCTTTACCACCTTCCTCTCTTGGATAGAACAAATTGAGCCAAGAGCTCCAATGATTCTTATGTTTATCATTGATGCCCCCAAAAGAACCTCGCTAAAAGTTTATTGATTACCTTTATGGTTCTTTTAGAAAGGTTCATATCAGCCAAAGTATAATTAGGAATAGCCTAGAGAACATGTTGAATCTAAGTGCATTTTCCACAATATGAAAGAAATGTATGTTGCCAGCCACCAATTTGTTTAATAATCTTGGTAACAAGATCATCAAAGTAAACATGTTTCTTCTTCCTAACATTTAAAGGGCACTATAGATAGGTGAAGGGAAACTTTTTGTGGTTATGGCCACAACTGTCAATCATCCTGTTGATTCTAGAAATATAAGTTCTAGGAGTTGTACTAAAGAAGTTTTAATTCTAATTCACTTTATGGCCAGAAATATTCTCATAAATTGACTTTTTTATGACAAGTTTAAGAGATTTACTTTTTGCACCACAAAAAAATGACAATGTCATCCACATATGCGAGGTGATTAACTTAGGATCTTTGATGCTCATGGAGAAAGGAACAAATTCAGGATAATCAAAGAGACTATTTAGAAGCCTGAACAAAACTTGTGAACCAAGGATAAATGGGGGGAAGGGGGTCTCCTTATTTAAATCCTTGTCCAAAGGTGAAAAATCCTTTTCCAGCCCCATTTATCAAACTAGAATAGCAGTACTATGAGATAAGTCTATTAAAAATATTCACCCACCAATCACAAAAACCAAATCTTTTAATCATATTGGTAATAAACTTCTAGTACATTCTATCATAGGCCTTAGCCATATCAAGTTTGATAACCATATTACCACCGGTGAGTCTAAGAAATGCCCGAATGATTTCCTGTGCCATAAGAACATTATCTGTAATGGATTTTCCTTTATCAAATCCATTTTGAGATTCAAAGATGAGATGAGGGAGATTATTGTTCAGCCTCTTAGCCAGAACTTTAGAAACAACGTTAGCCTTGAAATTTCTCAAGCTAATGGGCTTAGATTCAGTAAATGAGGAAGGGGGCTCCACTTCAGGAATAAGAACTAGAAAAGTGTGAAAATAGTATTTACTGAGTTTATTGCCTCACCAAAAACTCTTAACAAAATTAACAATACCATAATTAATAATACTCCAGCATTTCTTATAAAAAGTCCATTAAAACCATTTGGACTAAGAGAGCTTTTAAAACTCATGTCAACGACAACTTCTTTTATCTCATCTTTGATATGAAACCCAGATAACATATCGTTATCATCATTAATTATCAGCCCAGGAATATAATTGAACACATTAATTTCCTCCTTAGCAGATTTTTGGTTAAAGAGTTTCTGAATATATCTGATAGCACTCTTGGCAATTTTATCTTCCCCTTGGATCCATTTCCCTTTTCTATTTTGATCCTATGGATATGAATAGTAGAAGAAAGGTAAATTTAGAAAACCTTCTGCTAGCTCAGGATCATTAACTAAAATCGAAAGATTCAAATAAGAAGAGAAAGCCATAAAGGTGAAGGAAAATATTAAAAGAGAGAACTTGGTTTTGGAAGAAGACTACTTGAATATGCTTTGTGTTGGATTTTTTTTTTTGTTGATTACAAATATACAATGTGACTCCTATTTATACTTGCTTATGGATGATTTTAGATATTCTTCTAGATACATCCACAGAAAAATTCTAGTGACTTTCTCTTCTACTCTAGATATTTTCACAAAGTGCTTATCCAAGTGACTACACTATTCTTTTCTAGATTCTTTTACCTAGAATATCTAGATATTTCTTCAACATGATTATCCTAGAAATTACACTAGATGTTCTAGAAACTTTACAAGAAAATCTATGCTATCCAAAAATCAACTTAAATATTTTTCACACTCCCCCTTAAAGTAATTTTTTGGAAGCTATTCCAAACTTGTTGCAGAAGAACTCAAATGGAGCTTTGAACCATGTCTTGGTGAAACTCTTGGCAGTTTTATCCCAACTTCTCTTTCTTCTTCCAATGATGAAGATGTTCCATCATCGATTGGTCCTTGTTAAGTTTTATGATGTTGAGTTCTCGAGCTCTCCCTTTCTCTGAACTCCTCCATAACTTCATTATCTGGATACATACATATGACGGAAAAGTTTAAAGCTCTGGAATTCAAGATTTTAGAACTTACTCTTTCTGAAGCAACTCCTCAACATAAGGATACTTTATCTGTATCATCCTCCTCGTTTGATTTGATGATGATTTGATCCTTAATTTTCTGTGAAGCCTTAGTATCATAACAGGATCCACCACTAGATTTTATTTCTATCTCTTAACATATTGCATATCTCTCCATCTGAAATTAGGGCTTCATCATTTATGAGGTCTTTAACTTCTTCATCAACTTCTAATATTTGCTATGAGCCAATGATTGAACATGATACGATCGATGATTGATCAGAGACTTCAATTTTTAGTACATCACCCTTAATAGTTTCATCGATAAAGTTTTTACTAGGATATTGAGTTTCAGACGTTGTCTTTTCAGAATCTACCTGAATATCCTCCATGTCTAGAATTTTATTGCTATTTTTAGAATCTGCTTCTTTGATTTCCTTGATAGAAACTACCACATCTCCACTCTAACGTCTTTAACATCATCTTTCTTCTTATCGGTGCCTTCCTGCTCCACATGATACATTGCATTATATTTGATCCAATTTCTTTCCAAATTTATGGAAGTCAATGCATTTATTGCTCGAATCTCAACTTCTAAGCATCTTTTCCAACCTTCTTCTTCTTCAATAAATTTTTAAGTATGATCCATGTTGCTCTCCGTAGCTCAACAATATCTTCTTATATGTCTTGCTTTACCACAATGATAACATCTAAGAGACTTCTTAGTATTATTGTTAAGAGTCTCTTCATTCCTTCTAGTCGAGCTTATACCACTAGAGACTCGATTGTGAGACATATCTCTTACTTTTCCTTTAATGCGTCTTTTGTCATCTACAAGAGCATTTTCTTCCCTTTCTTTGACAAATTCACCAGCTAATTGTTTGGCTAGTAACTCCTGTGACGGTAACAAATTCTTAAATTCCTCTAGGGATAGTTGTTGAGCCCATCCTTGAATCGACGTCACAAAGGAAATATATTCTGGCTTCAAAACACGAATAATATTTCTTCTTATTCATGCTTCAGAAATAGCCTCATCCGAATTTAATAAAGAGATCTCAACACATAAGTTCTTAATCCTTAAGAAATATTCGACAATAGAAAGACTACCTTGATTGGTGTTCGCCAATTTATTCTCCAATATCTGTAGACAAGCTTCATTCTTTTTATTGAATAACTGGTCGAGGGTCCTCCAAATTTTATGAGTTAATTTACACCTTATAATATGGTCTAATAAAATAGAGGAGATAGACCTGTTCAGAATGAACTCCGCTTTAGCATTAGTCTGCTTCCACTTTTTGTATGCACTACTATTCTCTGGCCTGACATCCGGAGTACTTGTATTACTCCCATTAACAACATCCCACAAATCCTCACCCATAAGGTATGATTTCATACATGTCTTCCATACCTTGTAATTGGATTGATTCAACAACTCCATTTCCAGTCCATCAACGTGACTACTTAAATTCATTCATGCAAACCAGTTGAATCAACCACAAACCCAATCTTGAAATAAACACAAGTCAATCTATGACTTTGGCGCTGATACCATGTAGAGAATAGAAGAAGAAAGGTAAATTTAGGAAACCTTCTACTATCCCAAGATCGTTAACTACGATCAAAATATTCAACTAAGAAGAGAAAGCTAGAAAGGTGAAGGAAAATAATAAAAGAGAGAACTTGGATTTGGAAAAAGACTACTTGAATATGCTTTATATTGAATTTTTTTTGTGTTGATTACAAATGTACAATGTGAATCCTATTTATACTTGCCTATGGATGATTTTAGATATTCTTCTAGATACATCCACAAGAAAATTCTAGTGACTTTCTCTTCTACTCTAGATATTTTCACAAAGTGCTTATCCAAGTGACTACACTATTCTTTTCTAGATTCTTCTACCTAGAATTTTCTAGAATATTCAGATATTTCTTCAATATGATTATCCTAGAAATTACACTAGATATTCTAGTAACTTTATAGTAAAATCTATGCTATCAAAAAATTAACTTTAATATTTTTCACAGTGAAGTCTTCTCCTTTTGTCTTTGATAGTATTGTGATAGTAACTACTGTTACAATCACCCTTATGGAACTATTTGACCTAGGATTTTTGTTTTAGAACAGGTTTCTGCATATTTATCCATTTAACATATTCAGCATGGTCCTTGTTTAAGTCTTCTCTAGATTGATTAGTTTCATAGCCAAGTCAAGATCTTTCATTCTTTGAACTTTTGCTTCCCATTCTTCCACTTTATGAAAAAAATTTCCAATATCATCTTGGACCGAACACTAAGACTTTTTTTCCAAAGCTTTAAGTTTTTGTTCAAGGACCAATATTGGGTTCTCGAAAACATTCATGTTCCAAATATCTTTAACCAATTCATAAAAACCAGGTTGGTCCACCCACAAAATCCAAAAAACTTAAAAATATTTGATGACATTTTATTGGATTGAGGAATCTGTGGTAGACTTAATCAAAAGAGGTATGATCATGTTAGAATTTTGAAGTAAAGAGAAGGAAAAAGCAAGGTTCAGCAGTAATTTTTTCATACATATCAACATATTACAAAAGACTACACATATAGCTACATAAGTCTTACAAAGTTGGTAGAAAGTTGGTAGAGGACTATCTTACAAGACACACTTACAAAATAAAGACTTCCATTCATTTAAAAAACTAAACATAATATTTAAAGAAACTATTAAACAAAATACTATCTAGAAAATCTCATATTCTAACACTCCTTGAGATTTTCTTGGATACTCCCGACTTATCCCTTAAAACTTCAAATTTTCCTTTAGGAAGAGCCTTGGTCAAAATATCCGCAATCTGCTAATATGAGCTGCAATGAACAAGATTAACTTTGCCATCCTTCTCTCCTTGCCTAATAGCATGAAACTTTACATTTATATGCTTGCTACGACCATGTTGTACTAGATTTTTGGCCATAGAAATTGTTGACTTGTTGTCAACTTTAATGACAGTAGCTTCAATTTAATTTTCCTCTAGATCATGTAGAATTTTTCTTAACCATAGAGCCTGATTAGTTGCACTAGCAACAATGATGTATTCTGTTTGTGAAAATGATTGAGCTACCACCTCTTGCTTCTTTAAATTCCATAAGAACATGCCTGAATCAAGTGTAAAGCATATACCGAATTTCTTTTCATATCATCAACACTTCCTGCCAAATCACTATTTAAATAATCCATCAATTTCCCTTGCTCTTCCCTTTTAAATCAAATACCATAATCAACAGTTCTCTTGATATACCTCAATGTTTGTTTAGCGATACGAAGATGAATTTGACTTGGAGAATGCATAAACCTCGACAAAAAACTTTCCGCAAACCTGAGATCGGGTCTTATTGCTATCAAATATAACAAACTACCAATTAGACTTCTGTAAACTATTGGATCAACCCTATCACCTCCTTCAAACTTTGAGATCTTTTCATTGTAAACTAGTAGAGTTGATATAGGCTTACACCTCTCCATATTGAACTTTTTAAGAATATCCCATGCATATTTTCTCTAGAAATAAAGATTCCATCAGTAGCTTGATGAATCTTCATTCCCAGAAAGTAATTCATTTCACCAAAATCTGACAGCACAAACTTGGTCTCCATTTCTTGTTTGAACTAATTCACCATAGCTTCATTGCTTTCAATTACCAGAAGATCATCAACATAGAGTGATACCACAAGCACATCTCTACCTTTAGCCTTTTTCACATATAAAGTGGCTTCATTTTCACTTTTGTTGAAGCCACAACAAATAAGATGATCATCAATCTTACTGTACCAGGCTCAAGGAGCCTATTTTATCCATACAATTCCTTATGTAATCTGTAAACTTTATCCTCCATTTTTGCAATTTGAAAGCCTTACGGTTGGTTGACATAAATTTGTTCCTACAATGGTTCATTTAAGAATGTCGACTTCACATCCAGATGATACAATTTCTAATTTAATTAAGCTACCAATGCAAATAGAAGTTGTATCATATCATGTCTGGTGCGAATGTGGCTCCATAATCCAGAGCTGTAATATGCGCGTAACCTTTTACAATAAGCCTTTCTTTATATTTATTAACTGAACCATCTGGATTAAGTTTTGTTCTATAAACCCATTTCACCCCTATTACATTTTTGTATTTGGGTTTATCAACCAGCTTCTAAGTGTCATTATTCTCTATCATACCAATCTTATCCTTCGCGGCTTCTATAATATTTTTTAGCTTATTGAACTCAACCGAGAAGGTACATACGTTAAGTGTGATGGAGGCTCCAAAACTATCCATAATGGGTACTACATAAGTGCCTAATGTTCACTTGGTCTTTAAAGGGAATTTTTGTCTTTTCACCTTTTATTTGAGATGTAATATAAATAGAACATTTTAGGTTTTTTGCTCCTTATTTTAATATTTTTGAGACTTGTAGCATTGCAAAACTTTAGTCTTCTCTTTGAAGCTCCCAATCGAAACTATGGCTAGGCAAGTGAAGATTTACTTGTGTTTGCATATTGGCTTGAAACGTTGATGTTTAGAGGAGGTAAGGCCCTCTTATGTCAACGTAGAGTTAGGTTTGTATCATGAATAGTGTTAAGGGTCCAAGAGTGTAACAATTCTTGGGTTCTCAAGATTGTACCTTCATTTGGTCTAACTATTTATCTTGTATCTTGTTGAATCCGTTGGTTCTTTGTTGTTGTTAATGTACCCATAACTTTCTTGTTGTTGTAATCTTATTGTTTATGTGTTGACATAGTGAAGCCGTGTGGGGCCTTTTCAATTCACTATAGTCCTTGTAATCTTGTATTCTCTATGTACTTTATTGAATATTGTTGTTGTTGTCTTGAAAACATAGAGAATCCGAGTGGGGCCTTTGATTCTTTATTAATGTTGATCTTGTAGATTTCTTGAATCCGTGTTGTGTGTTCGATCTTGTACCAGTTAGCTTTCTGAGATCTCATACCCCTTATATTCCAAAAAATGAAATTAATCATTAAAGAAATAGAGAAATTAGTTTTGTGATTTCCCACTTGATTTAGGGTATATCTTGTTATTGCTCTTCTTTCCTAATTTCTTATTTTTCTTTTTCCTCTTTCTATTATAGAAAGAAACCTTTAATCCACCACTTCTTGAGTAATCTCATGGTGGATATCATCTTTTTCCTTTTCCATACTTCTCTTTGGTAAAAAATCTTCCACCAGACTAGTGGTAAGTTTATCAATCGAGTCTTGATTACAATCTATTCTGTCTTCTCTAGTGACTTGTTCTATTATGTTAGTATCTATTAGATGTTTCCCCAAATCAACTACCAATTATATCCCTAGATGATTTTTAATAACAGAATCTATACAAGAAGAGCCCATAACAGATACCTTTACCTTTTGGATGCTGGAGTTCCCAATGTCATTATTATAACTGCTATTCTGTTTTTATTCTTAACTTTTATTGGTCCTTTTTCTTTTCTATGTCCCTTTTATATTAGTCTAGGGAATTGTTTTGATCACTACTTTGATTCTCATGTTGTGTTTCTCTATATGCATCCTAAAAAGTATTTGTATCCTTGAACTTGGCATTTTGAACAACCAAGTTTTACCCATTTAAATGTGACCTTTGGATTCCTTTTAGCAATGTTTTTGGTATTTCCATTTCTCTTCTTCCTCCTTTTAGTAGCCGTCTTCAGTATATTATAAATTATTTTGATGTCTTCGCTTGCTTCTTTCACCTCATGAGCAACAATCATATTTCCATCAGCATATAATGTTTTTCCATTGATCTTATCGTAATCAGGAAAGTCTTACCTTTCTAACCACATTCACTGGGAATTTGATCCTTTTCACTTATTTTGCAAAGATCATTTTAATTTTCCTCCATCATAGCCTAGTGTCTAGCCTGCTTTTTTTGTGCTAACTATTTTTGTCTTTCCAGAGTTTTACATTCCACCATTGAATGGTCCAATTACTTACAATGCCTGTAATACTTTTGGCTATCTTCATATCTCAGTTTTTGTTCAAACCTTTTCAAAAGAGGTGTATCATCCTCTGACCCGATCTATACACTATGAATAACATGTTTGAGAAGATCGGTTTCCACTCTTACTTTGCCAAACACGTCTTGTTCTTCCTTTAGTAGTGTTGTCCATCTCTAGTGGTGTACCTAAATCAGCAACAACGATATATATAATATAAGGCCATGAATACATATATAATGGCAATTTGGGAAAAAGAACCCAACAGGGGCAATCGATAAATCCTCATCTAACTTAAATTTGGTGGTCATTTTTGAAACCATATATGTATTCCTTCAATTTCTGGCATCCTTTTTCTCCAAATAGTAATGAAATCCTAATCAAGAGTGAAATCTATGAATACATTGAAGTTATCATAGACTCCAATTTTACAAGTTCTTTTATGACCATAATACCTTTATTAATATTTAGTTTTAAAGATAATCACAACTATATCATTATGCCTGGTTTTCCTTGCTACAATTGATTCCGCACCTTGATGGAGCATCTATGGTAGGGTCTATCAGATTAAATATAGTAGCAGTTGATAACTATAAATAACTCAAGAATGAAAAAGGTAGAAAAATATTCTGTATTTTTATTTATTTACGATTGATAAACTAGAGACTATTTATATACAAAGAACATTAATTACAAAAATGATTCTTACACTATATCTTGCACAATGTCAACCCATATCTACACAATATAAGTTCATATCATTCTGTATAGTTAAAGCAATATATTCTTCCCAATGTTCTAGGATTAGATATAATCTTTTAGAATCATGTCTAATATTGTCAACATCCCTCTTGAATTGATGCTCCTTATTAAGTATTAATTTGGATTAGAGGAATTAGTGCCGGCTTCTAGTAATTGCTTTTGTAAACAAGTTTTTCATTTATTGTGAGATGTGACATGTCAAAGACTGATAACTTGATCAACAACAAGTTCATGAATGTAATGACATCCAATTTGATGTGATTTATGTTCTCATGGTGGATCAAATTTATTACTATTTATATGGCACATGCATTTTCAAAATGTAACATAGTGGCACCATCAAAAGATACATGATGTTCTGCCAGCAACCAACTTATCCATACAATTTTAGAGCAATCAGCTAAGATTGATCTATATTCTAGCTCTGTTGATTATTTTGAAATTCTAGGCTGCTTCTTGCACTTCTATGAGCAAGTGATGATCTGATTAATATGCACTGTCTTGTCGTAGACTTTTAAAAGTATGGATATCCTGCCCAATCTGCATCTTTATAAACTTCTTCATTTAGAAATGATTCTGAATGAAAGAATAGACCTCGATTAATTCTACCCTGAACATAGGAAATGATCCTGAAGAGGGCAGAAAAGTGATAATGTCATGGATTCATAACCAATTGACTTACGACTTGAACTGACTAATATATATCTGGTCTTGTAATTTTCAAATAAATTAGACAACCAATGAGCCACCGTAAGAGGGTCTCTATCATTATTTTTATACTTTACATTGATCTTTACAAGCATTCTTGTGTAACAAGATCTTCTGCATACTTTCTTTGGATTAACATTATAATCCTCATGCAAATTCAACCTCTAACCCCAAAAAATATGTTAATTTTCCAAAATCCTTCATTTTGAAGGTTGCATTAAGAAGATCCATTAGCTGTATAATTCAATTTTCATCATTGCTAGTTATAATTATATTGTCCACATAAAGTACTAAAATTGACATACCACTCTTAGAGTGCCGAATGAATAATGAATAATTAGAAACTAACTGAGAAAATCTAGCATTAATGATGGTAGATCAAAACTTCTCAAACCGTGCACGTGGTGGTTGCTTGTGACCGTAAAGACTCTTCACAGACGAGACACTCCATGTCAGATTGGATTGGGTTGTATGCTGGATGAGGCTTCATGCAAATAACCTGACGCAGTTCTCCATGAAAAAAAATGCATTTTTCACATTCATTTGATGAAGTTGCCATAGTTTCACTAAGCAATAGTGAGCAACACACAGACTGTCATCATTTTTGCAACAGGGGCAAAAGTTTCCTTATAGTCCAACCCATATTCTTATTTATATCCTTGAGCTATTAGCCAAGCTTTATACCTATCCAGTGTGCCGTCAGACTTCATCTTTACAGAGTAAACCGTTTACTTCCAATAACAGAAGCTTCCGCTAGCTTATATCAAATCCCATATATGTATGATTTTCTTCTAAAGCCAAAAGTTCCTCTTTACTGACTTTTTCCGACAATCATGACTCAACGCCTGTTGGTAAGTAGTTGGGGCAAAAATATAATTCAAATTAGAACTTAAGGCATAAGACTGACAGTATCTACCTGGAGAGTACCCATATCAATCTGGGATAGATGTTTTATGTCCAGATTAACAAGAAATGGAAATTGGAAGATTTATTTGATTATTTGGTATATGTTCACCATTAGAATCATTATTGTGCTCAGATGAGTGAGTTGAAGAGGCATACACTGAATTCGGTGAGGAAGTATTATTACCTATATCATCTGTAGTGAATGTATAATATTGACCAAGATCATTAGTAATTCCATTGGGGTCTTTGTTGGGAGCTATAGTATTTTGTATTCGTGGATTCTCAAACTTTTACAAAAAAAATACAAAGTCAGATGTTGTGGAAGAGGCTGTAGGATAGGCAAACAGATGCTCAAATAAAATTACATGTCTAGAAACCCTTAATTGTTGCCTAGAAAAATCATAACAAATGTAACCCTTTTGGACATCATTATAACTCATGAGAACACACCTCACAACTTTCATCTCTAGGTAAATGGACAAACATACACAGAGAAAAACTTTCAAATGAAAAATGGAATATGAACCATCATCTATGTTAATGGTGGTGGTATGTTATTTGAAAAGTTTGGATAGCTTCAATCCTAAATATTTTTGGAACATTTGATGTATCGAGAAAAGTTAACATAGTTTCCAAAAAAATATTTCTACAACACCATTTTGCTTAGGTGTGTATGTACAAGAGCACTGCAAAATAATGCCTTACTCTTTGAAAAAGTCTCTGAGTTTAAACTTCAGGTTTCCTTACCCAAATCATATTTAAAAAGTTTTATTCACTTAATACTGAGTCTCAACGTAGGTGACAAATTGTTTTGTGAGTTTAGGAACTTCAGTTTTGTTTCTAAAAAAAGAACACCCAATTATACCGTGAGACGTAATCAATAAACAAAATAAAATATTGATAGCATAGTCTAGATGAAATAGGTGCAAGAAATCATGTATCATTACGAATCAAATCAAAAGTAGAGTTTTATGACGCAGTGCTACAAGAAAAAAGCAATTTATGACTTTGGAATTGGGCATAATTTTCACAAGGTAATTTTGATGAAAAAAATCCATGATTTCTTATTCAAATAAAGACAATATTGTAACATAAAGGAATATTTTTGAACATCTGGATGCCCAAGAAGATGATGCCATAAGTACCATAATTATCCAGGTTTGTGATGTCTTCTGTAGAGTTAGACAAGAAACATGCATGGTGAGGTGTTTGAGACATGTACGACGGAACATTCTCCCAACTTTATGACCCTTGGAGATCACCTTTCCTATTTTCTGATTCTGAATAACAAAACCAAGATGTGAGAAAAAAACAAGACAATTTTGTTCAATCAATTGTCCAATCGAAATAAGATTAGCAGTGAGTTTAGGGACAAAAAGGACATTAGTGAAGCAATATGCATATCCAATGCAAAAGGTAGATAATATATCACCATTTGTTGTGACAATAAGATGATTTTCTGGTGTAGTTGATAATGTGTTTAAATTATGAATATCTCATGTCGTATGGTTAGAAGTACCCAAATCTATATGCTAAACTTTTGAATTCTTACTAGGATAGGCAATAGTGAAAGCATTGGAAATAACCCCAGGGAGAGCAGTCACGCTGATTCTTGTATCACTCCTGAAGTGTTTTTGGATTCAAGGCAGATAGTGGTCTGATCTATTCTTGACTCCCATACTATTTACAATCAAAGCATTGTGGTCTAGACTTTTGAGATGAACTCCAAGTGAAGGATTTAAGGGCACCTTTTGAAGTATACATAGTTGTGTCAATTGTGAAGGGCAGATCCATGGATGCTTGAGTGTTGATACACATCTCCTTATGAATGACTTTCCAAAAGCTACATTGATGTTTGGTAGAGTTTCTTCGTTAAGAATGTTATCTCTAATAGGCTCAAATTCAGGCCTCAATTTCATGAGAAATTGGACAACTTGAGTCTTCTTCCTCTCCAGCATAACTTCTTTGAAACCTGTGGAAGAAATCTTTCCTCCAAAACTTTGATCCTGTTCTGTCCAAATTGCCATAAGACCCAAATGATAACTCTCAATGTCTTTATCTCCCTACTTGTATTCTAAAAGAGTATGTTATAATTTAAAATCACGAGCACGGTTACATTGGAAATATACCTTTTTGAGATGCTTGCACATCTCTGATGCCAAGTTAAGTAGAAGCAGATATAGTAGACAAAGTGTAATATTTACGTGCACAGAATTGAGGATCCACAAAATGACACAGGCATTGTTAGCATGCCAAACTTGTTTTTCCTTGCCTTCATTTTGATTAGTAGTTGACCCATCCAAGATTCAAAACAAGCTTTTTCCTTGAACAAAGATACAAAAATAAAATTTCCGGATTGGATAGTTTTTACCATCAAATTTGGTAGAGAAAATATCATGAGAATGTGGCTCCATTAGAAAGATAGAATAGCAACAAAGAGTAAATTGAGCAATTCTAGGGGAAAAAAATTAGCCTCATGATATCTATAGATAACTCAAAAATGAAACACTTACAAAACTATTGTGTATTTTTGTTGATTTATATTTGATAAACTAGAGACTGTTTATATATGAAGAACATTAATTACAACCATGATTCTTGCCCTATATCTTGCATAATATCAGCCCATATCTATACAATATAAGTCCATATGATTCTGCATAGTTAAAGCAGAATATTTTTTCCAATCTTTTTGAATCAGATATGGTGTTTTGGAATCATATCTGATAAGGTCAACAACAGCATAGCTCCATTTCCCCTAAGTTCCTTTAGCATTCTTTGTCTGTAGGTGATCAGAGGAAATTGAGATTTAGCCAGAGTGTCTCCTTCCAGCGGCTCCATATCGGAGCAATCAGTGAAGAGAATAGGGGGAAATAACTATTAGAGAGTATTTTTAGAGAGCTAACAATGAAGAAATTAATTATTGATTATCCTACTCGATGAACACCTTCAGACTGATACAAAATCAAGGAGTTGATGGTCATATTTCTAGAAGTAGAGGTGTGCAAAAATTGATCCGATCAATAAATTAAATTGATAAAAATGTTATTGATTTATTGTTATTGGTTTAATGGCTTTATAAAAAAATTTATCGGGTTATTGGTTTGGTTTTTATTTACTCTTATTGGGTTAGTGGGTAAACCGATAACTCAATAAAAATATACTATATTACTACTTTACCCTACTATATATATCTCTAATTTTTACAAACCTATTCAATTTCCTTAAAATCTAT
The DNA here is from genome assembly GCA_026120095.1 of Capsicum chinense. NCBI lineage: Eukaryota > Viridiplantae > Streptophyta > Magnoliopsida > Solanales > Solanaceae > Capsicum > Capsicum chinense. The sequence goes on from JAPEIP010000007.1 coordinate 186,316,453, forward strand.
AACCCAATAAAGTCAAAAATTTTTAGTTTTCGGTCTGGTAAACCAACGGTGAGGCTTGCTACGGTGACAGCTGCATAGTTTGTGGATAGGATGGTGGACTTCTTATTTTGTGGAATTTAGTATTGCAAGACATACGTTATGTTTGCTACTATTGTTTTTATTCTTTGAGCATTCTTATTGATGTCATTTTAGTTTCTACTGCTACATTGCATTGAAAATCATTGCGTCAAATTGATATTTGTTTATGAGCATTTTTCTTATTGGTTAATTGAAAATCGAACTGTTAGGGATCAAAAATGGATGAAAAGTATCTTTTTAGTTGGTCATTATTTTAGCATATTTAAACATTAAAAATCCATAAATCAAACAGATATTACATAAAACCGATCCGAACCAATCAATGCACACCTACAGTGTGAAGTTTTCAAGAAGTTAGTTAGTTTTGTTAAATATCTATAGTGTGAAGTTTGTTGAGCAGTAATTGATTCGGTTAGAAAAGAATTAGTATGTCAAGCCTTGTATTCTATGGGATATATAGTCATTGCAAACAACAGTTACATTCATCATATGAAATACACATAACCTTCTTCTTCTCCTAAATTTTATTCTCTTTATTCTTTTTTTCACTGATTGTCTCCTTGAGATTCCTCCTGCAGAGTCATTCGATCCTCGAAACCTTGTAATTCCTGCAATCGAGTAACACAAACTTTATCTTCAAAAGAGTTCTTTGGATAGGGAGTTAATTTGGACAATGGATAGAGCCCTAAATCACTCATAAAATTTAAAAATTACTGAAGAAGACGTCTTATATCTTTAGTAAAAAGTTATTTAAGGGCCTCTTTCATATAGTCTACTCATTAAGCAGATTAAGTCGGGTGTAGAGTGTAAACAAATTTAAGTATAGATTTTAATTTTCTTAGATTATTTTTTTTTTAAAAAAAAACTTATAACTGTTACGTTAATAAATAGGTATTCGATATTGTATTTTCGACTAAAGTGACCATTACTATCTGAGCAGAGTTAGATGGCTTGTGGAAGACAAAATAAAAATAAGTGATTTTGATGATCAATTACTACGGGTTGAATTTATATCACCATTTGGGCTATTAACTCATTATATATGATGTGTGAGTAATATTTATCACTCCTAGCTTCTTGTAATTATTTTAAATGAGTCACTTTTTAACCTTAACATGAGGATACCTGAAGTTGAATATATGCAGCCATTACCAAACTGAATATTAGTGTATTAATCAGAGAAGTATTCTTGTTATAATCATGAAATGATATGTACGAGATAAATAACAAGTAACTTAAATATAATAACCATCGAGCGCAGGTGGGAAATGAAAGCCATGGATTCATTACCGCCATATATGAGACTCATTTATCAAGAACTTCTCAACCTTTTCAATGAAGTTGAACAAGCATTAGCCAAAGAAGGTAAATCAGACAGTAATAAATTGAAAAAAAAATATCAATGTTGGTGGATCACACATTTTGAATCAAAAGAAAGATATATATGATTTTACATATACCTATTATCAATTAACTTTTTATCTATTACCTTGTTAGATGAAAAAGAATTGTGATAGCCTATATGAAGGAAAGTGATTGGGCGAATGCTGGATACATTTCAAAATGTGAAGAGGATATGACAATTGCACAAGTAACTTGTGGTTGTATGTTTTTTTGTAACTAACTCCTTGGTTGGTATGGAGGAACTTACGAAAAAAGAGACTATTGAGTGGAAGACAAATGAGCCTTTGATTACTCATGCTGCATCAACAATCTGCAGATTAATGAATGACATTGTTGATGATCACGAAGTAAGTACAGTACAACAACAATTTTCAATTTGCAATTCTTTCAAGATTTAATAACTAATCTTCCTTTTCCTTATTCAATAGTCAACATAAGCATAAGATAACTTATATACATGTGAATTGATCTCTTCACTGCGATTCATAGTTTGAAAATGAATACACAACACACAAATGATATCTAGTGAATTTGTTTCAACTTGACTTAAAAGTGAATTAGAACCTCATTGCAATTAAGATATAATTACTTGTATAATTGTATCGAAGAGATTTAAATGCATTTCTTGTTGGTTAATCAACAAAGAGGGCACGTTGCTTCATTTGTGGAATTCTACATAAAAGAGTATGCAGCTTCAAACGAGGATGCATATATTGAGATCTAGAAGAAAGTCATGAATGCGTGGAAAGACATAAACAAGAAATTTCTCTACCCTAAAGTACCATATTTTATCCTCAAACGACCTTTAAGTTATGCACGACTGACAGATACGTTTTATAAAGATGGTTATGACGGATACACAAATTCCAAATCCAAAACTAAAAATATGATTAATTTGTTGTTTGTTGAATCCGTCAACATATGAAAACAACTTTACTTTTATACAATTGCATCTTTATTCAAGTATCACTACAACAAATATGATATATAGCTACAAAAGTACTAGCTACGAAATAAAATTCGTCACTAATTATTCACTTTTTGTGACGAAAATTTTATTTCGTGTTTAAATTTAAGAGGCACATACATTTAGTGACAAATATAAAATTTTGTAACAAAATTTTGTCCACTAAAATTTCCCGTCAAAAATTGATTTGGCTCCATTTATGGAGTACTATTAGCTACGAATTTAAATATATAACTGACATAATTTTTTGTCACTAATTAATGTATCCAATTTGTGATAAATTATTTTTTGTCCTAAAATTTATTAATATTTGGGCATGAAAAGTTTTGTCACAAAAAATTTATTGATACAATAGCGACGAATTACAAACTGTAGTTAATTATTGTAACTTTAACCACAAAATTTATATTTATTGTAACCTTATCTTTTGTCACTAATTTTTATCACTAATAAATCGAATAATTAGTGACAATTATATTATTTTCTCTATTTAACTGCAATTTAGTCTCGAAGAATTTGTCACAAAAAATAATTTTTAAATGGCTAGGATTTAAACTCCGTAGTTAAATAGTGCAATTATTGGCTACAAAAAAATTATAGTTATAGATGAAAAAAATCTTCAATAATAGACACATCATAATCGAAATACAATAAAAATTGAAGTTTTATTATATAATAAACATACACTAGTAAGCACAATTTTCTATAAAATACTAGATTATATTATTGACTAATTGGATCAATAAAGAAGTAGATCCATCGAAGATAAATAATCAGGTGAGTCTTGAAAATATTAAAAATAGACACATCAAGGTTGATCCTTACAGATATAATCAAAGATGATCAAGTGAGTCTTGAAAATATCGAAATAGACACATCAAGATTAATTCCTATAGATTTGCTTCATTTGTTTGCATTTAATGGAGGTCTGAATCTGAATGGTTTAGATTTCAGACCATTAAGTGCGTTTGTTTTTTTATTAAGATTTTAGCTCTTAATAGATTTGAATAGATCTTAATCATTCAGATCAAGAACCAAGTCTTAATATCATAAGAGGTATTTTTGTGTTGGATAATATTCACCGCCACTCTATCCATAATAATTAGTTACCAACACTAACCATCTACTACCACCACCATTGTAAATTACCATTCACCACCATCAATCACTAACCACCTCCGCCATCACAACCATCATTGACAACAAACATCGCTATAACCATTATTGTCAACCGCTACCACCGCTACCACCCCTACCACCTTCATTATTCTAATTATATCCATCGTCACCACCACCGCCAATGACACTACCATCATCAGCCAACCGACCAACTCATCTATCACAACTAGCACCAATGCTAACTACCACTAGTACATCATCAACCTTCGCACATTCTTCGTCCACCACCATCATTGTCACTAGTATCGTAACCTCTACCACCACTTCAACCACTATCATCGCTATAATTTATCTCTACTAACAACCATCTTCACCATTACAAATAACAATGTCTCCAACTAGTACCAACACATCGTCAATCACCATGCATTCATTTTTCGGCCATCACAATCAACACCTCAAACTACTAATATCAACTAACTCATATCACACTCACCACCACCACTATTAGTCGCTACCATCATAACAGTCACTACAATACCAACCATCACAACTATCACCACCAACATTACTAATCACTAACATCAATCATTGCCATCGCATTCACCATTACAAA
>JAPEIP010000007.1:186331234-186366328 GCA_026120095.1 Capsicum chinense
GACCAACCAAGATTTTCTATTTTATTTAGAATAGGTTTTGTTTTATCTATAAATACTCTTATTCAATTTTTTGTATGTTTTACATTCTATTACATTGTTGTAACGTTCTTGTTGACACCTAATTTTTTTCCTCCACAAATTAAGTTTAATTATAAGTTTCTTTGATTTTAAATGAAATCAAAATATTTATTTTATCCGAATAAAAATAGTTCAAAATTTTTATATAGGCAATTTTGTCATTTTAAGTAACAATTATATATTCTCGTATTTGTATATACGAAATCTTATAGTATTGTTACTTAAATAACTATTTTTATTGAAAATTTGATTTTAATCAAGGGTTGTCTTTAAAATTAATTCAAATGAATAAAACAATGATTTAAATATAATTTTTTTCTAAAAAATAATTTATTTGAAAAAATATTTATTTGTTTTTGTTAAACCAAGAAGCTCTGAATTAAACTGGTTGATAATTCGTATCGATTTTATTTTAATTTCAGCCAACTTATTGAATTTGATCATAATTGAAATCAATTTGACCACAATTGCAATGCAATTGGATTGATTTTCAATATGGTTTAAATTTAGATAAAATTGGCTGAAATTGGTTTAAATTTAGATAAAATTGGCTGAAACTATAACTTAGGGCTATTTATTAAACAACCTAATATTAAACCCCTACCCTATCAGTTTAATCAATCCAATTCACCAATTATACCCCAACCCATTACACCTGTCCAACCGCCCTAGCCCAACAACGAAGTAACCCGACCCGGCCCACCTAATAATTTCTCACTTTACCCGATCAAAGAAATATCATCCTAATCCCTCAATAACCACAACAGTTTCAAACAACAACAGAACATTGTCAACATCAACAACAACATCCAATAACGTACAACTTCAACCCAAGCAACGACTTCAACACCAGCAATACTGTATCAACAACCATGAAAAACAAGAACATTATCAAACAACTGTAGCCAAGCTCGACTATGACCTGAATAGCTTTGAACTTACTCCCACGCGTAAACAACAACTCAACAATATCAACACCTCATCCTCTTTTCAATTTGAAATTCAAATTCGTATAGAGTAGTACGATTTTCGGCTCTCAAAATTTTATTCCTCAGGTGAAGTCCTAAAATAACCATGAAATTCTTTATCTCACATCGCTAATTTCTCAAGAATTGAGATTTTTAGGTTTCTATACAAACCTCTCTCTCACTATTGAACGTTTTTTTTTTGAACCAAAAGGGGCTAAAAATTCTCTTTAGTTGGTAGCATTTTGGACTTCATTCCCAGCCTTAGAGTTGTGAAAATTCTAGCTCGAGTTTATTTTTCTAATTTTTTTCAAGTCGAGGAGAGTAGTAAAGTTGTCATCGATTCGTCGTCCTGATTAGCTGCTCTGAAAAAGGTAATTCCCTATCTTTTTTTTCCTTGCTTTCTATTTTCATCGGTTCTATTTTATTATTATGGGAATGGTGTTTAAATTTTCTATTGTTCTTGTTATTGTACTTAGGATTGGTTATCATGATTTGTTGAATTGTTGTTTTAGGAGTTAAGTCCACAAAGATTAAATGGTTTTGTTTCTACATTGTTGATAGCATGCAATCTCTTTTATACCTTTAGATTTTTTTAATAGGTTTAGATTTTTATTTTGTTGTTATGAGTAATTGAATCTTGTGTCTAAGTCTCACGATCAGAACCAGGGCCTGGTCGTGACGGGTATCTCAAGTCCACCGAGGATCGGAGGCCATCCTTTTAGCCTATGGAAACAGAAACATAACACAATTACAACGGCTGAATTTCGAACATATAACAAGATAGAGTAAATAAAAACTCAAAGTATATGAAATGTCCCCCAATAATACCTAACCACAACAATATACAAAAAGCCTCTAACAAAACAGAAAACCAATCTAAGTCGGGATATGTCCTGGACCCTAATAATGACAATGACAATGGCAATGATAATGACAATGATTATGTTAATGTGAATTCTTCAATTCTAGTTTATGAAAGAAAACCGATGAAATGACCAAGTTTTTTGGAGAATGGAAGCTCACCACTTCACCACCAATGATCGACGAAGTTAGTCGATCCATCTAACACTGTGCAGGAAAAAGTAGAAGTATCTCCGACGCCTGTATTGCGTGGGGATACAACGTTCAGAGGCAGTTACTGGGTTGAGTACTAGCATGTAACTCAGGGATAGAGGATAAAATAATGTCAAGTCAAATCCAATTTAAAACCATGTGAATACCATCATATTCATACATAATTAATATGTCGGGATAGGGAACAACGTTTAGCATCAATTAAAACATTATCCTCGACTATGTAGCTTAACCATCATAATGGTCACCCACGAGCTATATAGGTTCATCTCCCCCTCCTAAAAGGAACCCGACACATGTTAGCTGGACGAACTGGAGAAAAACCGAGTTAAATCTAAAGCCATTAAGGCAACTAGCCATCCCAAATATATATATATCAAGTGTGACCCATGCACACGGTCATCAAGAACAAACCTCATGTCGGCAAACATGATTTTCCAGTACAAGTCATCCAAGACCCACACCTTCACGGCTTCGCTACATAACCCCCATTAAGCACAATTTAAAGCAAGTTTCACACACCCATTTATTAACCGAGGAATCAACCGTTAAGGCACACCATGGGTATCGTCATACCCTAACACTTGAAAGTTTATATCTATGTCATAACAATCACATTAGCTTGGTGGAATACCTCAAACCCCTTTCTTCATTAAATCAAATCATAGCCAACAAGGATTTCAAAATCCATGTTTATTATTTAACCATTTATGCAATGCAATGACACAGGTGAGTAAGTCAAACCAAGTGACAATTTCACAATTACAAAGTCATTTACACAAGTGGGTTAAGGGAACACAATTTTTCAAAACCAATTCCAAATTTCAAACACCAATTTGGGGGAAACCATGGCTCCTTAGTTTATTCACAATACCCATGCACCCTACAAGTTCAAAACCATTAATAAAGTATAAACAATGCATAATAAATCATGGGAAAACAATTAAAGAATCAACCATGTCAAAACCCTCAGTCATAACAACACTCACATTCAAATCCATACAATTTAAACTACTTAGAACACATGCTTTTTGTTAATAAAGAATTGGGGAAGATTAACATGCTTGAAATACAAAGATTTACAGAGAGAAATCAACCCTTGGGCCCTTAGATAACCAACTTTTTGAAAATCCTAAGTATCTTGACCTTGGGGAGTTTAGATAGTTTGAGAGTATTTTTTATTGTGTTATGAATGAGAAAAAAACCCCTTGAATGCTTTACAGACGTAGGGACTAGGTAAGGGAAAAGGAGAAATTGACCAAAATTCCCTCAATAAAAAGATAAAATGTTAACTGAAAAGTCACTGCGACTGACCTTATGACTCGTAGGGTCACCTTATGACTTGTAAGGTCCCACTCATAGTTTGGACAGTGTCCATGATCACCAATACTTAATTGGCTTTGAGTCGTACCATATGACTCGTATGGTCTAGTCATTGTCAAAGTAGAAACAATTGGGCATCATACTGGTTCGGCTACAGAAAACACCATACAACTCATTTTGAGTCATTACGACTCATAACCCCTAGTCGTAGTCATAGAAGAAACTTCGAGCCAACATGCTATCCAGGCGATGATTGGGTTCATAAGACCCGTCAAGACTCCCTATGAATCTTATAAAGAGTCGTAGTCTGAGTAGTAAGGATAAAAGTTAAATCTTCCTAGGACCAAATTTGAGGTATTATATTCTCCCCTTATTGGATCATTCATCCCCGAATGAAGAGATAAGGAATTTATTAGCACGATTTGAATCCGAACGAAACCATACTTACCTTTAACAAAGAAAGAAAACAAAGATGTTAAGGAATATGCATACCTCAAGTACGATTATCTGATGCGGGAAACAATAATGGGTATTTGGACTTCACCTCCTTTTCATATTCCTAAGTAGATTTTTCATGATTTTGGTTCCTCCATAGAGCCTTTACTGAAGCCACGTCCTTCGCTCGCAACTTACGGACTTGATGGTCCAAAATCTCAATCGAGACCACATCATATGATAAGGAATCTGAGACACCAATACTCCCACAGGAACAACCATGGAAGGATTGCCCACACATTTCTTTCACATCAAAACATGAAAGACCGGATGAATGGAACCCAAAATCGAAGGAAATTCCAAATCATAAGCCACATTACCCACTTGCGATATGGGCCCACATAATGAGGATTGAGCTTTTCCTTCTTTCTAAATTACACCACTCCCTTCATTGGAGACAACTTCAAGAACAACAAATCATTCACATCAAACTCCAAGTTCCTTCTCCTTACGTCCGCATAGCACTTTTGGTGACTTTAGGCAGCCCTAAGCCTATTATACAATGCCTTAAATGAAGCCATCCCAATACTAGAGTGATAGCTATTTTAAAAGCAAACTCTATGGGAGGCAAATAGTCAACCCAAATACCACTAAAATTGATCACATAAGACCTTAACACATCCTCCAAAGTCTATATTATCCTCTCTGCTTGTCCATCTATTTGAGGGTGAAAAGTGGTGCTAAGGTTCACTTTAGTCCCCAAACCTCTCTATAAGGAATGCCAAAAGTGAGATGAGAACTGAGTACCTCGATCAAATATTATGAAAACTAGAGCACCATGAAACCTCATAATCTCCTAAATGAAGAGCTTAGCATAATTCTTCGCCGAATAGTTAGTCTTCACAGGTAGGAAATGAGTGGACATAGTCATCTTATCCACAATGACCTAAATTGAATCAAACCAATGGAGACACCGTTGAAGGCTAGTAACAAAATTCATATTAATCACTTACCATTTCCATATGGGAAATTTAATCTCTTGATATAAACCACCAACCTTCAAGTTCTCAACCTTCACTTGTTGACACACCATGCACTTAGCCACAAAATTGTCCATAACCCTCTTCATGTTATTCCACCAATAGAACTCCTTAAAATCATGGTACTTCTTTATCGAACCAGGTGGATAGTGTATCTCAACTCATGAGCCTAACCAAGATCCTCTCTCATAGCTCATCAATATTGGGAATATATAATCTACTATGGTACCTCAAGATACCATCACTACTAATCTCAAAAGGTATCACCTTCTACTGACCTACATCATCCTTAATCTACATCAAAATAAGGTCCAAGACCTGTTTCTCTTTCATCTCAGCACTAAGAGATGATTTCACCACCTCTTGCATAAAAATACCACCATACTCAGAGTCTAAGAGATGGACTGAAATATAGCCAAATGGTGAATATCCTTTACCAAAACTCACTCCTCCTTGTCAACATTAGACAAACTCCCCATGGATAACCTGCTAAGAGCATCTGCAACCATGTTAGCCTTACCTGGATGATAATGAAGACTCATATCATAGTCCTAGAGCAACTCAAGCCATCTATTCTGTCTGAGAGTTAAATCCTTTTAGGTGAATACATACAACAAACTCTTATGGTATGAGAAGATATCAACATGAACTCTATACAAATAGTGATGCCAAATCTTCAAAGCAGAGACAACAACTAATAATTCCTAATCATGAGTTAGCTAATTCTTATCATGCACCTTCAACTGCCTAGAATCATATACAATTAACTAACCGTACTGCATCAAAACATAACCCAGTCCCACATGAAATACATTACAGTAAACAAAAACACTATTGGTACCCTCGAGTAGAGTCTAAATCGAAGCCAACGTTAACTTTTCTTTAATCATCTCGAAACTAACCTCACAAGCATCCGACCATAAGAACTTTAAGTTCTTCTGAGTCAGCTTAGTCAATGGGGCAATGATCTAAGATTGATTTATACACCTCATTGTTGTTATCCAGGCTTATTTAGTCTTATTTTGAGAATAATTTGAGTGCTTAATGAGTCAATAATGATATAATTGAGAATATATGTGTTTAATTAATTTATTACAATGTCTAGGGTGTTTTAAAAATAGGTTTGTACTTAAATTAGACACTTAGAGTGAAAACGAGAAAAATAATGTTACTAGCTTGAGCTAAGTGTTGTTCTAGTTGATTTTGATAATTTTTAGTGTGTGTGTGATGAGTTCCTAATGGTATGATTATGTAATTATATGAAGAATTTTTTTTATAGTGTTTTGAGGTTCAATTTAAATAATTCAAGAGTCCAAACTAAGTGAAAGATCAAAAGGACAAAACTAGCATTCTTAGCTTAAGTTTCTCATTCATCGTCTTGGATTGTGTGTTGTTTTGAGGTCTAATCCGTGGTTTTTGATGATATAGGATGCTTTATTAGTTGATTATTATGATATATGGATGATACATAATCTTGAAATCAAGTGGAAGCAACACTATAAGGATTGGAATGGATGAGCAAAAGCATGGGACAAGATTTGTCGTAAAACAGACCTCTTGAAAGTCCATGGCACGTTGCGGGGCTTAGATAATGCTATAGGGAACGTGCCATACATAGGGAGATTTCTCAGGGACCCAAAACAGTGTTTCTCTATGATTAGGGAGCTTTGTACACCCTATTTCCTGCTCTGAGCTCTACGACGTGGACCCTAGGTCAATTTCGACAGTTTTGTTCTCCTATAAATAGTACACTTAAACATAATGCAAAACACCTTGGAGGACTTTGAAACTTGGAGGAAGGATGGAAAATAATTCAATTAGGGTTTTAATTTCTTTACTTTAGTTTTTTTATGGCTTTTAACATGATTTCTACCTTTGTGATTCGGTTATGTTCATGAGCGGCTAAAAGCCCCCTTTTTGAGGTCAAGGACAAGAACATGATTACTATTGATTTGAAATGATTTGGTTTTGATTGATTGTCATAGTTGGTTGTTTATTTATCCTTTTTATAACTATTTTAAGAAGTATCTAACCTTATAATACATCTATTTTCGTCTTGTGATCCCGAGAGGAGGAATAAGAGGTTAGAATATGGGGGTAAATAGAATAAGATCATAATCTTCTACTAAATGAAGTTATAATTGATATTTAGGATAAAGATATACCTAAGTGACCTATTTGGTTCATTATGGGATGAAATATAAATACGTTTAGCTTAGTTCTCACATGAAATCTCAACGATATAGTTGTGGGTCTAAGTTAGATAGAAGATTAAAGGCTCGAGAGACCATGATCATAATATTAACCCCATGTACCAACAACCAAGATAAGTTATCTAACCAATGAAGTTTAATAGCGTAGTAGGATTGTTCGCAGAGCCTTAACCCTGGATTTCTCTCTATTAATTGTCCAAGACTTTTAATTTATTGCATTGTTTACTTTAATTTCAGTTTATAACTCTAAAACTCCTTGGATAACATTTGCACCACTTTAATATCAATAGTTGAACTTGAATTTGATAGTTGTTAAAACAAGTCCCTATGGGATCGATACTTGGATCCTAAAGGGAGACTTTAATACTTGGTGAGACCACCTACACTTGCGTGTTCGCTTGGGTGTAACAAGAAGAACTAAAAGAAAACTTTCCATAAACCTTCTATAATAACTAGCTAAACCCAAAAATCTCCGAATATCGGTTGGAGTCGTGGGTCTAGGCGACTTCTTAACCACCGCAACTTTTTGTGGATCCACTATTATCCCTTCACTAGAAATAAATCACTCAGATAGGTCACACTTCGAGAAATTTGTATACAATTACTGATCTTTAAGGGTCTACAATACTATGCGAAGGTGATTGGCATGATCCACCTCATTCTTTGAATACACCAAAATATCATCAATAAACACAATTATGAACAAATCTAAAAATTAACGGAATACTCGGTTTATAAAATCTATAAATGTCACTGGGGCCATAGTCAAACCAAAGGACATCACCAAAAAATCAAAATGACCATATCAGGTTCGAAAGGCAGTATTAGGGATATCTACCTCTTTAATCTTCAACTGATGGTAACCCGATCGATGATCAATCTTAGAAAAGTGCTTAGCACCCTAAAGCTAGTCAAATAGATCATCAATCCTTGAAAGCGGATACTTATTCTTCACAGCCACACTATTTAATTATCGGTAATCTATAAATATCCGAAGGGACCCATCCTTCTTACAGACGAAGAGAATCAGAGCACCCCAGGGAGAAATACTAGGGTGGATAAAACCCTTATCTAGAAGAGCTTTCATCTTCTCTTTAGGTTCTTTTAATTTGGCTGACTCCATACTATAAAAGAGGGATGAATATAGGACGAGTGTTCAAAAGAAGATCAATCCCCAAATTAATTTCCCTATCAGGAGAAAAACTAGGAAGATCGTCAGAAAATACCTTGGGAAACTCACAGACCACAGGGACCAATTGTAATGAAGGACCTTCAGATCTAGAATCCTTAACATGTACTAAAGAGCAGAGTCACCCCTTGGAAATTAATTTCTGGGCTCTAAGATAAGATATAAACCTTCCCTTGGGCACTAGGGAACTACCTTCCTACTCAATCATGGGTACATTCAGAAATTGGAAATTGGCCCTTCGGTTTGACAATCAAGTGATACATAGAACAAGTGCAACCAATCCATCCCCAAAATCATATCAAAATCTAACATGTCCAACTCTATTAGATCCACTAACGTCTCTGTACCATAAAGATATACCACACAACCCCTATAGAATTTTCTAGCCATAATAGAGTCACCAATTGGGGTGGACATAGAAAAGAGGTCCGAAATACTCTATGGACCAAAACCAAAATGAATATCCACATAAGGGGTCACATAAGAGAGGGTAGATCGAGTACTAAGTAGATAATATAAATCACAAGAAAAGAATTTTAGCGTACCAGTAACAACATCAAGAAATTCCTCTAAATCTTTATGGGTGGTAAGAGCATATAGATGGTTCTAACTAGTGCCGGAGCCAGAAGTATCACCCTTTGGTACAAGAGTTGAAGAAGAAAAAAAAAGACCTTATTTGCCCCTGTAGCAACATCACCTGAAGGACAGTTCCTCTAAAAGTAGCCAAGATGGCCATATCTGAAATACTTATTTCCTTCCCTCATCACAAAAGCCACAATACAACTATCCACAGAACCTTCAAGGAGGATGGGATGAAGCTGACTGGGCCTTACTGTCCTGGGACAGGGCACTCTATGCCTTAAATACATTGTTGCTCTTAAAAAGACAATCACTAGACAACTTAGGATAAGGAGTACTAGCCATAGAATAAGAACCAGAATTCTCCCACCTTTTCTTAGACCATTTCCTGCCATCCTTGCCACTACTTTGCTGGCCACCACCCTGCTCAGAAGATTGACATCTTTTACTTTGACTCTCCCTTATTTTGTCTTGTTTCTTCTTTTCATTTTCCACCCACTGCATACATACCATAATACTAGAGATATCCATACCATTATTCAGAAAGGCGGCCTTACACTCCAATAATAAGTCTCGAGCATAACGGGATAACTAATGAAACTTTAAGTAACACTCCTTCACAGATATATTGTCTTGCTTTAAATTCATGAACTCCTCAGCCTTCGCCTCCCTCAACTCCTAAGGAAAGAAACAATCAAGAAAAGCACCAAATAAATCCTCCCATAATGCCAACTTCATATCCTCACCCCTACACTGCTCCTACTCCTCAAATAACTGATACACCACATCCTTAATCTAGTATGCAATGAACTCCATACCCTTAGAGTTAGAAGCATGCATCACACAAAGAATTTTCTCCATCTCATCTATGAATCCTTGAGGATCCTTCTCAATCTTAGAACCAATAAAGGTTGTAGGATTTAGCTCCATAAACTAGCTAACTCTGGTAGCCTCAGAAAAACTCACAATAGCACCAACAGGACCTGACTGACATGACTGAGACGTCATCAACTTGGTCAATAGATGAATGAAATAACAGAACTCAATATTAGTAATATCTTCTGATGTTGACCAAGTAGGAGTGTTACCAGTAGGAGAAGAATCCATAGAAACCAATGAAACTCTACTAGGGCAATCAGATTGATGTGCTAGCATTCTGTTAGCATATTTAGAACTTTTAACTCAGAATATTATAAGTTCGTAAGTGACTACTATTGTTTTTGATTATATTTCATATTATTTTGTAGGAAAGTCAATATGGATGAAAACTCATGAAAGCTACATCAAGAAGGATGATTTTTGGTGAAAGATGCAAGAAATTAAGTTTTGAAGATTTCATCTGATGACTTGGTCTGATAAGCTATCAGATCTGTGATAATCTACCAGAATATGTCATCACATATAGGTAGAGAAAAAGAAAGGTGAAGCATTTCTGATGATATTTTGTAATAAGTCGTCAGATTTGTGATAAGTCGTCAAAAATATCATCACACATGGGTAGAAGGTATGAAGATATTTTTTGATAAGTTATTAGATTTATGATAAGTCATCACAAATATTGTCACAAATGTTATCACAAATGTTGTCAGATTTGTGATAAGATGTCACAAATGTCGTCACCTAAAGGGCGAAAATTTGAATTTTTAATTTTGACTTTTTCTTAAGTTACAACTATAAATAGTAGCTTTTAGGGTTCATTGATTATCTGAAACTATTAGGAACTCATTTCAAAGGTTATTTTACTTCCCTTTAGTCTCTAAGCTTGTAATTCAATTTTCAACTCTTTGATTTAGTCATGGGAAATTCTTATTGTACTTGGAGGAGAATCAGCTTTGTATTTCATTTGTTGTAAGTTTAATTGCTTTAAATTATGAATTCAATCATTTTTATCTCTCTGTATCTTATGAGCAACTAAAACCCACAACTAGGGTTGTGGGATCTAGACTATTCTTTTATTGATTTAGTAGTTGATTAGGGTTTGAGTGATTGTGGGAACATATTGATAATTCCTTTGTAATGATTGATTTCTATTGAATTGCAAGCAATAAATCCCACCTTATGTTGGTTTGCTCGAACAGAGAAATAGATTAAAGGTCGTGAATTATCAATAAGGATTTGGAAAGGTTAAGCTCCCATCTAATGATCAATGCTGTAACAAGATTGATCAACATATGATAAAATCAGTATGAATAGGAGAGTTTCCTAAGTTCGAGTGAATTAGGAAGCCAAACATTAAAAGTTTCTCGGATTAGATGACGCCAGTCTTGATAACCTATCAGGAGGCTGACGACTTATCACAAATGTCATCAACTTCCTCTTTGCTTTTGATACTTGCTGACTTAGGCTGACGACAAATGATGACGTCCTATCAACTTCTTGATGACTAATCACAAATATCATCAAGTCTCTACGTTAGCCCTCATGTTTTGCCATAGGCTGATGACAAATCTAATGACCCATCAGCTCCTTAATGGCTTATCACAAAATGTTGTCTCAATTCTCAACTCAGGTCCATTCTCTGTCTGAGGCTGACGACCTATTAGAACTATCATCAGCCATACTTCTCTTCGAATTTCTTCAGATTTCAACTTCTTTTCTTCCATTCCTGTTGGTTCTATAAAATATTAGCTTCTACTACAAAATCAAACATAAAACAATAAAAAATGACAAAAGTTGTTTAAGACTTTGCAATTATTCTTACTTAAAAGCCTCAAATGTGTTAGCATTAGCTTACACATCAGGGTTAGGAAAAAAATGAGTATTATTGTTATGAATTGATTCAGTTTAGTTGTTTGTTTATTTTTGTTATAATTATTTTAAGGATTGGCGACCCATAAAATACATACATAATCATCTTATGAACCCGAGAGGAGGTACAAAAGGATAGAACGTAGGATAGATAGAATATGATTGTTATATTCTAATTGAATGAAGTTATAATTTGCATTTAGGGAATAAATATAACTAAGTTCCATATTTGGTTCACTTAAGGGATGATATATGAATGCATTGAACTTAGTTCTCGAACTCGCATCCCTGCTCAACGATATAGTTGTGGGGCTAAGTTAGATAAGTAATTAGAGGATCGAAAGACCATGATTATAGTTAGATAGGTGATTAGAGGATCAAAATACCATGATCATAAAATCAACCCTGTGAATCAACAACAAAGATAATTAACCTAACCAATGAAGTTCTATAGCATAATATGATTGTTCATAGAGCCTTAACCCTAGGATTTCCCCATTGATTGTCCAAGAACCTTCATATTTTTTGGATTTTTGGCTTAATTTTGGATTTGACACCTTGGGATGTCTATTTGCAAGTTATGATATATTTTAAGTATTAATGCCTACCTATTTTCAGGTTTGGTTTGGATAGTTGAGATCGAGCGATTTTGCCTTGGTGTTGAGATTTCTTGTTGGAGTGATAAACCTTAAATGCAACCTTTATTTTAGATTTGTCTCAATTTGGATTTCATTTATAGGCTAGTTTAGCCTACCCCATGGTTTCCTATTCGATCTTTTCAATTTTAGATGAATTTTAGTTGATGAGTGTTCAGAAGATAAGTTATGGATCCGATATTGATTCTTTCAGTTTTGACCATGAGTCATCAGTATTTGAAGGAAATTTAGATGACATATTCAGTGTGGTTTCATTCTCGGTTGATTGGACATCCTAGAGTGCATCATTTAGTGATGAGTAGTTCTGCCTTGATCTTATGGATTCCAGTTTTTATTACCATCTGGACTAGTTATAGCTTTGACATAGATTGCATTCCTTGATTAACTCTATGTATGTGCTCAAATAGAGCCTTATGAGCTTATTCTCATATTTTTTGTATGGACTTTTAGTGGATCAACTTTATTTATTTAAGTTCTCTGTGATGAGAATGCGTGGATGGAACTCATGTGATTTCTCATGGTTTGTAGCAGATAGCAAGTATAGATTGGTAAAATAAGGTTATATTTGGATTTGGAGTCGGTTGTAGGCTCATACCTTAATTTGCTTTGGCTTAGATAAGCCTTGGATTGATTTGTGCGAATGTCGAGATGGAATCAATGTGTTATGATTTAGATTTGCATACATCAGCCTTTTTCGGTTTAGTAAAAGGCCAACTGGTGGTTGAGATTGAGTTTTGACTATTTGGACATTTAGTGAGAGAGCTAGTTGAAAAAGGGATACCTATGGTAAAATCCCCCAAAAGTTTTCTCTCTTTGTTGAGGTTATCTGAGAAGTCATGCTTGGAGCATGCGGTCCAAGTACCTTATCCCTTCAAACCTTTGAGGTTTTTCTATTCAATGACTTTCATGGATGAAAGTCCTTCTGGTAGTGGATATTGTAAATACCCTTTAGGTCATTTTTCATGTTTCTACTTATTTTTGCTGTTAGGGATTTCACACAGCTACCCTAAGTCATTTTTGACTTGCTGGGACTGACAGTTCTGTTCCCGAGAAGTTTATTTGGTTTTTAGAGATAATTCCCTATTCAAAAGTCTTCGCTAATTTCAAATACCCATGGGTAAAAACTTCAATAAAACAATCTCAGATACAAATTCTGACTATGCCAGCTGCTCCAGAATATAAATTTTAGGCTAGGTAGACTTTTGGTTTGGGTCCTAGTGCACCCGAGCTCATTTCGACCTATTGGTCGGAAAGTTGAAAAATTATAATTATGGGTGTGGGACCCATATTTGTTCGAAATGACCTCAAATTAAAAATCCAATTTTTGATTGTATCTGGAACATCAAATTTAGTGTAATTACATAGTTCATTTGCATAAATCAAATTTCAAATAAATCTTGAGGCCTTAGCGAAAACTTGGAAACTTTCTAAGTTTCTACTGATATCTAGTGCCACAGAGGATGTTGCGATCACATAAAGGAGAGTGGTGATTTCCATACCTTCTCCCTAAACTCAAGTAGTGCAATTGCAACCCTTAGATGTGAGATAACAACACTTGGATACCTGAAGGGGCTATAAATAGGGCCCCTAGTTCGCGAAATTGCCCATTTCCACCCACTCTCTTGAAAGAAAAAACACTAATGAATATAATAACATAAAATTGAAACTTATGGGTGACTTGGGAGCTTGATTAACATCTATTATCGCAAATATCTTTGGATTTAAGGTAAAATATCTTCCTTTTCTTGATGAATTTGATTATTCTTGACTCAAAACCCCAAATTATATTGGTTTTCACCCATTTATTAAGGTTTATAATTCCTTGATCATGTGTGAACGTTAGGTTGACCTTAAAAATGTAATTTCCATTAGTGGGACCCACTTAGGGTTTTTAATGTCATTTTTGGACTCGAAGCATAATAGTGCAATATCGGTATAACTATTTTCGTATTGATGAGTAGATTATTATTTTAATAGTATGATGGCTTTTTGGGATTATGAAATGAAGATAGATATTTGGTGAACAATTTAAGGATTTGCGTTTTGGCTTTGAGATAGGCTTCTATATACTCTTCTTTGTAAGATGAATTGTGTTATATATTGCATGTGAATGTAAATGTTAAGTTTAATTATGGGTAGAATGACTTAGTATTGAATATTGAAGTTTGGAGACTAGATGAGGGTTTTGATCCGTAAGTTGAAATGCTTAATACCCTTTTTAAGAACTATTTCCTTCTCCCTAGAATGAGTTAATTCATAGAATGGATTTTATATGATTCTAGGTTTGGAATGTGGGTTTAGCATTGAAAGTATGCTTAGTATATTTAACCTTATTCAGGATATTGTGGTGATCTTGAAACACTAATTTAGGTGGAGTTGACTTAAATGCCCATGTTTCAAGATGAAGTTCCTATCTTAGGATTGGTTATGGATTACTTGACATCTAGAAGTTGAACTAGATAACTTATCCTAGTTAGGGGTATCAATTGCGAAAATACTAAAATTAAGGATTAGAAGTGGGTTCGCCCAGCCCACCTTAGGCTAAGACTGGTGTTTGCCCTTGTAGACTTAGTTGTGGATGCTAGACATAGTTGAGACTATTGAGCCTTTAGAATATGTTTACTTCGTGGCTTTATAATTTATGATGACTTTCCCCAGATTATGATTAATGACTTTTGGCCATGATATTATTTATAGATATGATATTTGGACTTTCGAGATTTTATTTCCTCTCAGATATAATATTGGGCCGTTAGAGATGTTATTTCCTCTTAGATATGATATTGGGCCTTTAGAGATGATATCCCTCATAGACATGATATTTGGCATATAAAGATGATATCTCTTCATAGTTATATGTAATGCCCCGAGTCTGTACCCCAGACACTACACAGTACTCATAACCCCAAAGGACCATAAGCTAATTCATGACTGGTACATGCTGCAATAACTAAATAGTAATACTGTAAACTAGCGGAAATTAGGCAAAAACTTTTCAAAAGGTTCAATACTGAAATAAATCTGAATACGGTATAACAATACCAAAACTAAAACATCTGTCTGAAAATACTCTAGTCTGGAAAGCCTCTACTGTCTGAATCATGGAGTTGATAGGGTAAGCCCCCAACTAACTCCAACTATTGAAAACTGTACTGATAAACTGAAATACTAAAGAAAATAATCATGTCCTCAAACTATAAGGACTCAGCACTAACTTTGAATACTGAAGATTTTAATTGCTAAGGGTGCTCGGGAGTCCGTGCGTCTGAACCCATAATATAAAACACTATAGCACAAGAGAAAAACATGCATCACTACTTTGAATATACTTGTATGCTAAGTGAGGTAGGCTGAAATGCATGGGTTCATATGCATGAACAATACTGACTGAATGATATGAATATAATTGAATGAGAGTACATGCATGAATACGTTTACTGTAACTGAGATTGTGATAACACTGAATACAGAGTTCTGAATTTCTGATTTACTGATATCTGAGGTTACTGATATTGTATAACTGATAGCTAAATGACTGTATCTGACAGTCCTCATTTTGTGGAACTGAACTGAGTTCTATTCTGAGTATGGAACTGAAACTGAGACTATGGGAGGTAATCATCTAACTAACATATCCCTTTCTGAATAAATTGGTGTCCAACCTGTAACCCCAGTTGGAAGGGTGTCGGTACCATGACATGGGAATAGACAACAGTGAGTTAACCCTTTCTGACAAAAAGCTCTTTCATCAACCCTAACTAGCACGAAAACTCGAATAAGATGTATTAACCCTAGTCTAGCAGGAAGATATCTTAACCTATGCTGGCTTTGTAGTTCTGTAACATAGGGATTGCTACTAAGGGTCAAACCCTCTGCTGACAGGAATTCCCCCATCCTTGGGTTAATTGGGTGTTAAATCCTACTCCCAAATGAATAGACACTAAAATGATTTCCTAGATCCTACTAGGCTTGACTGAATTGTAATGATTTTACTGAGTTCCGCTAACTAACGAAATACTACTAAATTCTGTTAGCTGACTAAGTTTACTGAGGTCTGAACTAAATATCGATCTAGATGGGAGTAATACTGAATCTACTAAGTTTTCCTGAGTCCTGTAACTGACTGAGAGTACTACAAATCGCGACGTGACAAAGATTATTCTATAACTGACACTGGCTTTAGGTAAACATCTAAATTATCGGGTATAAATACCCCCAGGACTAGATAGCATGAAAACTAAAGCATCACATGGCCTTGCATAGCATACAAATGCACATTTGTTCATAATGCATCTATATAGGCATTTTATCAATCACTTGCCAGGCATGAACTAGTATACATACTAGCATGATACAATCTTATTTTTATGTTCACATGAGCAGTTCACCAAACACTTAGAAGGCATATTATATACACATAATACTAAACAAAATGTGACCATCATGATTCAATTCGAAATTCACCATTCCATGGTTTCAACATGAATTCATATAATAAATCACAATATCAAATGATTCTACATCAATCTTGTAATAAATGATGAAATAGAAAACCCAATTTAAATAATACTCATGAATTCACTTTAATTCTAAATCATGGAAATCATGAAATCAATATACATGAAATTTAAAAGAGTTTCTTAGACTCCAAGGGTGGAAGGAACCCTTGGATGAACACTTTACATACCTTGGTTGCTAAATTCTTAAAGAACAATGGTGAAATCTTGAGCCTTGTCTTTGAAATTAAATCATCTAGGGTTATTGTTCTTGAGCAATTTGAGAGAAAGTGAGTGTATTTTGCTTAATGAGGGATAAATCTCGTGTTTTAGGACTGAAAAGAGATGGTAAAAAGACCCAAATACCCCTAAGGAAGAAGCTTTTTAATGAATGAAAACTAGACTATCGATGCGCATACCGATGTGCTGCATTATTGGCATCAAAGAGATGGCCAATGTGCCACATCGAGTTTGCGTTGGTTCACTAGAATTTGCACTGATCTAAGGGAAAAATTATCTATCGACGTAATGGACAATGCAACACATCGAGATCACGTTGACTCACTATTTGGGTCATTTGAACATGGTCTAAATGAGGTCCGACAAATCTAAAACTTATTCGGGGACACCTATTGATATTACTGATCATGAATCAATCTAAAGATCGATATTTTAAGGTCATAAGAGTCATGAAATAGAGTTGCCAACTTATGAAGGCCAAAATAATACTAAGTCTAAATACTTATCTAGAATTTTCTAAGTTCGGGACCCCTTAGCAAGCTTACAAGACTGAGTTAAGCTTAAAATTTTGCGGGTCTTACAATACCTCCCCCTTGGAAACATTCATCCTCGAATGAGACTGATTAAACTGTTAATACTGGTAGACTGGACTTAGACACTGAACATGCAAAACTGAAGCATGATTTCATCACTGAAATTATTGATATACTGAATTATCATACTGAACATACATATCTGATGCATGAGTACATAGCTGAACATAATTCATGAATGCTTGAATAGGATTACTTATAAGCTGGGCTTATATACTGGACATACATGTCTGATGCATGAGTACATGACTGAACTAATTTCATGAATGCATGACTGAGTATGCAATGTTAATATATACCAAGTTGGTAGCTATATCCGAACATAAGGCTAAGTAAATTCAAAGGAAAACTTTTACCTTGGGCTGAGTCTAAGCTTGTGGAGAAGAGGTGAGGATACTTGGTCCGCATGTCTGCTTCTTCTTCTCAAGTAGCTCCCTCCACGGACTGATTCCACCCAAGTACTTTGACTAGAGGGACTTATTTATTCCTCAGTCTGCAAATCTGATAATCAAGGATT
Source organism: Capsicum chinense (assembly GCA_026120095.1). NCBI lineage: Eukaryota > Viridiplantae > Streptophyta > Magnoliopsida > Solanales > Solanaceae > Capsicum > Capsicum chinense. The sequence goes on from JAPEIP010000007.1 coordinate 186,349,384, forward strand.
TTGATGGGAGTCTCTTCATAAGACAGGTTGTTCTGAATACCTATGCCCTCTATAGGGACTACAACTGTTGGGTCACCTGTGCCTTATTTAAGCAAGGAAACATGGAACACTGGATGCACTGAAGCAAAGTCTGAAGGCAACTCAAGCTCGTAAACTACCTTTCCAAAACGACTAAGAATTCGGAAAGGATCGATATATCGGGGACTGAGTTTCTCCTTCTTTCTATACCTTTTTAGTCCTTTTATTTGAGAGATATTCAAATACATAAAATCACCAATCTCATACTCACGATCCTTTATACGTATATTTACATATGATTTCTGTTGGTTTGAGCTGTCTTAAGCCTTTCCCTAATCAATTGAACTTTCTCTAAGGAATCAAATACCAAGTTAGGACCTACCACTGCGGCCTAGCCCACTTCAAACCAACCAATGGAAGATCTACACATCCTCCCATAAAGCACCTCAAATGGAGACATCTGAATGCTGAAATGATAGTTATTGTTATATGCAAATTCAATCAAAGAAAAGTGGTTATACCAACTACCTTTAAAGTCTATCGCATACACTTGTGGTATTTCTTCTAAAGTCCGAATAATCCTTTCTACTTGACCATCAGTCAGAGAATTAAAGGTTGTACTGAGGTGAACTCGGGTACCAAGACCCTTTTGGAATGCCTTCCAGAAATGAGAGGTGAACTGGGTACCTCTAGATGAGATAATGGACAATGGAACACTGTGCAACATGACCAAATCCTTGATATAGAGTTTGGCATAATCCTCGGCTGAAAATAAGGTATGGACTGGTAGGAAATAAGATAATTTGGTCATCTTGTCTATAATGACCCAAACTAAATTATGTTACTGATGAGTACGAGGCAAACCCATCACAAAGTCCATGTTCACTTCTTCCCATTTCTATATGGGAATACTGAACTCCTGCATGGATCCGTTTGGCTTCTGGTGCTCGATCATAACCTGCTGACATATTGAACACTTAGCCACAAAATCTATAATATCTCTCTTCATCCTACTTCACTAATAGATCTCCCACAAATCACGATACAACTTAGTAGCCCCTGGATGAATAGAGTAACACGCACCATGCGCTTTTACAAGAATTCCCTGCCTCAAATCATCTACACCTGGCACACATAGTCGACCCTGGTAGCGCAACACACCATCTCCCCCTTGGGAGAAAACCTTTACTTTCTGATCTCTAACTGATTTCTTCAACTTGACTAGACTGGGATCCCTATCCTATTTTTCCTTTACCTCTAAAACCAGGGATGATTCTGAACTACTCTACACCTATACACTTTCTTCTGCTGAATCGACTAAGAGAACACGTAGTAGGTAAAGCTGATGAACTTCTTGAGCTAACTTCTTCTTACCAACCTCCACATGAGCAACACTACCCATAGACATCCTACTTAGAGCATCAGCCACTACATTGTCTTTACTCGAATGATATATAATGCTTATGTCATAGTCTTTCAACAGCTCCAACCACTTTCTCTGATGAAGTTTTAGGTCTTTCTGAGAGAACACATACTGAAGGCTCTTATGGTCAGTGAACACATCAACGTACATCCCATACAAATAGTGCCTCCAAATCCTTAAGGCAAATACTACTGTTGCTAACTCAAGATCATAAGTAGGATAGTTATTTTCATGGGGCTTGAGCTGTATAGAGGAACAGGCTATGACCTTACCTCTCTACATCAAAAAATACCTCAAATTGACTCTGAAAGCATCATGATACACAACAAAGCTGTCTGAACCATCTAGCAGGGTCAAAATTGATGTTGTAGTGAGTCGAGTCTTCAGTTCTGAAAAACACTTCTCATAAGAATATGACTGGAATTTTACTTTCTTCTAAGTCAATATAGACATAGGGGATGCAATAGATGAAAATACCTCAACAAACCAATGGTAATAGAAGTCCAAGCCCACAAAACTCCTGATATCTTATGGAAAATGGGTCTAGGAAAGTTTCTCACTATTTCAGTCTTTTGGGGATCAACTCTAATGGTATCACTGAAAACGATATGGCCAAGAAAGGCTACTGACCTTAACCATCATTCGCACTTACTAAATTTGGCGAATAGCTGGTGGTTTTTGAGAGTCTGTAATACTATTCAAAGATGGCTTGCATGATCATGCTCACTAGGAAAGTATACAAGAATGTCGTCAATGAAGACTATAATGAACATGTCCAAGTACTGCTTCAACACATGGTTTACCAAGTCCATAAAAGTTGTTGGCGGATTGTTAAGACAAAATGACATGACTAAGAATTTGAAGTAATCATATTAAGTTTTGAAGGTTATTTTTATGATGTCACGTTCTCTGACTCTGAGCTGATGATAGCCTAATCTGAGGTCTATCTTGGAGAATTAACTGGCACCCTGAAGTTGGTCAAATAAGTCATCGATTCTGGGAAGTGGATACTTGTTCTTGACTATGACTTTATTTAGCTAATGGTAATCAATACACATTTTGAGAGAACCATCTTTCTTATGCATGAATAAAATTGGGGCACCCTACGGGGACACACTGGGTTTGATGAATCCCTTATGTAGGAGATCTTTTAACTATTCTTTTAATTCTCTGAGTTCTATAGGTGCCATTCTATATGGAAGGATAGATATGGGCTGAGTATCAGGAAGAAGGTATATTCGAAAGTTGATTTCCCTTTCGAGAGGAACTCCGGGGAGATCTTCGGGAAATACATCTGGAAATTAACATGCTACTGATACTGATTCAAGATTAGGGGGTTCTGAACTAGAGTCCTGGACTCAAATAAGATGGTAGACATATCTCTTAGATATTATTTTTCTTACCCTTAGGTAAGAAATAAGATGACCCCTAAGTGCTGAAGTACTACCCCTCCACTCAAGGATGGGTTCATTTGGAAACTAAAACTGGACAATTCTATTTCTGTATTCTACTGAGGAATAGAAGGAATGAAGCCAATCCATGTCAAGAATGACATCAAAATTGGTCATCTCTAATTTGACTAAGTCTGCTGAAGTGACTTTCTGAGATACCATAACCGAACAGTTCCTGTATACCCGTCGGGCTATAATAAATTTACCCACTAGGGTAGAGACTGAGAAAGGCTCTTCTAGGATTTTGGGATTGACTCCAAAGTCAACAGGAATATAAGGAGTAATAAAGGACAAAAAAGCTCCTGGGTCTAGCAAAGCATAAACAGGTAAATGATAAACTTGTAATGTACCAGTGACCATATCAAGAGAACTCTCTTGATCCTATTGAGACTGAAGTGCATAGAGTCTATTTGGGCACTGTATACTTGTGGCACTATATACGGCACCCTACTGATTCGAGCAACTGGACTAAGCTGGGGGATGGTTATGCTGACTCTGAGAACCCACCTGAGGACATTGTCTGACCCTGTGTCTTGGCTTGCCACATGTGATATACAAATCACTACCAGCTCTGCAGATACCCTGGTAGTTTTGGCCACACTTTTGACAAAGAGGATTGGTTCGGGCACTGCTAACACTATCCTAGGATCTAAGTCCTGACGCCCTATTTTTGTTTCCATCTCTGAGTTTTAGCACAGGAGAATTGGCTGAGGATAGAGTTGGAACTAAGGATTTTGGGTGGAGCTGAGAACAATTCCCACTCTTTAACTTAGGCTGAGTGAAGTTGAAACTACCTGTTCTCTCTCTCTTATTCTCCCTCTCCTTCTCTTTATTCTTAGCCTCCTTTATGTGATGAGCATGGACCATGAGCCTGGATATGTCTATCTCCTTAATCAACATTATGGTCCTACACTCCTTGACCACATATTAGACATGCCAGACACAAACTTACTCATCTTAGATCTACTATCTGCTACCACATGAGGAGCGTATCTGGTTAACTGAGTAAACTTAAGAGAATACTCTTGCACCATCATGTTTCCCTGATTTAGATTTATAAACTTCAAAAACTTTGCTTGTCTCAACTCTAGCGGGAAGAACCAAAAGCAACAACAAACTTCTCGCATTCTATGGGCCCTACATCTATAGCCCTTTCTTCTTTCCACTGTTTAAACCATGAGTGTGCCACATCCTGTAACTGATATATGGCCAACTTAGCACTCTCAATTGCAGTCACTTACATAATATCTATTACTTTCTGCACTTGATCAAGAAATTCCTGAGGGTCATCATCTGACTTAGACCTGGTAAAAGATGAAGGGTTCATTTGGGTGAAATCCCAAATCCTGGAAGTAGCAGTATTGGCCACTGGGTTGGCTAGAATAGTAGCTGGATATTTATTTTGAGCTACCATAAAATAAGCTAGGGTGGTGAAATCTGCTTTGAATTCAACTTAGGAGACATGTTCATCCAGAGGATCTGATTGGACTGGCTGGGGTTCTGACCGATCTGCCGTTCCTCTTCCCTTAGTCCTCTTTGGAGGAATATTATGTAAATGGAAGAAAAAACTTAGATTAGATAGAGAGTTTTACTGGAGCTCATGCTCACTCTCATGATGTGAGTACTGAAAGAAGGGAAACTTTTTTCTAAAACACCTAATAGTCTCCTGTCCATAAGTGTGGTACGCTACACACACATGTACAAGACTCTACTAGATTTGCCTTTTACACTTCCTAGGATTTTGTTGAACCTTAGGCTCTGATATTGAGTTTGTAACACCCCAAGTCTGTACCCCAGATGCAACACGGTGCTCATAATCCTTAAAACCCATGACTAGTACCTACTGTAATAACTGACTAATAAAACTGCAAATATGTGGAAATTAGGTGAAAAATTTCCATAAGGTTTAATATTGAAATAAATCTGAATATGGTATATCAATATCAAACCTGAAACATCTATCTGAAAATGCTCTAGTTTGTAAAGCCTCTACTGTCTGAATTATTGAGTTGATGGGACAAACCCCCAACTAACTTCAACTACTAAAAACTATACTGATAAACCAAAATACTAAATAAAATAATCATGTCCTTGAACTATAAGGACTCACCACTAACTCTGACTACTAAAGATATAAACTGTTAAGAATGCTTAGGAGCCCGTGCATCTGAACCTATGATATAAAACATCATAGCACAAGAGAAAAGTATGTGTCAGTACTTTGAATGTATTGGTATGATAAGTGAGGTAGGCTGAAATATGGGTTCATATGAATGAACAATACTAACTGAATGACATGAATATAACTGAATAAGAGTACATGTATGAATACATATACTATAACTGAGATCGTGATAACACTGAATACTGAGTTCTAAATTTTGGATTTATTGATATTTGAGGTTACTGATACAGTACAACTGATCGCTGAATGACTGTATCTGACAGTCCTGATTTTATGGAACTGAACTGAGTTCTATTCTAAGACTGGAATTGAATTTGAGACTATGGGAGGTAATCATCTAACTGATATACCCCTTTCTAAATAGATTGGTGTCCAACCTGTAACCCCAGTTGGAAGGGTGTCAGTACCATGCCATAGGTAAAGATAACTGTGAGTTGACCCTCTATGATAGGAAGCTTTTTTGTCAACCCTCACTGGCAGGAAAACTCGAATGAGATGTATCAATCCTAGTCTGGTAGGAAGATATCTCAACCTATGATGGCTATGTCGTTCTATAATTTATGGACTGCTACTAACGGTCAAACCCTCTGCTGGTAGGAATGACCCCATCCCTGGGTTAATTTGGTGTTGAATCCTACTCTTAACTGAATAGACACTGAACTGATTTCCTAGTTCCTACTAGGCTTGATTGAACTGTACTGATTTTACTGAGTTTCACTGACTGACGAAATACTGCTAAATTTTCTTAGCTAACTGAGTTTACTAAGGTCTGAACTAAATACTGAACTAGATAGGACTAATACTGAATCTACTGAGTTCTCCTGAGTCTTATAACTGACTGAGAGTACTATTGATCGCGACGTGACTAAGATTATTCTGTAACTAACATTGGCTCTAGGTAAATAGCTAAATTGTCGGGTATAAATACCCCCAGGACTCGATAACATGAAAATTAAAGAATCACATAGCCTTGCATAGTATACAAATGCACACTTGTTCATAATGCATCTATAGAGGCATTTTATCAATTACTTGCATAGCATGAACTAGTCTACATACTAGCATAATATAATCTTATTATTACATTCACATGAGTAGTTCACCAAACACTTGGATGGCATAGTATATACACATAATACTAAACAATATGTGAGCATCATGATTTATTTCCAAATTCACCATTCCATGGGTTTCAACATAAATTAACATGATAAATCACACATATCAAATGATTCAACATCAATCTTGTAATAAATGATGAAATAGAAAACCCAATTAAATAATACTCATGAATACACTTTAATTCCAAATCATGGAAATCATGAAATCAATATACTTGAAATTTAAAAGATTTTCTTGGACTCAAGGGTGGAAGAAACCCTTGGATGAATACTTCACATACTTTGGTTGCTAAATTCTTAAAGAATAATGGTGAAATCTTGAGCCTTGGCTTTGAAATTAAATCACCTAGGGTTTTTGTTCTTGAGAAATTTGAAAGAAAGTGAGTGTATTTTACTTAATGAGGGTTGAATCTCATGTTTTAGGACTGAAAAGAGATGGGAAAAGACCCAAACACCCCTAAGGATACGGCCTTTTAATGACTGAAAACCAAACTATCAATGCACAAACTGACAAGTTATGTCATTAGCATCAAAGTGATGGCCAATGTGCCATGTTGCGTCTACGTTGTTTCACTGTAATTTGCACTGAGTTGTGGGAAAAATTATCTGTCGATGAGATAGATGATGTGACATATCGAGATCACGTCGACTTACTATTTTGGTCACTTGAACATGGTCTAAACGAGGTCTGAAAAATTCAAAACTTATCTGGGGACACCTACTGACATTTATTATCATGAATCAATCTAAATATCGATAATTTATGGTCATATGATTCATGAAATAGAGTTGCTAACTTTTGAAGGCCAAAATAATACTAAGTCTGAATACTTATCTAGAATTTTCGAAGTCTGGAACCCCTTAGCAATCTTACAAGACTGAGTTGAGCTTAGGATTTTGTGGGGTCTTACAATATCTCCCCCTGGGAAATATTCATCCTCGAATGAGACAAATTAAACTGAGAATACTGATAGACTAGAGTTAGACACTGAGCATGCACAATTGAAGCATGATTTCATGATTGAAATTATTGATATACTAAATTATCATACTGAACATGCATATTTGATGCATGAGTACATAGATGAAAATGATTCATGAATGCATGACTGGGATTACTGATAAGCTGGGCTTATATACTGGACATGCATGTCAGATGTATGAGTACATAAATAAATTGATTCGTGAATGCATGACTTAGTATACAACGTTAATTGATACCAAGTTGGTAGCTATATATGAAATTGAGGCTAAGGAAATTTAAAGGAAAACAATTACCTTGGGTTAAGTCCGAGCTTGCGGAGAAGAGGTGAGGATACTTGGTCTACATGTCTGCTTTTGCTTCCCAAGTAGCTTCCTGTAGAAACTGATTACGCCAAAGTACTTTGAATAGAGGGACTTATTTGTTCCTTAGTCTACGAATCAGATAATCAAGGATTTCGATGGTAGTCTCTTCATAAGAGAGGTTGTTATGAATACCTATACCCTCTATAGGGACTACAACTGTTGGGTCACCTATGCATTTCTTAAGCAAGAAGACATGGAACAATGGATGCACTGAAGCAAAGTCTGAAGGCAACTCAAGCTCGTAAGCTACCTTTTCGAAACAACTGAGAATTCAGTAAGGATCGACATATCTGGGACTGAGTTTCCCCTTCTTTCCAAACCTCTTCAGTCCTTTCTACGTATAATTTTTGTCAGCTCTGAGCTATCTTAAGCCTTTTCCCGATCAACTAAACTTTCTATAAGGTATCAAATACCAAGTCAGGCTCTACCACTTCGGCCTCACCCACTTTCAACCAACCAAAATAAGATCTACACCTCCTCCCATAAAGTGCCTCAAACGAAACCATCTGAATGATGGAATGACAGCTATTGTTATATGCGAATATAATCAAAGACAAGTGGTCATCCCAACTACCTTTAAAGTCTATCGCACACGTTTGCAGCATATTTTCTAAAGTGTAAATGGTCCTTTTATCTTGACTATCTGTCTGAGGATAAAAAGTTGTACTGAGGTAAACTTGGGTACCAAGATCATTTTGGAATGCCTTCCAAAAATAAGAGGTGAACTGAGTACCTCTATATGAGATAATGGACAACAGAATGCTGGGTAATATGAACAACTCCCTGATATAGAGTTTGGCGTAATTCTCGGCTGAATATGAGGTATAGACTGGTAGGAAATATGCTGATTTGTTCATCTTGTCTACAATAACCCAAACTGAATTATGCTGGTGACAAGTAGGAGGCAAACCCATCACAAAGTCTATGTTCGCTTCTTCCCATTTCTATGTGGGAATACTGAACTCCTGCATGGACCCACTTAGCTTCTGATGCTCTATCTTAACCTACTGACTTATTGAGCACTTAGCCATAAACTCTGCAATATCTCTCTTCTTACCACTCTACTAATAGATCTCTCATAAATCACAGTACATCTTAGTGGACCCTGGATAAATAGAGTAGCGCGCACCATGTGCTTCTGCAAGAATTCAGTGCCTCAAGTCATCTACTTCTGGTACATATAATCGACCTTTACAGCGCAACAAACCTTCTCCCCCTTAGGAGAAAACCTCTAATTTTTATCTCTTACTGATTCCTTCAACTTGACTAGATTGGGATCCTTATCCTACTTTTTCTTTACCTCAGAAACTAGGGATGATTCTGAACTACTCTTGACCCATTCACTACCTTCTGTTAAATTGACTAAGCAAACACCTAGTCAGGAAAGCTGATGAAATTCCTAAGCAAACTTCTTATTAACAACCTCTACACAAGTAAAACTACCCATAGATATCCTACTTAGAGCATCAACCACTACATTGGCTTTTCTCTGATAATACATAATGCTCATGTCGTAGTCTTTCAATAACTCTAACCCCCTTCTTTGATAGAGGTTTAAATCTTTCTGATAGAAAAAATATTGTATGCTCTTATGGTCAGTGAACATATCTATGTGCACCCCATACAAATAGTGCCTCTAAATCTTTAAGGCAAAAACTACTGTTTCTAACTCTAGATTATGAGTAGGGTACTTATTTTCATGGGGCTTAAGCTGTCTAGAGGCGTAGGCTATGACCTTACCTCTCTACATCAAAACACACCCCAAACTAAATCTGGAGGCATCAAAATATACCAAAAACCTATCTGAACCATCAGGTAAAGTAAGGACTGGAGCTGTAGTAAATCGAGTCTTCCACTCTTGAAAACTCTTCTCACAAGATTCTGACCACTGGAATTTGACTTTCTTCTGAGTCAATCTTAACATAGGGGATGTAATAGATGAACATCCCTCAACAAACCATTGACAATAGCTAGACATTCCTAAGAAACTTCTGATATCTAGTGTAGAGATGGGTCTAGGCTAGTTTTTCACTGCTTTGATCTTTTAGGGATTAAATCTAATGCCATCATAAAAATGATATGTCCAAGGAAAGTTACTGACCTTAGCCAAAATTTGCAATTAATGAATTTGGCGAACAGATGATAGTTTTTGAGAGTCTGCAATATAATTTTGAGATGGTCTGCATGATCATGCCCACTGCGGGGGTAGACAGGAATGTCATCTATGAAGACTATGACAAACATGTCTAATTACTTTTTGAACACACGGTTCATTATTTCCATAAAAGCTGCAGGGGCATTAGTAAGATCAAAGGACATGACTTAGAATTCGAAGTTTCCATACCGATTTTTGAAGGTTATTTTAGGGATTTCATATTCTTTGACTCTGAGCTAATGCTAGCTTGATCTGAGGTCTATCTTGTAGAAGTAACTGGCACCCTAAAATTGGTCAAACAAGTCATTAATTCTAGGAAGTAGATATATATTCTTGACTGTGACATTATTCAGCTGGCAGGAAGATATCTCAACCTATGCTAACTACATAGTTCTGTAATGTAGGGATTGCAACCAGGGGTTAAACCCTCTACTGGCAGGAATGCCCTCATCTTTGGGTTAATTCGATGTTGAATCTTACTCCCAACTGAATAGACACTGAACTGATTTCCTAGTTCCTACTAGGGTTGACTGAACTATACTAATTTCACTGAGTTCTACTAACTAACGAAATACTACTAAATTTTGTTGGCTCATTGAGTTTACTCAGGTCTAAACTGAATAATGAACTAGATGGGACTAATACTAAATCTACTGAGTTCTCCTGAGTCCTGTAACTGACTGAGATTACTACTAATCTTGACGTGACTGAGATTATTTAGTAACTGACATTGGCTCTAGGTAAACAACTAAATTGTTGGGTAAAAATAACCTCAGGACTCAATAGCATGAAAAGTAAAGAATCATATGGACTTGCATAGCATACAAATGCACACTTGTTCATAAAGCATCTATAGAGGCATTTTATCAATCACTTGCATGGCATGAACTAGTCTACATACTATCATGATATAATCTTATTATTACATTCACATGAGCAGTTCACCAAACACTTGGATGGCATAGTATATATCCATATTACTAAACAATATGTGAGCATCATGATTTAATTATGAATTCACCGTTCCATGGGTTTTAACATGAGTTCATATGATAAATCACACATATCAAATGATTCTACATCAATATTGTAATAAATCATCTAATATAAAACCTAATTAAATAATACTCATGAATACACTTTAATTCTAAATCATAAAAATCATGAAATCAATCTACTTGAAGTTTAAAAGAGTTTCTTGGAATTCAAGGGTGGAAAGAACCTATGGATGAACACTTCACATACCTTGGTTGCTAAATTCTTGAAGAACAATGGTGAAATCTTGAGCCTTGGTTTTGAAATTAAAGCACCTAGAGTTTTTATTCTTGAGCAATTTGAGAGAAAGTGAGTGTATTTTTCTTAATGAGGGTTGAATCTCGTGTTTTAGGGCTGAATAGGGGAGGAAAAAAGACAAAAATACCCCTAAGGATGTGTCTTTGTAATGATTGAAAACTAGACTATCGATGTGCAGATTGACGTGTTGCGTCATTGTCATCAACGTGATGGCCAATGTGCCACGTCGAGTCTACATTGATTCACTAGAATTTGCACTGAGCTGAGAGAAAATTTATTTGTTGACACAATGGATGATGTGATGCATCGAGATCGCGTCAACTCACTATTTTGGTCACTTAAACATGGTCTAAAAGAGGTCCAAAAAATCTAAAACTTTTCTGGGGACACCTAATGACATTCCTGATCATGAATCAATCTAAAGATCGATACTTTAAGGTCGTAAGAATCATGAAATAGAGTTTCTAACTTATGAAGGCCAAAATAATACTAAGTCTGAATACTTAACTAGAATTTTCTAAGTGTGGGATCCCTTAGCAAGCTTACAAGACTGAGTTGACCTTAGGATTTTGCGAGATCTTACATTATGATATACCTAACCTATAGATATAAGATGCCTTATAGATGTGATATGCCTCATAGCTATGAAATAAGCCTTATTTATATATTATGCCTCCTAGATGTGAGATGCCTACTATATGCTAGATGATTATAGATATGTCCTATATATTATGGAGATGTTATGCCTCATAAATGCACTATGGATTATAAACATCATATAAAGTATATATATGATTATCGATATGGGTTTCAGATACGTATGTAGGCCAAAGACCGTGATTATGATGTTATAATTATTTCGAACACATTATTGAGCCCAAGGTCGTGCTATGATATGAATTGACCGTTTGGGATGTGCTTATTCTTGTAAAGAATGTGAGTGTAGTTTACTTATGTATTAATGCTTATGGTTTTATTCTATGAATACTAGTGATGGCATGCATACATTCGGTACATTCATGACCATTGCATCAATGATTGATACGATTTCAATTAGATTACAACGTTATTATTCTTGTCACTAACTAAGGGTAAAGCCCACTTTCTACCTTAGAATGGATTTTTTCATAATAGTAAATGTCTATTTTAATTGAATAACTTATATGTAAAAGAGTTTAGTAATGATGTTTCAAAGACTTGATTGAGATATGTTTTGGTCTATCATTTGATACTACTAATTACTTTTTTCATGAGAGATTCTGACCCTTTCTACACTTTTTTAATGATTTAGTCCCAAAGTTCACTCCAGGCAACAAACTTACAGATTTACACCCTTTTATCCACGACTTAAGTTTGTGCACCTACTATATATTTAAATACATATCTTTCCAATATGAGATAAAGAAATATGTTGTATTTATGATATAAATTCTAAGAAAACCCGATGATAGTTATAATATTCTTGTTATGTATATATATGCTTACTGATAATATGATAGTTTTGATGAATGATGAATTATGTTAATATACTCTACCTTGCTTCCCTTTTCATAATTATTTACTTTAGCCCTCATGGGGCTTGTTCTTTACTTTAGCCTCGTGGGGCTTTTTCTCTATTGTTGACATTGATTTGGATAATGTTATGATATGATGAGACCCTGCAAAGCCGGAGGATATTATGATGATATGATAATACCCGACAAGGACGGAAAATATTATGATTATGTGATGATACCCGACAAGGATGGAGGATATTATGATGATGCATTGATACCCGAAAAATTTAGAGGATTGTTGTGATGATGTATTGATACCTGGCAAGGCTGGGGGATAATTATATTGATATGCCTATGTGTATATCTACCAGTTCGAGTATAGCTAGCCCTAAGTATGGCAATTATATATATATATATATATATATACTTATATATATACCTGTCAAGGCCAGATGATGATTATGATGATGCTGGTTATAAAGGTGATGGTTATGATGATTGTATCATGATGTTGATTATACTCACCTGTTATGGTATTGTGGATTCTGTTGCATTCATCCTTGCATGCGTATTACCAATCACTAGTATGCTCCTATATCTATCAGCTGTGGATTCTATTATATTCATCCTTTCACTCTTACTTGTATATTGGCCAGTGATATGGTATACTGTTGAGATTCCAAAGTATAGCTGGAATAAGATAGTGCATTCTTACTACTTCCTTAGCCTTATTATATTAATCTATTGGACATGAATAGGATAGGTTATCCTTATTATATCATTGGTTATTTTATGTGGTGGATGGATATTTGGGTATAGTTTTCCATTCTATTTTTATTTTATATTTATCTGTTTTATCTTTGGAGCTCAGTCGGTAGTTTCCTACAGAGTACCATGTATTTGGTACTCATACTACACTTCTACAGCCTGTAGATCATAGTACGAGTTATTGTAGTTGATGTGTCCGATATACAGAGAAGTCATGGTTCGGAGACTTAGATTGAGCTCCTGAATTTTAGAGTATTACTTATCTGTCTCTTATGTACTAGACTAGTCTTTATGTTGTATTCAAAGATAAGTTCTATCAGTGTACTCATTGTACTTCACCTTGTACTCTTTTTATATTAGAAGCTCCTATACTGATTCTACCAGGTTTTGGGATGATATTATGTAATTGATCATGTATTTCAAATATTCTACTTTCTTTCCTTTATCTCTTTGGGTAGTCCATTACTAGCCATTATAGACTGATGTGCTATCCAAATATAGCACTTTCAATGCTTAAAATGATGAAAATATGAAAATTTCTTAGGTTGTTTTATTATATATGATGTGTTTTGGGTATGTTTTGCAGGAAACTAGGTTTTGGATTCAAATCTGAAGAAAAAGAAGAAATTTGAAGTTTTTGGGTACATACAAAGGCATCTTTGGGCGTATATGCTACTTACTTGATGTATGTGTGCAGAGAATGTTGAAGAAATGAAAGTCTAGAGGCTAAGCTACAGGAAAACGCAAACCCTCCCACTTATAAATACCACATACGGCCAGTATATGGCCAACGTATGTCCTGGGAAAAAAAGTCAAGAGTTACAAGTTTAGTTCCTAAGGCCTTACACATACAAAGTGCCACATACGGTCCGCATATGCTACATACAGTTCGTATGTGACCATTGTTTGTGAAAAAGTGCAAAGTCTAGAGTATTACAGAAGCCAATATGGAAGGGTGGTCACATATGTAGGACCATATACTGTTTGTTTATGCAACATATGATCTATATGTGACCTTTATAAGTGGCCACCGACTTTATTTTTCCTTTTTTCATTCGGAATTTGATTTTTTTAGGGTTTCCTTATATTTTATTAATACCCTATTAACATTTTCTATTGAGTCTCTGCACTTTATATACTCACAAATAAATATTATAATTTTGAGAACCGAATTTGGTCTTGTAATTACTTTGTATTGGTTTTAGTTATTAATTTAGTTGAAGCTTTGGGGTTTTACTTGTTAATTATTGTATTATTATTGAATTCTTTAAAATATGAATTCCTTTAATCGTTGCACAACCATGAGCGGCTAATCTCCCTTAGCTAGGGTTGTGGGAACCCTGGCTACATAATGAAGTAGGGGAAGTGTTCAATCCTTAGAGATTATTATTCATGTATGTATTTGAGTTTCCTTTGGGCTTATTGTTGTATTAATTGTTGCAAATGTTAGGACCCAAACTTTATTCACTATGATCCTAAGAGAGAGGTGGTATTGGGAAAAAAATATCACAATAGTGATTTAGGGCTAAATACTGCAATAAGCTTACTTGTATTATCTTCTTAAGATAGTTAACTTCCATAAAATCAACTTAAGATCGAGTGAAGATAGTTGAAATTTGGGTCCAAGGTAAGGTTTAGTAAGACAACACTCTTAGACCAAGTGAAAATGAGTGAGATTCACTAATTTGTGCCAAGAGGTGGTTGGTGATACCTATCTTACTAGATTCTACATGAGCAACAGTTGTATAGTTTCATTGATAATGAGAAGAGTACCTAGTTAGAGGCCAGGGGGAACATAATCCTAGTGTTCGTTTATGACAGAATTACAACCAGAGTTGATATTTATTACTTGTTTGAAATTGCCATTACAATTCTCTTATTTACTTTTCCAGATTTGCCGGTGATCAGATCCGTTAAGAGCCATAATTCTACGTATTCTCATGGGATTCTACCTCAACCTTTGTTGGGTTACCATATTTAACAGTGACCGCATAATATTCAAATTGAAGGTGTAGATTGGGAGTTATCAAATTTTGGCTCCATTATCAGGGTATACGATGTTGAATTATGAATCGAAGTAGTTGCAGTTTACAGGTATTAGTGTTCTTATTTTTAGTTGTCTATACCCCAGTGCATGCCTAGCACGTGGAGTAGAGGCAATCCCTTATTCCTACTGAATCTGAATCCATATAGGATCATACAAATGCTTAGTAGATGATATTCCTGAATGGGTTCATGATGGTACACATAATGTACACCCCTCCTCTTAAAGGAGTTTAGGATATTATTGACCAGTAGACTAAGGTTATGTTATCACAGTCTGCTAATCATACGAGGGATGAAGATTCTCAACACATAGCTTGGGAGGCAGAGCTAGTTGTGCAAAGATAGGAAACAGACTGTCGAGAAGCACTCCATGGAATAAGAATAGAGTTAGAGCTGGTAGTGCTCAAATATTCCTAGCGTACCGGTATTTAAAACTATATGAAGATGATGATGAGGATTTGGGGCATGTTGAGCCAGTAGAAACTAGAGTTATCATTCATCCTATTTTCCCCCTAGGTGTTAAGTTTGACATAACCAGTGCAATGATCCAGCTCTTAAACTTGAAAGGTGTATTTGTGGGCTTGCCTACTGATGACATAAATATTCACCTTACAAATTTCATTGGTATCTACAGTTCATATACAAATCCAAGGGTGAATTAGGAGGTGCTTAGATTGAGGTTGTTCCCTTTCTCGCTAACAAGAGAAACATTTTAATGGATAGGGGATTATAATACCCCATATTTGTCTTATCTCAATTCAGCCCATAGAGCATGTACAAGGGGCTTAGAACCTGAAAATTTAGCTAAGTATAGGAGACTTAGTTTTATTTTATGGCCTCTAAACCTCGATAATTTTTAAAGTGACCTTCTTAACCTCGAGATGTAAGTTTTTTAGTTGATTCATCTTCAGGGGTGTAAGTAGCATGTCTCGGGTAAGTTATAGATTTATTAGACGGGGTTTGGACCATGTTTAGATTTTCAAAACAACAAGTCACCAAGATTATGGCGCATTAGGGTGGAATAGCAATGGAGGCCTTGGCGTGTCGTGGTGAGGGCTCAATCGGCGTTCCAGTTACAAATTTTAATTTCAGAGGGGCAGTTTGGTCTTTTCCTATGGCCCCAATCCATAAAAATACAAGATTTATCATTAGATAAGGCATTATATACCCTATTTCCACAATTTCTCTATAAAATAAACCCTAACCGTCACCTAAATTCATCAATTTCAACCATTATTTCTTCAACAAAATGCATAAATTCAAGCTTCACCACCCAAGAACGTCAATTCTCTTCCAAGATTAAAGCCTTAAGGTATGTTAAATGTTCATCCATGGGCCCTTTTCACCTATGGAGTCCAATTACCTATTTTTGTTTTCTAAATCATGAATTCATATGTTTACAATGAGTTAATTTCATAAAAAGTTCGGGAATTTGGATTACGTATGATGTTTATAAGTGTTTTTAGTTGGAAAGTAGCCTTTAAATGTTTAAAGCACGAAATTCCATGTTAAATCCCGCAAAGTATGGTTTTAGTGTTACGATCATGTTATTCCCACATGTTTCAATCATTCCCATGCCTAAGTTCATGAATTTCAAGTGTTTGATGAAATGCCTAAGAGATGAATTTTGAGCAATGACTAC